>NIVC01001351.1:0-31656 GCA_002269645.1 Macrostomum lignano
AGGAAACCAACCAGCTTCCAGGAAACCAACCCAGCTCCAGGAAACCAACCCAGCTTCCAGGAAACAACCAGCTTCAGGAAACCAACCCAGCTTCCAGGAAACCAACCCAGCTTCCAGGAAACCAACCCAGCTCCAGGAAACCAACCCAGCTTCCAGAAACCAACCCAGCTCCAGGAAACCAACCCAGCCTCAGGAAACCAACCCAGCTCCCAGGAAACCAACCCAGCTTCCAGGAAACCAACCCAGCTCCAGGAAACCAACCCAGCTCCCAGAAACCAACCCACTTCCAGGAAACCAACCCAGCTTCCAGGAAACCAACCCAGCTTCCAGGAACAACCCAGCTTCCAGGAAACCAACCCAGCTTCGATAACACCTGCCCTAATGGGCAGGAGTGCACCGACAGCTCAGCCGCGAGCTATTGCGCGGCGCATTGAAGGCTGCATACGGCTGTTCAGTCCAAGGACTGGAGGTTGCCACACAACCTCAATTACCCCAGCTAATGCTCACCCATTTTACAGCTATGGCGATTTTAAGGCAGTTGTAGCCTAGAGGTTAGACGTCGCTCTCACGATTGAAATGTCGGGGTTCGATTCTGGACCCACTCCGAATAATTTGTATCCTTGAGCAAGACGCTTAACTCTGCATTGCTACAGTTCACCCAGCTAACAGTTAAAACAGCTCTGCCAAGCGGAGTTCTATAGAATACAAATGCGCAGGCACAGGCAGTAACAATGTCATTCCAATGAACATTCCGCTGACCTACAGTTAATTACCTGGGCTGAGGCAGCACTAGCAGAATTTACCAGACGGCTAGGAAATAGAGGGTATGTAAAGAAATAGTTTTTTTGCGCAGACTATAGGTATCTGTGAGACGTTCTCCTAACTATTCTAGTGCTTTTGAAGCTGCAACACGTGCTGTAGCTGTGCGTTATACTCAAATTAGTCTTAAGTAGCCAAACAAGGTGCAAGAGAGGACCAAAAACAAAATGGAGACGTTGGCGACAGACAATGCGAGAGTCGCAAAAGCTTTCGACAAAGTCTGTACTGAGGCCACACAATAGAAGGTCTTATACAAAGGTCGGAAAACAGACCATTGAAGCTGCTGGCTATGGTATTTGAGTGCTACCTATATCTGAGCCAAGCAAATGTGCCCTGCTTCTGTCAGCTATTCTTTAAAACTAAAATTTCAATACTGACCATGGCATAATTATTGGCTACACAAAACCTAAGGCCTTTTGCTGGTGACCAGTTTTGGCTCACCCGAGTGTTTTAATTAAGCGAGAGAAAAGGTTGTTTGACGAAGGTAGCTGGACGAAGGTTACTTGACGAAGGTAGCTGGACAAAGGTAGCTGGACGAAAGTTACTTGACGAAGATAGCTGGACGAAAGTTACTTGACGAAGGTAGCTGGACAAAGGTAGCTGGACGAAAGTTACTTGACGAAGGTAGCTGGACGAAAGTTACTTGACGAAGGTAGCTGGACAAAGGTAGCTGGACGAAAGTTACTTGACGAAGGTAGCTGGACGAAAGTTACTTGACGAAGATAGCTGGACGAAAGTTACTTGACGAAGGTAGCTGGATGAATGTTGTTAACTGGATGAAGGTTATTTTAAAAGTCTGAGTCGATGATTGGAATAGCCCGATCGGAGTTAGGACAGAGGTACCCGGGGAGTGAGAGGGCAAAGGAGGCGAAATCTGTGCGGATGCGGAGATGGGACGGCGGGTGGTTGAAAAGCGCCTGACAAGAATGGCAGGTGACAACAGACCGAATGCACCTTCGCCGCGATCCTGCCTGCCAGATTACTGGCAAGAGCTGCTCATCGACTCCCTCAGGGTTCCCCACGGATCAGACCCTGCCAGCCCCTCTGGTCCCCCTGGGCCTGGTTGGCAGAAGAAGGTCTGGACAAAGGTTTGCATACGAAGGTCGCTAGTTGAAGGTTCTTGAACATGGAGCACGAAAGCAAAACCCAACCTCACATAGTCTTGAAGACAAAGAACGCTAATTCATGCTGCTATCGTTTTCGCGGCTGAGCAGAACGGGTTCCGGCCCCATCGCGGCACATTGGCGCAGATCCTGGCTCTTCGCCGAGTCATCGTGGAAGCGCAGGCCCAGAGCCTGATTGCTCTCTTTATTGACTTCAGGAGGGCCGAGCTCCCAATGGTGCTCCGTGCGTACAATGTGCCAGAGCAGCTGATTTCCGCCGTCATGGCGCTGTACCATGGCACGAGCGCTGCTGTGCTGACACCGGACGGCCTGTCGAATTTCTTTGAGACATCTTCTGGGTTGCTTCAGGAAGTTACGCTTGCGCCGCTCCTGTTCGTCCTGGTGCTGGACTGGGTGGATCGCTCTTTCTTCTAGCGACGACGGCTTTCTTCTGCAGCGACGCGTGGGTCGACACGTGGGCGGCTCAGCGTGCTTGGCTACGTCAAGGCGCCGAGGGCGCCGAGCACCAGCTGGACCGGCTGTTAAGCTTTGCGGCGAGCGTCGGCCTGGTGGTCAACACGCAGAAGACTGCCGTGCTCTGCATGCTGGACGACATCGAGGCTGCGATTTTCTTCCGAGGCGCTGACGGGAGGGCGACGAAGCTTCCGCTCTGTCAGCAGTTCGTCTACCTCGGCATCTGGTGTGAGTTGTTCGCGAGGATCTCCGACGTTGCCGTGGACTTGCCTGGGCTGCCTTCCGCTCCGTGAGGGTTTTCCTGCAATCAGAAGCCCTGCCTGACCGCCAGAGGGCGGCGCTGTTCCAGGCGGTGGTCGAGACTGTCCTGTTGTACGGACAGTCTACGGACAGTCCTGAGACTTGGACGCTGACAGATTCGCTTGAACAGCAGGTCGATGCGGCGCACGCTGGTCTGCTGCGCGCCGCCTTCAGGATCGGCTACGAGCGAGTCACCAATGCAATGCGGCACTCCATCGCCGCACCGGCCTGTCCCGTACAAGCAAACTGTTGCGCCGTCGGCAACTCCAGCTGGGAGGCCATATTATCCGAGCCAAGTCCTACTGCCCGCAACCGGTGCAGGAGGTTCTGCTGCTGACGCTGCAGACACTACCGGCGGGGGCAGGCGCTCACTCGGTGTTTCGTTGACACCGCCTGCTGGCTGATTCCCTCGTCCTGGACACGCGCCCTGTGACGTTGTCTTTGCCTCTCTCGACCCGCTTAACTGGCTGACAACGAATTTTTGTTGTTGCAGCACAGAAAGAAAACAATGGGCCAAGCAGAAATGGAAAACCTGCTTTTTGGGGCTGGGGGCGGCCAATATTGCTGAGAATACAGCTAAATCTGACAAAAAGAATTATGGCTTGCTTTCTCTCTCCCTATAGAGCACCTGCAGTAAACAAAGCGCTTGACCGGAATACGGTTGAGTTTATTATCAAGTATTTGGCACACTGGGGGGGGGTTCTGCTGCTGAGTTGAATGACATTTTTCGAGTATGAGATAAGAGTCTCATAAAAAGGGAAGAGCTGAGACTGCAGGATAGCAATAAAAATTTGAGAAAGAAGTTTACTGCATTATACGAAAAACAGCATTCGTTTCATTTTGGAGTTTTTTTAAACTGGACAATTAAACAAAACCATAAACAAGCAGTTTATTATGAGCAGGAAAGACAGCCCCTAGTTTTCACTATAACTATTTTCGTGCCTCAAAGAACAATTGCTGAGTCGTGCAGCTAATTGAGCAGCAATTCATGGCTCATCCGGTACTCTAACTCAAGGGCCGGCAAATTTTTTTACCGAAAAAAACCGGACTAGATAAATATCCCAGCTCGTAGCTGCTGGTCAAATGCGAAACAGAGGGCGAGGGAATAGAAGGTGAGAAAGGAGAGGAGGGAGAGAGGAGAGGAGGGAGAGAGGAGAGGAGGGAGAGAGGAGAGGAGGGAGAGAGGAGAGGAGGGAGAGAGGAGAGGAGGAGAGAGGAGAGGAGGGAGAGAGGAGAGGAAGGAGAGAGGAGAGGAGGGAGAGAGGAGAGGAGGGAGAGAGGAGAGGAGGGAGAGAGGAGAGGAGGGAGAGAGGAGAGGAGGGAGAGAGGAGGAGGAGGAGAGGAGGAGAGAGGAGAGGAGGGAGAGAGGAGAGGAGGGAGAGAGGAGAGGAGGGAGAGAGGAGAGGAGGGAGAGAGGAGAGGAAGGAGAGAGGACAGGAGGGAGAGAGGAGAGGAGGGAGAGAGGAGAGGAGGGAGAGAGGAGAGGAGGGAGAGAGGAGAGGAGGGAGAGAGGAGAGGAGGGAGAGAGGAGAGGAGGGAGAGAGGAGAGGAGGGAGAGAGGACAGGAGGAGGAGAGGAGGGAGAGAGAGGAGAGGAGGGAGAGAGGAGAGGAGGGAGAGAGGAGAGGAGGGAGAGAGGAGAGGAGGGAGAGAGGAGAGGAGGGAGAGAGGAGAGGAGGGAGAGAGGACAGGAGGGAGAGAGGAGAGGAGGGAGAGAGGAGAGGAGGGAGAGAGGAGAGGAGGGAGAGAGGAGAGGAGGGAGAGAGGAGAGGAGGGAGAGAGGAGAGGAGGGAGAGAGGAGAGGTGAGAGATGCTTCACCGGCCGGGGTTTGCCGATCCCTGGTCCAACTATTGATAATTGGGCTAAGGAGACCAAGGACCAAGAGATAAACCAAACTGTCCGATGGCTAGGTTGAGCATTAACTTTTTATGAGACTCAATATCTGGAATTTTTGCCGACCTGTTGGGAATTTTCAAATCTAAAACTCGCTTGCTTTTTACTGTGCTGCAGACAAAACGAGATGAAGAGGCAAGTAAACTGCACTCAGCCAGAGGGTGAGCTCGTAAACCGAGGTGGTTCAGAGAGTGGGGCGATGACTGACAATTGTACTCTTACTAAACTGATAGAGAATTTTGAGTGTTTGGAGAGCTCTCGGCTTCAGTTCGTAGGCTTTCTGTTCACGACAAAAAAACTGCTGAGTGGGCTGTAGAGTTCGAACTAATTACAGTGCTTGTAAAAGTGCATTAGAAACTGAGAAAGCTTGTGACTGATTTATTAATAGAAAAATCTGTTCGAATTTGAAGAGGACTTTTATTTTAGACAAGAATTATTACTTCTTGCTTTTGAATAAAAACTTTTTTACTGATTTGAACAAGAAATAGAAGTAAGTTATAGGATAAACGTTTGAGGATCCGAATCAACAAACAATTCTGTACGAGTGTAGTTAGTCCTAGTTGGCTACGAGTGCCAAACTCCCAAGCGTTGCTCTACCTGGATGAGTAAAAAAATCGTACAGAAAAGAAACAGTAAACACAGCAAATTAGAATTAATTTAGTATAAAAAATAGATTCATAATTAGTAAGGAAATAAACACAAACTAAACTACAAAGACAGCGCTGTTTATAGTGTTAGCTAATTGTGTTAGCAACCGTTTTAACAGAGTCAATAAAGAACGTCCATCAGGTGTCCATTAAAACCTTTTTCAAACGGCCGCCCTAGCAACGGTCATAGCAACGGCGAGGCTCAGCCCGACACTGTTCAGCTTGTCGGCTCGAAGCCAGGAGGCGCCTCTGGGCAGGCCGGGCGTGCTGCCGGAGTTGAAGGACCGAACCACGATTCGGCGAGCGCCGAACGGGCTGGTGGGGTTCAGCGGCACCGGCGGCCGGAAGTTGCTGATCATGGCGCTGCCGTCCGGGTACTTCAGGCTGCGCAGGGTTGCCAGCACGGACGGGGGCACACGCTGGGCCTGCCGGTAGACGGTCCACATGACGTTCTGGCGACAGTCAGGCGTGGTGAGCGAGCCGCCGTACAGGTAGTACTGCGACCGGTCAGCGGGCACGAGGTCTCCGAGGGGAAAGGCGTCCATGTCAACCTTGGGCGGCTCGAAGGTCTCGTTGGCGCAGCCGGCGCAGCGCTGCAGCCGCGGGTCCGAGGCCACCAGGCTGATCATGTTGGCCAGCGGCCCGCTGTAGGTCGTCACCGAGCTGTCCGGCTCGTACAGGATGCCCAACACGGCCAGACCGCTGAAGCTGTTGGCGGCGTCTTCGAATTTCGAATAGAACTGGCAGTTCCACATGACAACGTGGCCTTCCAGAGGGTAGTGCCGGCCCTCCATCCAGTGCTCGGAGCCGTGCGAGTCGTCCGCGCCCCAGTGCCAGTGAATTGAGTGCGGCCGGAAACAGCTGTTCGGGTGTCCGGGCACAGTGACGTTCATCATAGCCGAGGAAAAGAAGATGCTGACTTTGTGGCCATCGTTGTACACTTTGAACTTTCTGCCGGGCGTGTTGTCCTCCACAATGGAATAGGGCGGCAGGTCGGTGTCGTACCGGGCCTCGCTGTAAATCAGCTTGATTGGGGATTGGGCTCTTCCGCCGCACCACTTCTTGAAGGCGGACGGCCACTCCGATGGGTCATTGGACACGTAGTCCCAATCGGTTGGGGCAGATTTGCCCCCTGGGAGCTGGACCAGCAGCAGCAGGCCTAGAAGACCAGTGAACTTCATTAGCATACTCATTATGTCAGACTGAGTCGGTAACTAATTACTTGCAATTACTATCGACAATTAGAGAGCTTTCGTCTTAGCAACCTCGTATTTATAGCTAATTTAGCAGTGAGCGCGGGCCCCTCGCCTCCTATGTTGACAAATTAGCTTCAGTAGAATTGCGTCTTCAGTAGGTTTGGCGACTCCAGCTGAGAGAGAGGGAGAGAGAGAGAGAGAGAGAGAGAGAGAGAGAGAGAGAGAGAGAGGAGGCCATATTTAACGACGCAAATACGATTATAGCCAGGTGTTAGGAGAGGCGAGCAATGCTGCCTAGAAACAATCCGAAACTCGCAATCTCCCCCCCTCCCTCCCAAACCTCTCAAGTCTCCTGCCATCTCAATCTCGCTGATGGTAAACAACATCACGCGAACGCAATAAAAGTGCAGCAGAGACCATCTTCTTGTCTTCTCAAGTCATAGGCTACGAGCGTATATCTTCGTTCAAACTAAGTGCCTCCTTAATTCTTCGTTTTTTGTTGAACGGGGGTTGCCTTGTGCAAGCTTACCTACTCCAAAGCACTGCCTATGGAATTTTTTCAGCATGTCGCGCTCACTCAAAGCAATGAAGAGGGTGAGTTTGCGTGCTGTAAGTAAAAGCAATTTAGGCTCTTACACACAGAACGCATTACCTAGTGAATCGAAACCTGCTCAAAATAGCAACTGAAACTCCAACAAAACTTTTTGTAGATGACGAGTGACAGAGAGTCTGCAGTCTTGCTTCATCAAACTACAAGAAGCAAACAGAATCTTTCTCTATGTTATTGACAAACTGCATAATAATGAACTACTGAAGTAATAGAAACTTGTACAATTTTTGATGGACGAAGGTTACTGGATAGACGAAGGTTACTGGATGGACGAAGGTTACTGGATGGACGAAGGTTACTGGATGGACGAAGGTTACTGGATGGACGAAGGTTACTGGATGGACGAAGGTTACTGGATGGACGAAGGTTACTGGATGGACGAAGGTTACTGGATGGACGAAGGTTACTGGATGGACGAAGGTTACTGGATGGACGAAGGTTACTGGATGGACGAAGGTTACTGGATTGATGAAGGTTACTGGATGGACGAAGGTTACTGAATTGACGAAGGTTACTGAATTTACGAAGGTTACTGGATGGACGAAGGTTACCGGATGGACGAAGGTTACTGGATGGACGAAGGTTACTGAATTGACGAAGGTTACTGAATGGACGAAGATAAATGTATCAGGATGAAGGTAGCTGGACCAAGGTTTCTAGACGAAGGCCCTTTACACGGCTGCTGCTGTGTCGCGCCGGGACATCCGGTGGTTGCCGGTGTCCGCAGCGCGGTCCCCCTTTGGAGAGTCCAGGACGTGAATAAGTCGCTCGTCCGAAAGTCCTCAGGTACATGTGTAGCTAACAGAAATTCTAGGGGCCTGAAAACGTCGGAAAATTAGCCCGGGTTTGGGACGAGCTAGGTGAGCCTGTCCTGATCGCAAAGGATTTTATGGTGGGGAACAAAGACAAGAATTCTAAAAGTACATGTATGTGACTGAATTCCTTCGTGTACATCATTCTGTTGACAGTGTTGTCACACTCATTTTGGTGCCGCAGGCACTCATTTTGGCGCGACAGGCACTCATTTTGGCGCGACAGGCACTCATTTTGGCGCCACAGGCACTTATTTTGGCACCATAAGCACTCATTTTGGCGCCACAGGCACTCATTTTGGCACCATAAGCACTCATTTTGGAGTCATTTTGGTGCCGCAGACACTCATTTTGGCGCCGCAGGTGCTAGGCTTTGTCGCCCTGAAGCAAAATTATTGTATTTCCACAAGATCACAACGCCACAAGGTGGGGTGGGACGAAGCATTGGCATGTCCATAGCGTTTACTGGGGGGGGACATGCCCCCCCCCCAGTGGCGACGCCCCCTGATGCCCCGCATCCTTAACACCACGCTTCGAGGCAGAATGGCCATTCCGCACTACGGATTTTCCCTGGGAGGTGACGATGTGCTAAATTATATATAAATAAAAATTAGTGTTCGTCTAACTCGAAATAAAAGAAATATTTTATTAGAAATAGGTTCTCTGTGCGCTTTGAGTTACCCCATACTTTGCATTACAAACTGTTACTTAATTCGAAATTATTTTAGATTTCAACCACTTTTGTGGGTTTTTGTAACAGTTTAGTGTAATGTCCGCGTAAAATAATTATTCAAGCGTGGTAGACTAGTATTAGTAGACTGCACGTACATGCAAATACACATGTTTTTTGTTGAAGAATATCGTTTTCAGCCTTCTAGATAGAACGATTACATTCAGAACAACAACATACTGTCATATATTAGGCAACTCCCTGCCCGCACATGATGCTTCCCAAATATTCCCGAAATATAGAAGTTCCTTTGAAAGTATCCATAAATACTCGTAGAAGGCATCCAGCATTGTCTTCACTCGAGCCTGGCTTTTGCATACGGGAAACTGTCAGACAAAAGCGAACCAAAAAACAACCGTCTTTTTACGCATCATTTACTGTATTTAATATCGCTACGAGAATTCGTGGATATCAAGGAACAGTAGTTATTAATACTTCTAGATACGCCTACAGAAGGAATGACTTATTGCGGAGCTGTTGGAGTGGTGGAATGGGGGCGGAGCTGTTGGAGGGGTGGCGGTATGGGGGCGGAGCTGTTGGAGGGGTGGCGGTTGGGGGCGGAGCTGTTGGAGGGGTGGCGGTATGGGGGCGGAGCTGTTGGAGGGGTGGCGGTTGGGGGCGGAGCTGTTGGAGGGGTGGCGGTATGGGGGCGGAGCTGTTGGAGGGGTGGCGGCATGGGGGCGGAGCTGTTGGAGGGGTGGCGGTTGGGGCGGAGCTGTTGGAGGGGTGGCGGTATGGGGGCGGAGCTGTTGGAGGGGTGGCGGTATGGGGGCGGAGCTGTTGGAGGGGTGGCGGTTGGGGGCGGAGCTGTTGGAGGGGTGGCGGTATAAAAGGCGGAGCTGTTGGAGGGGTGGCGGTATGGGGGCGGAGCTGTTAGAGGGGTGGCGGTATGGGGGCGGAGCTGTTGGAGGGGTGGCGGTTGGGGGCGGAGCTGTTGGAGGGGTGGCGGTATGGGGGCGGAGCTGTTGGAGGGGTGGCGGTATGGGGGCGGAGCTGTTGGAGGGGTGGCGGTATGGGGGCGGAGCTGTTGGAGGGGTGGCGGTTGGGGGCGGAGCTGTTGGAGGAGTGGCGGTATGGGGGGCGGAGCTGTTGGAGGGGTGGCGGTATGGGGGCGGAGCTGTTGGAGGGGTGGCGGTATGGGGGCGGAGCTGTTGGAGGGGTGGCGGTTGGGGGCGGAGCTGTTGGAGGAGTGGCGGTATGGGGGGCGGAGCTGTTGGAGGGGTGGCGGTATGGGGGCGGAGCTGTTGGAGGGGTGGCGGTATGGGGGCGGAGCTGTTGGAGGGGTGGCGGTATGGGGGCGGGGCTGTTGGAGGGGTGGCGGTATGGGGGCGGGGCTGTTGGAGGGGTGGCAGTGAGCTGTTGGAGGAGTGGCGGTATGGGGGCGGAGCTGTTGGAGGAGTGGCGGTATGGGGGCGGAGCTGTTGGAGGGGTGGCGGTATGGGGGCGGAGCTGTTGGAGGGTGGCGGTATGGGGGCGGAGCTGTTGGAGGGGTGGCGGTATGGGGGCGGAGCTGTTGGAGGGGTGGCGGTATGGGGGCGGAGCTGTTGGAGGGGTGGCGGTATGGGGGCGGAGCTGTTGGAGGGGTGGCGGTATGGGGGCGGAGCTGTTGGAGGGGTGGCGGTTGGGGGCGGAGCTGTTGGAGGGGTGGCGGTATGGGGGCGGAGCTGTTGGAGGGGTGGCGGTATGGGGGCGGAGCTGTTGGAGGGGTGGCGGTATGGGGGCGGAGCTGTTGGAGGGGTGGCGGTATGGGGCGGAGCTGTTGGAGGGGTGGCGGTTGGGGCGGAGCTGTTGGAGGGGTGGCGGTATGGGGGCGGAGCTGTTGGAGGGGTGGCGGTATGGGGGCGGAGCTGTTGGAGGGGTGGCGGTTGGGGCGGAGCTGTTGGAGGGGTGGCGGTATGGGTGCGGAGCTGTTGGAGGGGTGGCGGTATGGGGGCGGAGCTGTTGGAGGGGTGGCGGTATGGGGGCGGAGCTGTTGGAGGGGTGGCGGTATGGGGGCGGAGCTGTTGGAGGGGTGGCGGTATGGGGGCGGAGCTGTTGGAGGGGTGGCGGTATGGGGGGCGGAGCTGTTGGAGGAGTGGCGGTATGGGGGGCGGAGCTGTTGGAGGAGTGGCGGTATGGGGGCGGAGCTGTTGGAGGAGTGGCGGTATGGGGGGCGGAGCTGTTGGAGGAGTGGCGGTATGGGGGGCGGAGCTGTTGGAGGAGTGGCGGTATGGGGGCGGAGCTGTTGGAGGAATGGCGATGGCGTGCAAAGCTGTGATTGAGTTGTGAAGAGCGCGGATTTATCCTGAGACTTTTTGGAGTAGTGATCGAAGTTATCAAGTCGACGAAGATCGACTCTGGGCATAAACTGTAAGTCTATGTCTATTAAGGAATGTAGTCTAAAAAATACATTGACAGGAAAGCAAAGTTCAGTTTTACAAAAAAATAAGTTTTAGTCCATTAGGAGGTTAGCAAAATTGTCAGTAATAAACAGAGTTCCACCGGAACTTTCAGCGTCCAGGAAGTGCCCGTTGGTCAACCGCCTGCAATCGCCGAGTGTTAGTCTGCCCGTGGGCAAATGGAGCAAATCATGTTGCTTGAGTCACGTTTCTGAATTTTGTGCACGTGAAGGTACGAGTATAGAGTCAAGAAAAAACTATGGGAAACCCTAGGGCCATTGATTCATTTTTTACTTATAATGGACTCAGACCTTGACTAATCCCTACTTCACTGAAATTAAACAACGAGCCGCATGCAGGACTCTCGTATGACAATGCAATCAAGGTAAACAGAATCACAGCATTTCGTGGAACTTACGGTCATTCGGTTCATGTATGTAAGTGCCGAACACCTGAACCTCGCAGAGCATCATCCATATATGGTCTCGGTTATGCACCATCACTACGTTACCCACTAGGTTGCAGTGGAAGGTCTTGACACTGAACGCATCGTGAGACATGTACGATCCGCACTCGTTGCCATCTACTGTGACCTTGAAGTTCCACAGTCTCTTAATAGTGCCGGGATCGATTATGTTGAACACTTTGATCTGGGTGATGCGGGCAAGCCTATGTGTTTTTGCCATCCACCAGCCCTTCTCCCGGAGGGTGTGGCTGCAAGAGTTCTGATTGCCGTACTGGTTAGTGTTTCCGTCGATGGCTCTGCTGCAGACCCATGTCGAGTAAGTTGAGCTCTGGGAGCAATTGGTGAGCGGCAGCATACCTGAAATCATAAAATCAGTTTACGTTGTCGCATCGTATTTTTGTGTTTTCTGTATTTCTGTGATTAAATATTAATCACTAGCACTAAAATTAAATAATGTTTAGTTCGACAAGGTGTCATGGGACTTACTTGGCCAACTTGACGCTTCATAGACTTGGTTGTGAAACCTGCCTCCACAGGTGCCGCTGCTGCCACTGTACTGCATCGAGCACTTCTCTTCCTGCCTCCTCGGGTACCGACCGAACTTGCTGCCGCACCAGCACTCGTTGGAGTTCTGCAGGCCAAAGTCCTGCTGGTGCCACTTCTCACAGAGCTGGTCGCAAAGACCAACGTACATGCCTCTATCGTCGAGGAAGCACCCGATGTAGCGATACGAATACACTGGAATAGCGAGCGATCCAGCGAATTATTTGCAACCCATTTTGTACCAACTCGCACTTCTAATGCTAAAAATGCACCAACCTTGCGATAGTGAATGAAGCAGGCAGGTTGCCATCAGTAGCCAGGTGCCGCGCGCCATTTTTACTGAGAAAATTTAAGAGCCCAATCTTCTCTTAGTTCGGAAATTGAGCCAGCTGGTTATTATAATTTATTTAAGAAACTCACACAACCAGGATATGCGCAGCTCCGCTGTATCTGTAAGACTTCTCTTAGGTCTCCGGCTATACTTCTCTGGTCGTCTAGGCGGTCTTGCTGGATTACTTCCGCTGTCTTCGGAGCCTAAGAGAGCTTATAAAAGAGATCGCTACTCGTGCCTGTAGCACAAATAACAAATATGAGTCTTTAGATTTTTGGTTAACTACACTGGAATCCAGGCTATAGAATTAGAGTCTCAGCAAGAGTTGCCCATTTCCAAAGAGGCCGTGTCTATTTTATAAATCTTTCGATACACGCCATCCCCCGCCACTGATTAGCAACGGCGGGGTGCCAGAACAGACGCAGCAACATTAGATTAGCGAGTTGCTACGGGGCGAGAGAGATAATTTGAAATCTGTTATTTGGTCGCATCAGGATGTGTTCAAAGGCAGATCCACGCACGTCACCGCTGCCCTTGGCCTGTTGACCATCGCTCTGTCTCGCCCGCCAGTCGGGGTATCTTGCCGTATCGCTTCTCCTGGCACCGCACCGACTGACTCTGCCTGTACATCGGCTGACGTTGAAGTCATCTCGCTTGGTCTGTAATCTTGGGGAAAGGTGACAGTAAAATTCTTATCATATCTATAATTTATTTCAATTTCTATCTGTTCTTTTAATTTCTTTTACTTAGGTGCCTTATCTCTAAAGTTCTGTTTCCAGTCCTTTAGCTTTCGCTTTACCTCTGACGACCTTTAATGATGCTTAATTTTTGCTAATTTCTAATCCCTATAGTATCCCCCTCACTCCAGCACCAAATCCTTCATCTCTGTGTGCTCCTACTCAAGTCTTCTCAAACTAGAGCTAGCTAGTACGCTCGTAATGAAGCCAAGTGACTGCCCCAGAAAATGAGTGCTTTAATTGCTAACTCGGTGTTTCCTTTCTTATCCCGGTGTTTTAGCAAATGCAGGATTTGCATTCGAAATCGAATTCGATTCGAAAATAGAACTCGAAACAAGTTTACGCGGTTTGCGAGTATAGTTTAGTTAAGTTTAGTTTAGTTCACTTGTACAGCTCAAGCTGCTGACCCAGAGACACTGGCCTGGCTATTGTGTTAGCCACATACAAGGCCAGCCCAGCGTATTCACTTGTTTATTTTTAAAGCTTCCAATGCCACTCGATACAGCCAGTAAAACAAACTTACTTGCTAAAGAGTAGTTCTCAAGACAGGGCTTCTGGTGCAAATGAACAAAAAACATCCTCCCTGATTAGATTGGACGCGCAAATCTATTATGCATAACATCCAACATCCCCCTAGGAAGCTGTGGTGGATTTACGAGTACACTGCCATTATCCGCCTCTCGATCAGTTAATTAAGAGGGTAACCACGACGCTCTCTCAGGCTTTGGATCATGCGTTCTCATATCAAGGGAGAAGCGGTGTGGAGCTACTGCCAGTACAGTGGACCCCATTGGGCCAGCTCTGCCGTAGCACCACCAGCTCCAGATCTGTCCTGGACTGCAACGCCCAGCTCAATGGATTCCGGGCAACGATGGTCCTGGGCCCCCATCGATCCCTGCCTCGGTGATCAACTCCCGCGTCAAGCGCTGAGCTGATTTCGAGCATCTCCGCAGTTGGGCGCGACCACCCGAAATTTGTTCTACCGCGTCCCCTGTCCTTCCACACTCGTTTTTTTAGCCCTCATGCTAACTGCAGGGGGACATTAAAAGCAGTCAGCATATGGGCTCTCCATGCATGGCTGCTTCTCTCGCCCGTTTCCTTTAGGGCCTTTGGAGTGGCGCCCCCCCCCCAATTTCTGTCGTTCAGGCACTGAAAACGCGGAGCCCTTTTACCTGCTATACAGACTGCCACTGTCTTCACCAGGGCCAGGCTCACTCAACCTTAGGCCAAACTCGGCTCTCTCTGACGTTTGCAAGCCCAAGAGCATACTCCTGATGGGTTCGGCCTTTTTAAGCCTATAGCTTCGGGCCTCGGAACTCAGAAATGAATCACTTAAAGCTCCGGCCTCTCACTCCTGCCAGATGGTCAGCCCCGTGGTAGCTAGATTGTGGGCGAGCAGCAAGGTCCTATAGCTAAGAGAAGACAGCGAGAGACAAGCAGGGAGAATTTGAAAGGTTGAGATTAGCTAATCCACAGACTAACTAACCCGCTGCCACCAGTCCGTGCGCCCCGGCTCACCAAACCGGAGCTATCGAAATCGGACTTCCGACTAGAGGGGCACTGCACTTACCTGCCATCTAGTGTCTTTTAGCTGTCTAAATCTCGAAGTCATTGCCGAATAGAAGGGACGCTGCTGTGACTAAGATCGCATTGGCCATGCAGGGACAGAGAGGACTTCTGCAGGGGGTTCTTGCCCTGGCGAGCCTCTATACACTACTGAAAGTACTATTTCATTACCAAATTCCTAGAAGTACACGTACAAATACACGTAACTGCACGCTTTTGGCACTAAATGTGTTAACATGTCGACAGACAGCGATGATGTAGATGTACTGTTACTTTCGGAGACCTTCAGACTAATATTTATCTCGTTTTAGCCGCTTAGCTGCCTGAGACCGCGCGAAAGCGCCAGTCTGGCACTTAATTCGCATGCTTATCATTATTTCTGAGATCGACTGATTGACTGGGAACTGTGCCGCTTCCGGTCCACTGTGACCCCTGCCCCTAGATCTAGCCACTCATCTCAGCTGGCATTGCGAAAAAGAAAGAAAACATTAAGTCTTTAATTTCCAGATTTAACTTTCTCACTTAATCCGCAATCCTAGACACTTTAGATTGAGTTAGAGCGAATGGCTACTTTTAATATTAACTGACACTTCTGCCTCGAGATTGGCACACAAAAGCAAGTAAGCAAAAGTGCAAATCCTATCATACTACCTAGGAAGGGGTCAGACAAAGGGCGCACCCAGTTAAGCAGGTCAAGAAAGCCTCTCACCAAACCAATCAGAGGACCTATCTGCCGGTAGCCAAGGAATCCACAGAGACCGCAGCGCTCGGATGGGATGCTGCTGCTGATCTTAACAGACGAGTGCCTGCCGGTGGTCGTTGCTGCTCTTAGATCACTGCCGGGAAATATCGATGATGCTTCTCAGGGGGAACTTAGCTGCTGAAGCCGGAACTGCCGGGGGAAGGGGGACCAGACGTCGAAGACGCAGCAGATACCGAAGGGGCCGTCTAAGACGGGGTTAGGACCGTGCAAGAAGGGAGGTCCCAGCCGGACTTTTTGAGCGCGGGTCGAGTTGCCGCCTTTTATAGCTCTCATGCGGCCGATTTGTTATAACGCGCGCCGAATTTTCTGATTGGCTGAGAGCTTTTGTTAAAATAGGCGCCGAATTTTCTGATTGGTCGAGCCGGGGGCAGTCAGGTCGACTCTGATTGGCTGAGCTCAAGACCCCAAAACCTACCCCACCAGGTGGCCTTCAGACCCCAGGGAAGATGACAGGTGCGGTCATAAATCATGCGCAAAACATTATAAAAGCCACTTGTCTAGACACCCTGGCGCCAAAAGTGACAGCAAAACACCCATAAATTAAAAGAGAATTGTAACAGAGCGAGTGGGGAGAAGGCTGGAAAGGCCTCTTTGACCCAGACAGGCTGGAGCCAAAAGTGACAGCTAGACCGCCATAAATCACTAAAAACAGTGAAAAAGCCGCAAATCTGGGGGTCAGATGGGGTTAAAACCATCACTCCCAGACTTAGTGTCGCCCGTCTACTGCTAGAGGTCAATCCGTCTCAAACCCAGACAGTCTGACCTTCAAAGATGCGTAACAATCCAAAATTAGAATCCTAAGAGAAGTACATTGAGTATTTATCATAATTAAATAGTGATGGCATAAATTAGTGTAGAACTTAGCCTGGATGAGAGAATGGAGAGAGGTTCCTAAGCTAGCCTAACTGACAGTATTCCCCTATAGGGGAAAAGCGCATCGCGAAATGTGCGGTTTTAAGATTGCAAAAAGATGCGTCCTCATCACTCCGCTGCACGCCCGGTACGTCAGGGACACGTAACAAGCTGAGTTCTTTTCCCCACCTCAGCTGTGAGGAGGATAGCGCTGCAGTCAAGAGCGACCGTTCCTCCCTGAGCGACAGTTGTGGTGGTGTAAGCTCCACTGCAAAACAAGAGCTGTGAATTGATAAACATTCAGCAAATATATGATAACGAAGTCGCATTCCAAGCTTAATAGCTACACACCAATTATTAAGTTCACAAGTACCTAGCTAAATTCGTGACCATTGAGGCACACAGCTGTTACCAAATAGCTATACCCATGGTTTAATGAGCTGAACTCAATAGACTAGAAGTCCTTAGCTGAAATATTTTGGGGCAAAACTTTTGAACCATAATCTATAAGATTTTACTACGGTCGCATTTGGGGCCTAAGTTTAAAATTTTGATTTAAAAGTTTTAAAATATAGCGACATGGAAAGATGCCAACATTTTGCAACGGATTGATAACGAGAAAACGTATTAAAATAAATATGCTAAGCACTAATTCTCTACACATTTTATAAAGGTTTTGTAAGTCTTAAGGACCTTATAAAATTATTATAAAATCCACTCTAAGACATAATTAAACGACCTTAAAATATCTTGAGTCATTGAAATCTCATCCGCATAATTTAGATTTTAGTACCACGTAGTTACAAATACAAGTTGTGTGTGCGTCTGTGTGTGATGTGCTATGAAGGTTAGCTTATTCACTGAGTAAGACTAGCATGCATGCATTATAGAAGTAGTAGTTATAATATATATATATGGCAAACTCAAAAGCAAATGCTTTTATGTCTCGAGCTGTCTTTCAATCATCAGTAACAGCCAAGCAAACAACCATCACTCTCAGTATGTTATGACGTCTCTAAACTTAGAGAATTCATGCAGAGAGGTTTCGGTTTGCAGGCCGTCCCACCAAGTCCCAAGGCCCAAGAAAAGACTAGGCGGCTAGGCCTAGGCCCCATTTAAGCCGAAAATAAATAAAAACTTGTAAGTTAAGTGCAATGTTTCAAAAATGTTTGAACCATGGTTGACAAAATGACAATGATATAGGACACCCATGTAGTAACGAGTGCTGGCTACAATTGCCTTCATTTACTGAATGGCTGCTAGTTTAACTAGTTTTTAACTGCATCTAAAGCTTTGATTTGTTGCCGGCACTCGTTACTGCACCAATCCTATGCACTCCTGACCCCTGCCTAACAATGATTCAATATTTTTATTTGAGATATATTTCTTCATACATTTTAAGTTTAACATGAATTCTAACACATTGGTCTTGAATCTATATAACTTTGTCTTTATTTTATGCAATATATAGCTTTAAGTATCATAATATATAATAATAATGTCATCTTTAAATCAATTAGGCCCTAAGTCTCTTAGAAAAATGCAATTAGATGAGCAATTTTTTAAAAACTCTTTTAGACCTGTCTTTAGTTATATTGATTGCAATATTAGGCTCTATCAAGAAAGTATTGTTTATTTATAAGTGATTTTTTGTTTTTATTAGATATAGGGTGCCTATATAATTTTGTGAACTTTATCTATTATTCATAATTATTTTTAATTTAGGCTGTCGTATATAGGGGCCTATATTTATAATATTTTATAAACCTACAATCAAAATAAGATCTTGTTAGTTATTACTTGCACATTGTCTTTGGCCAAGTTCATAAGAAAAATATCCATTTAAAATATTTTAAACAGATGTTGCTATTATTGTTCTTCTGGTCTCTCATTTCTATGGCTCTGGGTCTACTTCAAATATCAATGTGAAAGCCAAATAACTGAGGCGGCAGATTCAACTGATTTTTCGGTTTTTCGATTTTTAGCGGTTTCTGATACTCCCAATTGGGGTTCTTATATTCTAAGAAATGATTAAGTCTTTAAGCGATTTCAATATTTAGAACAAACTAAATTTGCTTATCAAAAACCGAAAGGCAGCAAACGGTTGCTTCCTCAAGTCTGCTCAGCGTGTCTATTTATACCCAAAATTTGTTATAGTTTAAACAAAATAATAATTGCAGAAATATTTTTGCAAACCACAACATTCAAACAAATATTTCGCGCAGATTTGAATAAAGGTTTTTCTAAGAAAGGCAAACATAAAACGAGTAAAATTTAAAAGTATTAGAGCTATTATTAATGCCTGTCTCAGCTGCCTTCCCTAAACGCAAATTTTGAACAATAAAATTTACAAAAATGTTTGCGTGAAAAATTTGCTAAGTAGTATTACTAGTATTATAAGGCAAAGATTTGTGAAGAAATTCAAAAGAACGATAAGTACATATTTATGAAAAAGGCAGTAAAAAGGCAATGGCATAACAAAACTATTTAGTAGGTGCTAATAATAAGGAAGAGTTAGTAGTGTGAAACAAAGCAAGTGTAGCAACAGAGAACTAAAATACAATTTAAGCAAAAAAGGCAATACAGGTAACGAAAAATAAAAAAAATGTAAGCTAGTAATAATTTCCTATAAGCATAATTGAAAGAAGAATTTAGCTACTAAATGCTACAAATACTACTAAGCTAGTAATAAAGCAAAAACAAAAACAATATCAGTACTTTTGCAAATGTTCGATTCAGAGTAACCCTTGTCATTTAGAAGTAGCAATTTCGCGGGAGGTCTCTGTACTCGAGCCATCCGAGCTGGGTGAAAACCCATCTCACCTCAATGTTGACAAGCTGTCTCTGAATTGGCTGTCGGCTGGCATCCAGATCGTCTCGAAATCGGTCGATGGCGTATCGCAGCAGAGCGATGGCTTCCTCTCGCGAAAGTCGGGTTCTCAGCTGCCTCAGGCTTGGCCACAGGTAAGCCCGCTGTGGCAACGCCTGGTCGAGGCGCAGGTGGGCTATCCTTTCCAGATAAACCCTGATGCCGTGCACAACTCGTTCGAGCGTAACGCCGTGCATGTCGATAAGGGCTAGCGCCGTTTCATGGTACTCTCGCCTTGGCTGTAGCGGCGGATTAGGCACAGGCTGCAGTGGCTGCCTGGGTGTTGCTGGCTGATGTGGCGGAGGCGGCTGCTGCTGCTGTGGCGGCCGACTCGGCGGCTGCGGCTGGTTCGACGGCTGCGGCAGACGTCTTGGCGACGAATGGCGCGGCGGCTGTGGTGGACGTCTCGGCTGACGTCTCATTGCTGACTGCTGTGGAGGCGCGGCCAGCTGAAGGGTGCGCCGCTCTTCTCCGGCGCATGGTCTTACGACCAAAGACTTGATTGGCGCTTTTGCTTGAGCATCCAGAAGAGCGGCCCTCTTGGCTGGAATTGATGATTGTTCAGCGGCTGGCGGTCGCTTGCCTGTTCCTGACAGGGCTCTTGGTCTCGTCGGAGCTCGCAATGGCGCCTCCTCAATGTCAGGCGCCGATCGGCTGGTTGATGGCGCGAACGTCGCTGCAGGCTGATTTGCTGATGAAGCTGGCGGCCGAGCTGACGGTACTGGCGACTCAGCTGGCGGCTCGGCTGGCTGCTCAGCTGGCTGCTCAGCCGGCTGGTCTGGAGGTCGAACTGGCGGCGCTGGAGGCTGCGCTGGAGGCTCAGCTGGCTGGTCTGCTGCGGCGGCGACGGCTAATTCCTCCATGGAGTCGTCCAGCAAATCTTTTAAGAAATTATCTAAGTCGTCGTCCATTCTAGCTCGCAATATATATTCTTGCGGTATTAACTCAAGATTGACTTGGAGAGGTGTGATCGACGGGTCTATGGAGCTGCAGGGAGTTCAATTGTATATCTGAAAAACTGGACCGCATCTTCGTGTTCGCACGAGAGGGGGTTTAGCAAATTTCTAACGAGCTCGCTCATTGGCTCACACCGTTACTAAGCGTTGCTAGGATTTTTATGCGGAACGAGTTTCGAACAATACCTGCACAATTCTGTATACTCTACTGTTAGTAATGCGCATAACATTTTTACTGTATATGCAAATTTAATATTTTTGTATTTTTATAGATTTTATGATTTTTACTTTTTATGAGTTTTATATTGAGTCTATTTACACATTTTTACATGGATTCGGCCTCATTACTTTCGGTAATGAGAATATCGCCTCCGGGGAACAAAGCCTGTTGCGACTGAGTTCTCTCGGGGTCTCAAATTATATTGATGTCTTTGTTCGGCTCTTTCATTCTCACCTATCTCTAATGCGTCATCTTCCTCAGCTAACTCAGTTCTTTCACTGTCTGTTGACTCATCTTCTATCTCATTCTGCTCAATTTCCTCTTGCTCAACTTCTTCCTCAATTGGCTCGATCTCTCTTGCTCTCCACTGAATTCTTTCGTCTTCCGAACTGTCAGTTTCTATTATTGGCTCTAAATGATTTTTCTTACTAATCTGTTGCCTTCCCTTATTTTTCGGCTCTCTCTTTTTCTGTTGTTCTCTCTGCCTTCCCCTATTTGTAGGTTCCGTCTCTTTATTTGGTTCATTCGGCAAATCTATTTGCGAGTTGGGTACTGGAGTGAGGTTGTTTCGATGTACGAGCATCTTCTCGCCAATCCTTACTCCGTCTATTTCTCGCTGTACTCGAAATACTGTTTCGGAAAGTCTCGCAAGGACTCTGAATGCTGCTCTTTTCTTGCGGTGAAATTTATGGCTTTCTTCACTGTGTAATTGCGGATTGTTAATCAATGCGAGGCATCCAACCGGTACATGCTTCGGTGGCTTGTTCTCAGCATTGTCCTCCTCTCTACGGTCCTTTACCTTCTCTAGCTTCTTCTGCACGAGTTTCTGTGCTTCTTCGAGCCTTTCAGCATGGTTTAGCACATAGCTCGGATAATCGTGATACTGCTTTGGCCTTCGAATAATACTGTCTATCCTAAGATCTGCCTCCCTACCAAATAGCAGGTAGTGCGGCGTGAATCCGGTGGTCTGGTTCACACTAGTGCGCACAGCTACCAGAGCTGCGGGAATTAGCAAATCCCAGTCGGAATGATCTTTCTCTACTAGACAAGTTACTATTGACTTTATTTGTTTATTGAATCTTTCGACTAGTCCGTTACTTTGTGCGTGATACGGTGTGGTGCATGTATGCTTGATGCCATACATCCTACAAAATGCTTGGAACTGACGGCTGACGAATGTCTTGCCATTGTCAGTGTGGATCCACTGGCATTGTCCGTATTCGCTAAAGATTCTTTCTTGTATGATCTTAATCACTATATCCGATTTCTGATTTCGCACTGGGAACGCAAATGGGAACCGAGTAGTGCTATCTACTACTGTTAGTACGTAGCGATGACCTCTTCGACTCTCTTTTGAGATCGGCCCAATCAGGTCAATATGGATCCTATGAAACGGTTCGCATATTGGAAAGGACTGCACTGGCGCCTTCACCTTATTTCCTGCCTTACTCTCTAAACAAGGAATACATTCCGAAATATACTTCTCTACTGCAGTTGCTAGTCCTGGTCGCCAAAATCGATCGCGCACACGTTGCAGTGTTTTATCACGACCTAGGTGACCTGAGAGAGGACTGTCATGCAACTCTCGGAATACTTTTTTCTCAATGTTCTCTGGCAACACGACCTTCTGTGTCCCGTCTTCGTCTATGGTCAATAACTCGTCTTCTAGCTTCATCTGCTTATAGAACTTTAACATCTGCTTCAACTCTCTAGTTGCATCCTTTGGTAATTTCGGTTCTCGGATACTCTGCTCCTTCCAGGCTATCAGCGTCCTCATAGAAGGGTCGTCACGCTGAGCTGATGTCAGCTGCTCCTTCTTAAGCGGGACGAAGAGATAGTCGGTTAGGAGTTTCCGACAAGCGGTCTCACTAACGTTTTCTTCCGCATCCTCATACACTTCTTCATCATCAGCGAAGTAATCGCTGGCGTCCTCATACTCTTCTTCTTCATCTTCGAAATATTCTCTTGCATCTTCGTACTCTTCATCGTCTTCTACTTCTTCTCTAATTGGATCAGTCTGACAGCTCTGGTGCTTACAGCTTGAGATATTGGTCTGACTTCGGTTTACCGTAACGGTAGGAAGTACTGGACCTATCTCAGCTTTAGTGCACTTTTCTGCCTTAGTCTCCTGATTATCTTTTAATCTTTCTGCGGGTCGTCTGGATAGTCCGTCTGCATTGGTGTGTTTAGCACCGCTGCGGTGTTCAATGTCATACTGAAACTCACTTAATCTCTCAATCCATCTACCGAGGATTCCCTGCGCTTCAGTCTGGCGAAGTAGCCATAGGATAGCGCGATGATCTGTTCTTGCCAGGAATCTCTTTCCGATGAGATAGAATCGGAAGTGTTTCATTCCGTCAACTAATGCTAGCAATTCTTTTCTTGTGATTGGATACCTCTTTTCTGATTCCTTCATGGCTCTGCTAAAGTACGCGATGGGCCTTTCAACTCCATCGGATTGTATCTGACCTAAGCAGGCCCCAATCCTGTCATCACTCGCGTCGGTGTCAAGCACCATTCGAACTTCTTCATTGTCAGTGAACTCTGGGTATGCTAAAACTTCTGTTGATGTCATCTTCTGCTTTAGTAGCGCAAAGGCTTCATCATGACTCTTAGTCCATTTCTCCCTAAAATTCTGAATTCCCTTCTTAGTTAGCTGGAAGAGCGGGTGCGCTGCTTCCGCGTAATTCTTCACGAACCTACAGTAATAGTTACATAGACCTAGGAAGCTTCTTAATTCTTTAACGTCCTTAGGCGTCGGCCATGACTGAATTGCTTCTATCTTAGCTGGATCTGTCTTAATTCCTTCTCTACCAACTATGTGTCCTAGATATTTAAGCTCTTTTTGAAATAGATTACATTTCTTCGGCCTTAATTTTAATCCGGCTGTTACTAGTCTCTGGAACACTTCTCGTAGGTGATCCAGGTGATCCTCAAATTTCGTTGAGTAAGTTACTATGTCGTCAATGTACGACATGGCGAATTTATGTTGAATCCCCATCAATACTAGGTTCATTAGTCTCTGGAATGTTCCAGGTGCATTAGATAGTCCCTGCGCCATGACCTGATACTCGAACTGTCCCATAGTCAAAGTCGAAAATGCTGTCATGAATTTATCCTCTTCCTTAATTGGTACCTGCCAATAACCTGAATTTAAGTCTAAACTACTGAAATATTGACTTCCCGTTAGATGAGAGAAAGTTTCCTGAATATTCGGCAACGGATACGGATAGTAGTTAACTCGAGAGTTCAAGACTCTGAAATCGCTGACAATCCTAATAGTTCCATCTTTCTTAGGCACTATTACTAATGGCGTCGAATAAGTGCTATAGCACGGCCTTATTAAATTTTTAGCGAGCATATCGTCTAACTGTTCGTCTACTTGCTTCTGCAGATGTGGTGGTATTCTGCGAGTAGGTATTCTGACTGGCGTCGTATCCTTCAGCGAGATTTCGTGGGTCACTAGATGAGTGAGGCCCATCTCCTGGCTTGTCTGCGAGAATGCTTCCCTATTCTCTTTCAGCAGCTCTACTACCTTTTCTTTCTGCTCTGATGATAGCTCATCTGAGATGTTAATCTCCTGAATCCATTCATCAGTACGAGTATCAGCAGTTTCAGCGCATTTCGCGGATTTAACTTGTCCGGTGTCATTCTTGGTAACGAAGTACGTTAGTTCTTCGGCTTTTAATGGCTTGGCAATGCCTACCATTGCTGATTTCCTAATCACTACGTCGTTATTCTGCCTATTGATCACTTCTACCACACCAGTTCCATTACTCATCGTTAATAAGGTTGGAACCATATCCAGTGTGTCATCTTTTACTGAGATATGTCCTTTGGTGGTCTCAATCATCATTGGCGTACCGAAGTTCATTTCAGCTCGTTTAGCTAGTTTGACTGGTATTCTTAAAGCACTATTAGCTGGCACAACTACCTTGTCGTGACAGTAGACTCGGCACACTCGTACCGGCAATTTAGTAAACTGCATCGGAATGCAAACTCCGGTTTTTAAAATCATCATTCCTTTGTCAAAACTCATACTCTCGCAAAAGTTCATAAAGAAATCCATTCCTAGGATATCATCACACTCATGGTTGCACAGCAGGAAGTCGGTCACAATTTCTACTTCTCCGAACATTATCTTTATTGTCACTTCTCCTTCGATTCGCACAATCGATCCATCGAATGTGGTCACTCTTTGATCAGATGGCCTGATCTCTTGTTCTCTACATACTCTTCTCCAAGTACTTTTACTTAGAAAGTTACGACCGGCTCCTGTGTCTAACAGAAAGCGAATATTCTGCTTGCGGATCTTTCCGTCAATGACTGCTTCTCGGCCTTTCTTCTCTGTGCCGGCATCTAAACTTGTCTCTTCTTCTGCACTTTCATTCAGCTTGACGTACTCTTCTGGCTTCGGAGTACTTTTCTTGGGTAAGCAATCAGGTGCACGCGTAGTATTTACATTCGGTACTGTATGTGCATTCGCATGTTTTTTGTTGGGTTTTCTAAACTTATTATAATTTTCGCATGATTTGTACTTGTACTGCTTATTAACTTTGTACGCATTATTAACTTTGTACGCATTATTTACAAATTCAGAGGCCTGAATTTTGCTCTGGATTTCGCTAGAGGGACGTGGCCTCGTTATTCGGCCCTCGCTTCTCAGTTTCCCTGGTTATTCGAGCGGTTCTGCATCTGCGGAGCGTTCTGCTTGGCACTCCTGCACTGCTTTGCAATGTGGCCAATCTTCCCGCAGTTATAGCAAGTCTGCGGCTGTTGTCTCGGCTGACCCTGGTTTGGGTGCTGCTGCCGGGCGAACATTTGCTGTCGCGCCTGCGCTCCATTGCCATACTGTGGCGGAACGGGCTGCGGCTGCTGGGGCTGGTATCTCTGTGGATACTGCCTGGCTGCCTGAGCGTACGAATAATTTTGCGAAAACTGCTGCTGATTATTCTGCATCTTCTCCTCTCTTAGCTCCTGCAAAGCTCTCTTCTGCTGTTCAATCTCGAACTTCTGCTTCCTAATGATCTCTTCCAGTCTTTCTTGTTCAGCCTTCCTCTGCTGTTCTTGTTCTTCCTCGCTCTTAGCTACTCTCATGCCTGAATTCCTGCGTGACATGTTCCAGGCTGCTTCCATTCTCCTCAGCATTCTTCTGGCTTCCTGCAGATTAGCTGGCTGAGCGAAGATCAGTTTCTCGCGGGTTTCAGGTGGAACTCTCACACCCTTGATGAACTGTTCCACGATCTCCTCTTCCCGCTGTTCCACAGTCATGTTTGGGAAGGCTCGCGAAGCTAGCTCAATTAGACAATCGGTGTACGATTCTACTAACTCATTTCTGCCTTGCATTCGGCCTCTAAATTCTTCCCTAAACTCTGCTGAACTGCCAATTCTGCCAAAGCGTTCTACAAGTCTTTCTTTAAATTCTTCGTACTCCAGATCATCTGGGAGGTTCAAACGCTGAACTGCTGCGAATGCAGTAGCCAGGTCGAGGTTCGCGAGAAGCTCTTGCTTCCGGTTATCCTCTTCGATACCCTCAGCTTCACAGCGCTGGTCGAAGGCAGTCAACCAGATCCTAATATCTTGACCTGGCGTGAATTTCTGAATTTTCACATGCCTTTGTGGTCCTAACTCTAACCTGTTTCTTAGCTCTTCAGCTAGCATCGCAATCGCATCATTTGCGTTGGCCATCTCTGATCTTGTCAGGTTCTGCTATTTCTCTAGTCTTCTAAGGTTTTTGCCGTTTCTCTGATCTAATTCGCGCCGTTTCTCTGATCTAATTCTCGCCGTTTCTCTGATCCCACCGCTGCCACCAAAAGCTGTCGTAGGGCTCTTATTTAATCCTTTGTCTAGCCTTACTTGCTGCCACCAAAGTTGTTACAAAGCTATTTCTTCTTAACAATTCTACTGGTTGTTAATTGTAATTCTACTGGTAGCGCATGTACTTCTATTGGTAGCGTATGTACTTCTATTGATAGCGTATGTACTTCTATTGTACTTTCTGGCCTGAGCGGTCTAATAGCACTGTCTATTCTATTCCTATGCTTCCCCTAATATTATTCTCTCAGTCCTGGGCGTTCCCTGGATCAGAGGGTCACAGCTTATGCTCTTTCTCTGCCCTGAGGCGATCTTCTCTCGTTATGAGGCGGTTCTCCTGCCCTGAGGCGAATTTACAATTTACTGCCCTGAGGCGGTTTCTCGCTTGTAGCGGTTTCTGATACTCCCAATTGGGGTTCTTATACTCTAAGAAATGATTAAGTCTTTAAGCGATTTCAATATTTAGAACGAACTAAATTTGCTTATCGAAAACCGAAAGGCAGCAAACGGTTGCTTCCTCAAGTCTGCTCAGCGTGTCTATTTATACCCAAAATTCGTTATAGTTTAAACAAAATAATAATTGCAGAAATATTTTTGCAAACCACAACATTCAAACAAATATTTCGCGCAGATTTGAATAAAGGTTTTTCTAAGAAAGGCAAACATAAAACGAGTAAAATTTAAAAGTATTAGAGCTATTATTAATGCCTGTCTCAATAATAACTTATAGACCATTGTATTTGATAGTCACAATCTCAATATATTATCTTACAAATAGGCCTATAATGTCTAAGATAGAATTCCAAATAAGAAGCACATTCAGTTCAAGTTACAAGGGGTTTCTAATTGTATAGGTGAACCAAAGGTTTAGTCTATTGTGGAATGCGGGATGCTTGTTGGTTCAGTTTTAGTGAGTCAATTTAGCAGTTTTGGCATTTGGGTTAAGACCCTAATTGTGTCAATCAAAGGTTGTTCTACAAAAATAGAAGGCAAAAAGGAGGGAAAAGGGAGGCAAGCTTCTTGCTTGGTTGACATGGGCTTTTTTAATACTTTTTGGTCTTGATCACATTGGATGGTATATAGCTACTTTCCATTAGTTTGGGTTGTGTCCTCAGCTTTTGCTAGTTGGAGCACATACATTGGTTAAAATACATTCATTCTGGATAAGAACTTTTTAGAGCCAAAATGTGTCACTTCATATTATTAGATATTTTATCTAAAAATTTTTAGATCTTTTATCTACTATTATACTAGATCTATAATAATTCTAAGCCTAAGAAGGTTGGGCAAAATCTAGATTATTAGCTATATATGGCTTAAGAAACCTTTAAATAAAATTTAGGGTATTTAGTTACTTTTTGTAATAGTAATATGGTTTACTTTATATCTTAGTCTTATTTTATGTGTTCTTTGCTCTTTTTTTCTAAAAATATTTGTTATTTTTTCTTTCTTTATTCTTTTATTTACTTATCTTTGTTTATTAATAGAAAACCACTATTATAACAATAATAATAATAATAATAACAACAAAAATATGAAGTCATTATTAGAGTAGGACATATTAGATAGGCCCTAGTACATTGCAGAGCCTAAAAGTTAAAATCAATGTTAGGTGCCCATGCCCTAGTATTGCATACTAGGTAGCAGTGGCATAGTCAGGGGGAGGCCCCCCATTGCCTGGGGGATTGGGTTGGGTGTGGTGGGTACCAAAAACCATGAGGCAATTGAGTGCTTGCAGCGCCAAAATGAGTGCCTGCAGCACCAAAATGAGTGCCTGCAGCATCAAAATGAGTGCCTCCAGCACCAAAATGAGTGCCTCCAGCACCAAAATGAGTGCCTGCAGTGCCAAAATGAGTGCCTGCAGTGCCAAAATGAGTGCCTGCAGCACCAAAATGAGTGCCTGTAGTGCCAAAATGAGTGCCTGCAGCACCAAAATGAGTGCCTGCGCCAAAATGAGTGCCTGCAGCGCCAAAATGAGTGCCTGCAGCACCAAAATGAGTGCCTGCAGCATCAAAATGAGTGCCTCAGCACCAAAATGAGTGCCTCAGCACCAAAATGAGTGCCTGCAGCCAAAATGAGTGCCTGCAGCACCCAAAATGAGTGCCTGCAGCACCAAAATGAGTGCCTGCAGTGCCAAAATGAGTGCCTGCAGCCCAAAATGAGTGCCTGCAGCACCAAAATGAGTGCCTCCAGCACCAAAATGAGTGCCTGCAGTGCCCAAAATGAGTGCCTGTAGTGCCGAAATGAGTGCCTGCAGCACCAAAATGAGTGCCTGTATTGCCAAAATGAGTGCTTGCAGTGCCAAAATGAGTGCCTGCAGCACCAAAATGAGTGCCTCCAGCACCAAAATGAGTGCCTGCAGTGCCAAAATGAGTGCCTGCAGTGCCAAAATGAGTGCCTGCAGCACCAAAATGAGTGCCTGCAGCACCAAAATGAGTGCCTGCAGTGCCAAAATGAGTGCCTGCAGCGCCAAAATGAGTGCCTGCAGCACCAAAATGAGTGCCTCCAGCACCAAAATGAGTGCCTGCAGTGCCAAAATGAGTGCCTGCAGTGCCAAAATGAGTGCCTGTAGTGCCAAAATGAGTGCCTACAGTGCCAAAATGAGTGCCTGCAGCACCAAAATGAGTGCCTCCAGCACCAAAATGAGTGCCTGTAGTGCCAAAATGAGTGCCTGCAGTGCCAAAATGAGTGCCTGCAGCACCAAAATGAGTGCTTCCAGCACCAAAATGAGTGCCTCCAGCACCAAAATGAGTGCCTGTAGTGCCAAAATGAGTGCCTGCAGTGCCAAAATGAGTGCCTGCAGCACCAAAATGAGTGCCTCCAGCACCAAAATGAGTGCCTGTAGTGCCAAAATGAGTGCCTGCAGTGCCAAAATGAGTGCCTGCAGCACCAAAATGAGTGCCTGTAGTACCAAAATGAGTGCCTGCAGCACCAAAATGAGTGCTTCTAGCACCAAAATGAGTGCCTCCAGCACCAAAATGAGTGCCTGTAGTGCCAAAATGAGTGCCTGCAGTGCCAAAATGAGTGCCTGCAGCACCAAAATGAGTGCTTCCAGCACCAAAATGAGTGCCTCCAGCACCAAAATGAGTGCCTGTAGTGCCAAAATGAGTGCCTGCAGTGCCAAAATGAGTGCCTGCAGCACCAAAATGAGTGCTTCCAGCACCAAAATGAGTGCCTCCAGCACCAAAATGAGTGCCTGTAGTGCCAAAATGAGTGCCTGCAGTGCCAAAATGAGTGCCTGCAGCACCAAAATGAGTGCCTCCAGCACCAAAATGAGTGCCTGCAGTGCCAAAATGAGTGCCTGCAGCGCCAAAATGAGTGCCTGCAGTGCCAAAATGAGTGCCTGCAGCACCAAAATGAATGCCTGCAGTGCCAAAATGAGTGCCTGCAGCACCAAAAGTGGCAATGGCATAAGGCATGGCCAGCTAGGCCAACCTGCCTCCTCCCAATTGAAATTCCTGGCTACGCCATTGCTAGGTAGTCAATGTATTGATGGGTTTGGGCCTAACCTTGACCCCATTTAAATAGGCATTATAAGGTGAGCAAGAGGGTATCTTGAATAGGTTAGGGACATAAGCCCTTGGCCTAGATCATGTGACTTACCAGTTGAAGTTGCCACTGGCATAGGATAGGCCTAATAGATAGGTGCTGCAGCTTGGCCTAATCATATAAGGTCTCTTTTCCTAAAGCATTATTATAGATAGAGCATTAGCAAAGTGATTGACTTTAGCTTATACTAAAAATTATACAATATTTTCCAACTCTTGCTTGGGCACATTGGGTCTAGGCTTAGCTGCTAAATAAGACAAGCAAATATGAGACAGTTTACAAAGTTGAAAGTGCTTGACACAGATAAAGTAGGTGGTGTATTACTATCTCATTTGTAAGAGAGTTGTTTCAATGGGTAAAATTGATCAAAACTAGCTATAACTATTGACATCTGTATAATAATGAAATCAAGTTGAACTTGCTATAACTAATTTACAATACCATCAAATGAGGCAATTTTTTAACACATGACTTGTTTATTGACTTTCATTCTTTTATTACTTTGTTTGTATGATTTGATAAGATTATGAAGAGGATTTTGAACTACCATCTCTTGATCTATGGGGGCGAAAGCCAGCACTCAGTGTATTTTAGTTGGCCTACTACCTCTGGTTAGATAAACCTCTTGACTGACTGGACTGAACTGATTGGTCTAAAAGGACTTACAGTATATGAGCTGCTCATTTGTACCTTAGTTTTGTTTGTTTCCTTAGACCTCAAATATGCTCATACACTCAGCACATTTTAAATTTTCCACCCAAAACCAATGGTAAAATTTTATCAGATCTCACCCAAGTGACGCAGTTCAACCACGCCCACAAGGCCCTAGCTTAGGCTGGTGAGAGAGTGGGGAGTTAAGAGTCCTCATGAACTGGAAACTCTTAACATGTTTGAGAAGTATGAATATTAGGTGCGTTTTTATTCAAAGACTAATCCTCTTGATAGTGAGCTGTTTGTGATACTTTTAAAGAAACGTAGCGATGACTTCTAACTTAGACTGGTCAGGCACCGAAATTTTCACACTTATCAGCTGCCTTCAGAAGCTGCTGAGCAAATGTCCTGTTCCTGCTTCTAACTGCTCTCTCCAGGGTTTGAAAGGCAAATCGTTCTGCCAAAACGTATGTCTTGGGAAGCAGAATGTCTTCCGAGTCTTCTTCAAGTCCTGAAATGACTTCGTGGTCGCAGCTGGTCAGCCAATGTGTCATGAAGGGGGCTTCACAAGACAGAAACTTCACAACGCAGAAAACTACTGCACGATCCTTCACAGAACCGAAACTTACAAGCCGAAATTCTGCATGGTCATCTGCATGGTGTATATTATGTTTTCTACGATATGAAATTTCGGTCTTTTAAAAGCGCTCCATCATAAAAGATGAAACTGGTATAAGACGTACTGGTTCGAGTACTATCTTTAAGGCATAGCTTCTCAGGTAAATCTCGGTGTGGTTCGGGGGCAATTCTCAGGTGTGGTTTAGGGGCGATTTCTCATGTGTGGTTTAGAGCAATTCTCAGGTGTGGTTTAGAGGCAATTCTCAGTGTGGTTTAGAGTCAGTTCTCAGGTGTGGTTCAGGGGGCAATTCTCAGGTGTGGTTTAGGGTCAATTCTCAGGTGTGGTTTAGAGGCAATTCTCAGGTGTTGTTTAGAGTCAGTTCTCAGGTGTGGTTTAGAGTCAGTTCTCTGGTGTGTTTGGGGGAATTCTCAGGTGTGGTTTGGGGGGAATTCTCAAGGTGTGGTTAGAAGCAATTCTCTGGTGTGGTTTGGGGGAATTCTCAGGTGTGGTTTAGGGGAATTCTCAGGTGTGGTTAGAAGCAATTCTCTGGTGTGTTTGGGGGAATTCTCAGGTGTGGTTTAGGGGGAATTCTCAGGTGTGGTTAGAAGCAATTCTCTGGTGTGGTTTGGGGAGAATATCAGGTGTGGTTTAGAGGCAATTCTCAGGTTTGGTTTAGGGGCAATTATCGGTATGTAGATGCGATTCTCATGGTGGTTCAGAGTGTAGTGAAGACATTATCATAAGCAATTTAGATTAGT
>NIVC01001352.1:0-46578 GCA_002269645.1 Macrostomum lignano
TTAGACCTGTCTTTAGTTATATTGATTGCAATATTAGGCTCTATCAAGAAAGTATTGTTTATTTATAAGTGATTTTTTGTTTTTATTAGATATAGGGTGCCTATATAATTTGTGAACTTTATCTATTATTCATAATTATTTTTAATTTAGGCTGTCGTATATAGGGGCCTATATTTATAATATTTTATAAACCTACAATCAAAATAAGATCTTGTTAGTTATTACTTGCACATTGTCTTTGGCCAAGTTCATAAGAAAATATCCATTTAAAATATTTTAAACACATGTTGCTATTATTGTTCTTCTGGTCTCTCATTTCTATGGCTCTGGGTCTACTTCAAATATCAATGTGAAAGCCAAATAACTGAGGCGGCAGATTCAAACTGATTTTTCGGTTTTTCGATTTTTAGCGGTTTCTGATACTCCCAATTGGGGTTCTTATATTCTAAGAAATGATTAAGTCTTTAAGCGATTTCAATATTTAGAACAAACTAAATTTGCTTATCAAAAACCGAAAGGCAGCAAACGGTTGCTTCCTCAAGTCTGCTCAGCGTGTCTATTTATACCCAAAATTTGTTATAGTTTAAACAAAATAATAATTGCAGAAATATTTTTGCAAACCACAACATTCAAACAAATATTTCGCGCAGATTTGAATAAAGGTTTTTCTAAGAAAGGCAAACATAAAACGAGTAAAATTTAAAAGTATTAGAGCTATTATTAATGCCTGTCTCAGCTGCCTTCCCTAAACGCAAATTTTGAACAATAAAATTTACAAAAATGTTTGCGTGAAAAATTTGCTAAGTAGTATTACTAGTATTATAAGGCAAAGATTTGTGAAGAAATTCAAAAGAACGATAAGTACATATTTATGAAAAAGGCAGTAAAAAGGCAATGGCATAACAAAACTATTTAGTAGGTGCTAATAATAAGGAAGAGTTAGTAGTGTGAAACAAAGCAAGTGTAGCAACAGAGAACTAAAATACAATTTAAGCAAAAAAGGCAATACAGGTAACGAAAAATAAAAAAAAATGTAAGCTAGTAATAATTTCCTATAAGCATAATTGAAAGAAGAATTTAGCTACTAAATGCTACAAATACTACTAAGCTAGTAATAAAGCAAAAACAAAAACAATATCAGTACTTTTGCAAATGTTCGATTCAGAGTAACCCTTGTCATTTAGAAGTAGCAATTTCGCGGGAGGTCTCTGTACTCGAGCCATCCGAGCTGGGTGAAAACCCATCTCACCTCAATGTTGACAAGCTGTCTCTGAATTGGCTGTCGGCTGGCATCCAGATCGTCTCGAAATCGGTCGATGGCGTATCGCAGCAGAGCGATGGCTTCCTCTCGCGAAAGTCGGGTTCTCAGCTGCCTCAGGCTTGGCCACAGGTAAGCCCGCTGTGGCAACGCCTGGTCGAGGCGCAGGTGGGCTATCCTTTCCAGATAAACCCTGATGCCGTGCACAACTCGTTCGAGCGTAACGCCGTGCATGTCGATAAGGGCTAGCGCCGTTTCATGGTACTCTCGCCTTGGCTGTAGCGGCGGATTAGGCACAGGCTGCAGTGGCTGCCTGGGTGTTGCTGGCTGATGTGGCGGAGGCGGCTGCTGCTGCTGTGGCGGCCGACTCGGCGGCTGCGGCTGGTTCGACGGCTGCGGCAGACGTCTTGGCGACGAATGGCGCGGCGGCTGTGGTGGACGTCTCGGCTGACGTCTCATTGCTGACTGCTGTGGAGGCGCGGCCAGCTGAAGGGTGCGCCGCTCTTCTCCGGCGCATGGTCTTACGACCAAAGACTTGATTGGCGCTTTTGCTTGAGCATCCAGAAGAGCGGCCCTCTTGGCTGGAATTGATGATTGTTCAGCGGCTGGCGGTCGCTTGCCTGTTCCTGACAGGGCTCTTGGTCTCGTCGGAGCTCGCAATGGCGCCTCCTCAATGTCAGGCGCCGATCGGCTGGTTGATGGCGCGAACGTCGCTGCAGGCTGATTTGCTGATGAAGCTGGCGGCCGAGCTGACGGTACTGGCGACTCAGCTGGCGGCTCGGCTGGCTGCTCAGCTGGCTGCTCAGCCGGCTGGTCTGGAGGTCGAACTGGCGGCGCTGGAGGCTGCGCTGGAGGCTCAGCTGGCTGGTCTGCTGCGGCGGCGACGGCTAATTCCTCCATGGAGTCGTCCACAAATCTTTTAAGAAATTATCTAAGTCGTCGTCCATTCTAGCTCGCAATATATATTCTTGCGGTATTAACTCAAGATTGACTTGGAGAGGTGTGATCGACGGGTCTATGGAGCTGCAGGGAGTTCAATTGTATATCTGAAAAACTGGACCGCATCTTCGTGTTCGCACGAGAGGGGGTTTAGCAAATTTCTAACGAGCTCGCTCATTGGCTCACACCGTTACTAAGCGTTGCTAGGATTTTTATGCGGAACGAGTTTCGAACAATACCTGCACAATTCTGTATACTCTACTGTTAGTAATGCGCATAACATTTTTACTGTATATGCAAATTTAATATTTTTGTATTTTTATAGATTTTATGATTTTTACTTTTTATGAGTTTTATATTGAGTCTATTTACACATTTTTACATGGATTCGGCCTCATTACTTTCGGTAATGAGAATATCGCCTCCGGGGAACAAAGCCTGTTGCGACTGAGTTCTCTCGGGTCTCAAATTATATTGATGTCTTTGTTCGGCTCTTTCATTCTCACCTATCTCTAATGCGTCATCTTCCTCAGCTAACTCAGTTCTTTCACTGTCTGTTGACTCATCTTCTATCTCATTCTGCTCAATTTCCTCTTGCTCAACTTCTTCCTCAATTGGCTCGATCTCTCTTGCTCTCCACTGAATTCTTTCGTCTTCCGAACTGTCAGTTTCTATTATTGGCTCTAAATGATTTTTCTTACTAATCTGTTGCCTTCCCTTATTTTTCGGCTCTCTCTTTTTCTGTTGTTCTCTCTGCCTTCCCCTATTTGTAGGTTCCGTCTCTTTATTTGGTTCATTCGGCAAATCTATTTGCGAGTTGGGTACTGGAGTGAGGTTGTTTCGATGTACGAGCATCTTCTCGCCAATCCTTACTCCGTCTATTTCTCGCTGTACTCGAAATACTGTTTCGGAAAGTCTCGCAAGGACTCTGAATGCTGCTCTTTTCTTGCGGTGAAATTTATGGCTTTCTTCACTGTGTAATTGCGGATTGTTAATCAATGCGAGGCATCCAACCGGTACATGCTTCGGTGGCTTGTTCTCAGCATTGTCCTCCTCTCTACGGTCCTTTACCTTCTCTAGCTTCTTCTGCACGAGTTTCTGTGCTTCTTCGAGCCTTTCAGCATGGTTTAGCACATAGCTCGGATAATCGTGATACTGCTTTGGCCTTCGAATAATACTGTCTATCCTAAGATCTGCCTCCCTACCAAATAGCAGGTAGTGCGGCGTGAATCCGGTGGTCTGGTTCACACTAGTGCGCACAGCTACCAGAGCTGCGGGAATTAGCAAATCCCAGTCGGAATGATCTTTCTCTACTAGACAAGTTACTATTGACTTTATTTGTTTATTGAATCTTTCGACTAGTCCGTTACTTTGTGCGTGATACGGTGTGGTGCATGTATGCTTGATGCCATACATCCTACAAAATGCTTGGAACTGACGGCTGACGAATGTCTTGCCATTGTCAGTGTGGATCCACTGGCATTGTCCGTATTCGCTAAAGATTCTTTCTTGTATGATCTTAATCACTATATCCGATTTCTGATTTCGCACTGGGAACGCAAATGGGAACCGAGTAGTGCTATCTACTACTGTTAGTACGTAGCGATGACCTCTTCGACTCTCTTTTGAGATCGGCCCAATCAGGTCAATATGGATCCTATGAAACGGTTCGCATATTGGAAAGGACTGCACTGGCGCCTTCACCTTATTTCCTGCCTTACTCTCTAAACAAGGAATACATTCCGAAATATACTTCTCTACTGCAGTTGCTAGTCCTGGTCGCCAAAATCGATCGCGCACACGTTGCAGTGTTTTATCACGACCTAGGTGACCTGAGAGAGGACTGTCATGCAACTCTCGGAATACTTTTTTCTCAATGTTCTCTGGCAACACGACCTTCTGTGTCCCGTCTTCGTCTATGGTCAATAACTCGTCTTCTAGCTTCATCTGCTTATAGAACTTTAACATCTGCTTCAACTCTCTAGTTGCATCCTTTGGTAATTTCGGTTCTCGGATACTCTGCTCCTTCCAGGCTATCAGCGTCCTCATAGAAGGGTCGTCACGCTGAGCTGATGTCAGCTGCTCCTTCTTAAGCGGGACGAAGAGATAGTCGGTTAGGAGTTTCCGACAAGCGGTCTCACTAACGTTTTCTTCCGCATCCTCATACACTTCTTCATCATCAGCGAAGTAATCGCTGGCGTCCTCATACTCTTCTTCTTCATCTTCGAAATATTCTCTTGCATCTTCGTACTCTTCATCGTCTTCTACTTCTTCTCTAATTGGATCAGTCTGACAGCTCTGGTGCTTACAGCTTGAGATATTGGTCTGACTTCGGTTTACCGTAACGGTAGGAAGTACTGGACCTATCTCAGCTTTAGTGCACTTTTCTGCCTTAGTCTCCTGATTATCTTTTAATCTTTCTGCGGGTCGTCTGGATAGTCCGTCTGCATTGGTGTGTTTAGCACCGCTGCGGTGTTCAATGTCATACTGAAACTCACTTAATCTCTCAATCCATCTACCGAGGATTCCCTGCGCTTCAGTCTGGCGAAGTAGCCATAGGATAGCGCGATGATCTGTTCTTGCCAGGAATCTCTTTCCGATGAGATAGAATCGGAAGTGTTTCATTCCGTCAACTAATGCTAGCAATTCTTTTCTTGTGATTGGATACCTCTTTTCTGATTCCTTCATGGCTCTGCTAAAGTACGCGATGGGCCTTTCAACTCCATCGGATTGTATCTGACCTAAGCAGGCCCCAATCCTGTCATCACTCGCGTCGGTGTCAAGCACCATTCGAACTTCTTCATTGTCAGTGAACTCTGGGTATGCTAAAACTTCTGTTGATGTCATCTTCTGCTTTAGTAGCGCAAAGGCTTCATCATGACTCTTAGTCCATTTCTCCCTAAAATTCTGAATTCCCTTCTTAGTTAGCTGGAAGAGCGGGTGCGCTGCTTCCGCGTAATTCTTCACGAACCTACAGTAATAGTTACATAGACCTAGGAAGCTTCTTAATTCTTTAACGTCCTTAGGCGTCGGCCATGACTGAATTGCTTCTATCTTAGCTGGATCTGTCTTAATTCCTTCTCTACCAACTATGTGTCCTAGATATTTAAGCTCTTTTTGAAATAGATTACATTTCTTCGGCCTTAATTTTAATCCGGCTGTTACTAGTCTCTGGAACACTTCTCGTAGGTGATCCAGGTGATCCTCAAATTTCGTTGAGTAAGTTACTATGTCGTCAATGTACGACATGGCGAATTTATGTTGAATCCCCATCAATACTAGGTTCATTAGTCTCTGGAATGTTCCAGGTGCATTAGATAGTCCCTGCGCCATGACCTGATACTCGAACTGTCCCATAGTCAAAGTCGAAAATGCTGTCATGAATTTATCCTCTTCCTTAATTGGTACCTGCCAATAACCTGAATTTAAGTCTAAACTACTGAAATATTGACTTCCCGTTAGATGAGAGAAAGTTTCCTGAATATTCGGCAACGGATACGGATAGTAGTTAACTCGAGAGTTCAAGACTCTGAAATCGCTGACAATCCTAATAGTTCCATCTTTCTTAGGCACTATTACTAATGGCGTCGAATAAGTGCTATAGCACGGCCTTATTAAATTTTTAGCGAGCATATCGTCTAACTGTTCGTCTACTTGCTTCTGCAGATGTGGTGGTATTCTGCGAGTAGGTATTCTGACTGGCGTCGTATCCTTCAGCGAGATTTCGTGGGTCACTAGATGAGTGAGGCCCATCTCCTGGCTTGTCTGCGAGAATGCTTCCCTATTCTCTTTCAGCAGCTCTACTACCTTTTCTTTCTGCTCTGATGATAGCTCATCTGAGATGTTAATCTCCTGAATCCATTCATCAGTACGAGTATCAGCAGTTTCAGCGCATTTCGCGGATTTAACTTGTCCGGTGTCATTCTTGGTAACGAAGTACGTTAGTTCTTCGGCTTTTAATGGCTTGGCAATGCCTACCATTGCTGATTTCCTAATCACTACGTCGTTATTCTGCCTATTGATCACTTCTACCACACCAGTTCCATTACTCATCGTTAATAAGGTTGGAACCATATCCAGTGTGTCATCTTTTACTGAGATATGTCCTTTGGTGGTCTCAATCATCATTGGCGTACCGAAGTTCATTTCAGCTCGTTTAGCTAGTTTGACTGGTATTCTTAAAGCACTATTAGCTGGCACAACTACCTTGTCGTGACAGTAGACTCGGCACACTCGTACCGGCAATTTAGTAAACTGCATCGGAATGCAAACTCCGGTTTTTAAAATCATCATTCCTTTGTCAAAACTCATACTCTCGCAAAAGTTCATAAAGAAATCCATTCCTAGGATATCATCACACTCATGGTTGCACAGCAGGAAGTCGGTCACAATTTCTACTTCTCCGAACATTATCTTTATTGTCACTTCTCCTTCGATTCGCACAATCGATCCATCGAATGTGGTCACTCTTTGATCAGATGGCCTGATCTCTTGTTCTCTACATACTCTTCTCCAAGTACTTTTACTTAGAAAGTTACGACCGGCTCCTGTGTCTAACAGAAAGCGAATATTCTGCTTGCGGATCTTTCCGTCAATGACTGCTTCTCGGCCTTTCTTCTCTGTGCCGGCATCTAAACTTGTCTCTTCTTCTGCACTTTCATTCAGCTTGACGTACTCTTCTGGCTTCGGAGTACTTTTCTTGGGTAAGCAATCAGGTGCACGCGTAGTATTTACATTCGGTACTGTATGTGCATTCGCATGTTTTTTGTTGGGTTTTCTAAACTTATTATAATTTTCGCATGATTTGTACTTGTACTGCTTATTAACTTTGTACGCATTATTAACTTTGTACGCATTATTTACAAATTCAGAGGCCTGAATTTTGCTCTGGATTTCGCTAGAGGGACGTGGCCTCGTTATTCGGCCCTCGCTTCTCAGTTTCCCTGGTTATTCGAGCGGTTCTGCATCTGCGGAGCGTTCTGCTTGGCACTCCTGCACTGCTTTGCAATGTGGCCAATCTTCCCGCAGTTATAGCAAGTCTGCGGCTGTTGTCTCGGCTGACCCTGGTTTGGGTGCTGCTGCCGGGCGAACATTTGCTGTCGCGCCTGCGCTCCATTGCCATACTGTGGCGGAACGGGCTGCGGCTGCTGGGGCTGGTATCTCTGTGGATACTGCCTGGCTGCCTGAGCGTACGAATAATTTTGCGAAAACTGCTGCTGATTATTCTGCATCTTCTCCTCTCTTAGCTCCTGCAAAGCTCTCTTCTGCTGTTCAATCTCGAACTTCTGCTTCCTAATGATCTCTTCCAGTCTTTCTTGTTCAGCCTTCCTCTGCTGTTCTTGTTCTTCCTCGCTCTTAGCTACTCTCATGCCTGAATTCCTGCGTGACATGTTCCAGGCTGCTTCCATTCTCCTCAGCATTCTTCTGGCTTCCTGCAGATTAGCTGGCTGAGCGAAGATCAGTTTCTCGCGGGTTTCAGGTGGAACTCTCACACCCTTGATGAACTGTTCCACGATCTCCTCTTCCCGCTGTTCCACAGTCATGTTTGGGAAGGCTCGCGAAGCTAGCTCAATTAGACAATCGGTGTACGATTCTACTAACTCATTTCTGCCTTGCATTCGGCCTCTAAATTCTTCCCTAAACTCTGCTGAACTGCCAATTCTGCCAAAGCGTTCTACAAGTCTTTCTTTAAATTCTTCGTACTCCAGATCATCTGGGAGGTTCAAACGCTGAACTGCTGCGAATGCAGTAGCCAGGTCGAGGTTCGCGAGAAGCTCTTGCTTCCGGTTATCCTCTTCGATACCCTCAGCTTCACAGCGCTGGTCGAAGGCAGTCAACCAGATCCTAATATCTTGACCTGGCGTGAATTTCTGAATTTTCACATGCCTTTGTGGTCCTAACTCTAACCTGTTTCTTAGCTCTTCAGCTAGCATCGCAATCGCATCATTTGCGTTGGCCATCTCTGATCTTGTCAGGTTCTGCTATTTCTCTAGTCTTCTAAGGTTTTTGCCGTTTCTCTGATCTAATTCGCGCCGTTTCTCTGATCTAATTCTCGCCGTTTCTCTGATCCCACCGCTGCCACCAAAAGCTGTCGTAGGGCTCTTATTTAATCCTTTGTCTAGCCTTACTTGCTGCCACCAAAGTTGTTACAAAGCTATTTCTTCTTAACAATTCTACTGGTTGTTAATTGTAATTCTACTGGTAGCGCATGTACTTCTATTGGTAGCGTATGTACTTCTATTGATAGCGTATGTACTTCTATTGTACTTTCTGGCCTGAGCGGTCTAATAGCACTGTCTATTCTATTCCTATGCTTCCCCTAATATTATTCTCTCAGTCCTGGGCGTTCCCTGGATCAGAGGGTCACAGCTTATGCTCTTTCTCTGCCCTGAGGCGATCTTCTCTCGTTATGAGGCGGTTCTCCTGCCCTGAGGCGAATTTACAATTTACTGCCCTGAGGCGGTTTCTCGCTTGTAGCGGTTTCTGATACTCCCAATTGGGGTTCTTATACTCTAAGAAATGATTAAGTCTTTAAGCGATTTCAATATTTAGAACGAACTAAATTTGCTTATCGAAAACCGAAAGGCAGCAAACGGTTGCTTCCTCAAGTCTGCTCAGCGTGTCTATTTATACCCAAAATTCGTTATAGTTTAAACAAAATAATAATTGCAGAAATATTTTTGCAAACCACAACATTCAAACAAATATTTCGCGCAGATTTGAATAAAGGTTTTTCTAAGAAAGGCAAACATAAAACGAGTAAAATTTAAAAGTATTAGAGCTATTATTAATGCCTGTCTCAATAATAACTTATAGACCATTGTATTTGATAGTCACAATCTCAATATATTATCTTACAAATAGGCCTATAATGTCTAAGATAGAATTCCAAATAAGAAGCACATTCAGTTCAAGTTACAAGGGGTTTCTAATTGTATAGGTGAACCAAAGGTTTAGTCTATTGTGGAATGCGGGATGCTTGTTGGTTCAGTTTTAGTGAGTCAATTTAGCAGTTTTGGCATTTGGGTTAAGACCCTAATTGTGTCAATCAAAGGTTGTTCTACAAAAATAGAAGGCAAAAAGGAGGGAAAAGGGAGGCAAGCTTCTTGCTTGGTTGACATGGGCTTTTTTAATACTTTTTGGTCTTGATCACATTGGATGGTATATAGCTACTTTTCATTGGTTTGGGTTGTGTCCTCAGCTTTTGCTAGTTGGAGCACATTCATTGGTTAAAATACATTCATTCTATATAAGAACTTTTTAGAGCCAAAATGTGTCACTTCATATTATTAGATATTTTATCTATTTTTTAGATCTTTTATTTACTATTATACTATATCTATAATAATTCTAAGCCTAAGAAGGTTGGGCAAAATCTAGATTATTAGCTATATATGGCTTAAGAAACCTTTAAATAAAATTTAGGGTATTTAGTTACTTTTTGTAATAGTAATATGGTTTACTTTATATCTTAGTCTTATTTTATGTGTTCTTTGCTCTTTTTTTCTAAAAATATTTGTTATTTTTTCTTTCTTTATTCTTTTATTTACTTATCTTTGTTTATTAATAGAAAACCACTTTTATAACAATAATAATAATAATAATAACAACAAAAATATGAAGTCATTATTAGAGTAGGACATATTAGATAGGCCCTAGTACATTGCAGAGCCTAAAAGTTAAAATCAATGTTAGGTGCCCATGCCCTAGTATTGCATACTAGGTAGCAGTGGCATAGTCAGGGGGAGGCCCCCCATTGCCTGGGGGGTTGGGTTGGGTGTGGTGGGTACCAAAAACCATGAGGCAATTGAGTGCTTGCAGCGCCAAAATGAGTGCCTGCAGCACCAAAATGAGTGCCTGCAGCACCAAAATGAGTGCCTGCAGCACCAAAATGAGTGCCTGCAGCACCAAAATGAGTGCCTGCAGCACCAAAATGAGTGCCTGCAGTGCCAAAATGAGTGCCTGCAGCGCCAAAATGAGTGCCTGCAGCACCAAAATGAGTGCCTGCAGCATCAAAATGAGTGCCTCCAGCACCAAAATGAGTGCCTCCAGCACCAAAATGAGTGCCTGTAGTGCCAAAATGAGTGCCTGCAGTGCCAAAATGAGTGCCTGCAGCACCAAAATGAGTGCCTGCAGCACCAAAATGAGTGCCTGCAGCACCAAAATGAGTGCCTGCAACGCCAAAATGAGTGCCTGCAGCACCAAAATGAGTGCCTGCAGTGCCAAAATGAGTGCCTGCAGCGCCAAAATGAGTGCCTGCAGCACCAAAATGAGTGCCTCCAGCACCAAAATGAGTGCCTGCAGTGCCAAAATGAGTGCCTGCAGTGCCAAAATGAGTGCCTGCAGCACCAAAATGAGTGCCTGTAGTGCCAAAATGAGTGCCTGCAGCACCAAAATGAGTGCCTGCGGTGCCAAAATGAGTGCCTGCAGCACCAAAATGAGTGCCTGCGGTGCCAAAATGAGTGCCTGTAGTGCCAAAATGAGTGCCTGCAGCACCAAAATGAGTGCCTGCGGTGCCAAAATGAGTGCCTGCAGCACCAAAATGAGTGCTTCCAGCACCAAAATGAGTGCCTCCAGCACCAAAATGAGTGCCTGTAGTGCCAAAATGAGTGCCTGCAGTGCCAAAATGAGTGCCTGCAGCACCAAAATGAGTGCTTCCAGCACCAAAATGAGTGCCTCCAGCACCAAAATGAGTGCCTGTAGTGCCAAAATGAGTGCCTGCAGTGCCAAAATGAGTGCCTGCAGCACCAAAATGAGTGCCTGCAGCACCAAAATGAGTGCCTCCAGCACCAAAATGAGTGCCTGCAGTGCCAAAATGAGTGCCTGCAGTGCCAAAATGAGTGCCTGCAGCACCAAAATGAGTGCCTGTAGTGCCAAAATGAGTGCCTGCAGCACCAAAATGAGTGCCTGCGGTGCCAAAATGAGTGCCTGCAGCACCAAAATGAGTGCCTGCAGCACCAAAATGAGTGCCTGCAGTGCCAAAATGAGTGCCTGCAGCGCCAAAATGAGTGCCTGCAGCACCAAAATGAGTGCCTCCAGCACCAAAATGAGTGCCTGCAGCACCAAAATGAGTGCCTCCAGCACCAAAATGAGTGCCTCCAGCACCAAAATGAGTGCCTGCAGTGCCAAAATGAGTGCCTGCAGTGCCAAAATGAGTGCCTGCAGCGCCAAAATGAGTGCCTGCGGTGCCAAAATGAGTGCCTGTAGTGCCAAAATGAGTGCCTGCAGCACCAAAATGAGTGCCTGCGGTGCCAAAATGAGTGCCTGCAGCACCAAAATGAGTGCCTGCAGCACCAAAATGAGTGCTTCCAGCACCAAAATGAGTGCCTCCAGCACCAAAATGAGTGCCTGCAGTGCCAAAATGAGTGCCTGCAGCGCCAAAATGAGTGCCTGCAGCACCAAAATGAGTGCCTCCAGCACCAAAATGAGTGCCTGCAGTGCCAAAATGAGTGCCTGCAGCACCAAAATGAGTGCCTGCAGCACCAAAATGAGTGCCTGTAGTGCCAAAATGAGTGCCTGCAGCACCAAAATGAGTGCCTGCGGTGCCAAAATGAGTGCCTGCAGCACCAAAATGAGTGCCTGCGGTGCCAAAATGAGTGCCTGTAGTGCCAAAATGAGTGCCTGCAGCACCAAAATGAGTGCCTGCGGTGCCAAAATGAGTGCCTGCAGCACCAAAATGAGTGCTTCCAGCACCAAAATGAGTGCCTCCAGCACCAAAATGAGTGCCTGTAGTGCCAAAATGAGTGCCTGCAGTGCCAAAATGAGTGCCTGCAGCACCAAAATGAGTGCTTCCAGCACCAAAATGAGTGCCTCCAGCACCAAAATGAGTGCCTGTAGTGCCAAAATGAGTGCCTGCAGTGCCAAAATGAGTGCCTGCAGCACCAAAATGAGTGCCTGCAGCACCAAAATGAGTGCCTCCAGCACCAAAATGAGTGCCTGCAGTGCCAAAATGAGTGCCTGCGGTGCCAAAATGAGTGCCTGCAGCACCAAAATGAGTGCCTGTAGTGCCAAAATGAGTGCCTGCAGCACCAAAATGAGTGCCTGCGGTGCCAAAATGAGTGCCTGCAGCACCAAAATGAGTGCCTGCAGCACCAAAATGAGTGCCTGCAGTGCCAAAATGAGTGCCTGCAGCGCCAAAATGAGTGCCTGCAGCACCAAAATGAGTGCCTCCAGCACCAAAATGAGTGCCTGCAGCACCAAAATGAGTGCCTCCAGCACCAAAATGAGTGCCTCCAGCACCAAAATGAGTGCCTGCAGTGCCAAAATGAGTGCCTGCAGTGCCAAAATGAGTGCCTGCAGCACCAAAATGAGTGCCTGCGGTGCCAAAATGAGTGCCTGTAGTGCCAAAATGAGTGCCTGCAGCACCAAAATGAGTGCCTGCGGTGCCAAAATGAGTGCCTGCAGCACCAAAATGAGTGCCTGCAGCACCAAAATGAGTGCTTCCAGCACCAAAATGAGTGCCTCCAGCACCAAAATGAGTGCCTGCAGTGCCAAAATGAGTGCCTCCAGCACCAAAATGAGTGCCTGTAGTGCCAAAATGAGTGCCTGCAGTGCCAAAATGAGTGCCTGCAGCACCAAAATGAGTGCCTCCAGCACCAAAATGAGTGCCTGTAGTGCCAAAATGAGTGCCTGCAGCGCCAAAATGAGTGCCTGCAGCACCAAAATGAGTGCCTCCAGCACCAAAATGAGTGCCTGCAGCACCAAAATGAGTGCCTCCAGCACCAAAATGAGTGCCTCCAGCACCAAAATGAGTGCCTGCAGTGCCAAAATGAGTGCCTGCAGTGCCAAAATGAGTGCCTGCAGCACCAAAATGAGTGCCTGTGGTGCCAAAATGAGTGCCTGTAGTGCCAAAATGAGTGCCTGCAGCACCAAAATGAGTGCCTGCGGTGCCAAAATGAGTGCCTGCAGCACCAAAATGAGTGCCTGCAGCACCAAAATGAGTGCTTCCAGCACCAAAATGAGTGCCTCCAGCACCAAAATGAGTGCCTGCAGTGCCAAAATGAGTGCCTCCAGCACCAAAATGAGTGCCTGTAGTGCCAAAATGAGTGCCTGCAGCACCAAAATGAGTGCCTGCGGTGCCAAAATGAGTGCCTGCAGCACCAAAATGAGTGCCTGCAGCACCAAAATGAGTGCCTGCAGTGCCAAAATGAGTGCCTGCAGCGCCAAAATGAGTGCCTGCAGCACCAAAATGAGTGCCTCCAGCACCAAAATGAGTGCCTGCAGCACCAAAATGAGTGCCTCCAGCACCAAAATGAGTGCCTCCAGCACCAAAATGAGTGCCTGCAGTGCCAAAATGAGTGCCTGCAGTGCCAAAATGAGTGCCTGCAGCACCAAAATGAGTGCCTGCGGTGCCAAAATGAGTGCCTGTAGTGCCAAAATGAGTGCCTGCAGCACCAAAATGAGTGCCTGCGGTGCCAAAATGAGTGCCTGCAGCACCAAAATGAGTGCCTGCGGTGCCAAAATGAGTGCCTGTAGTGCCAAAATGAGTGCCTGCAGCACCAAAATGAGTGCCTGCGGTGCCAAAATGAGTGCCTGCAGCACCAAAATGAGTGCTTCCAGCACCAAAATGAGTGCCTCCAGCACCAAAATGAGTGCCTGTAGTGCCAAAATGAGTGCCTGCAGTGCCAAAATGAGTGCCTGCAGCACCAAAATGAGTGCTTCCAGCGCCAAAATGAGTGCCTCCAGCACCAAAATGAGTGCCTGTAGTGCCAAAATGAGTGCCTGCAGTGCCAAAATGAGTGCCTGCAGCACCAAAATGAGTGCCTGCAGCACCAAAATGAGTGCCTCCAGCACCAAAATGAGTGCCTGCAGTGCCAAAATGAGTGCCTGCAGTGCCAAAATGAGTGCCTGCAGCACCAAAATGAGTGCCTGTAGTGCCAAAATGAGTGCCTGCAGCACCAAAATGAGTGCCTGCGGTGCCAAAATGAGTGCCTGCAGCACCAAAATGAGTGCCTGCAGCACCAAAATGAGTGCCTGCAGTGCCAAAATGAGTGCCTGCAGCGCCAAAATGAGTGCCTGCAGCACCAAAATGAGTGCCTGCAGCACCAAAATGAGTGCCTGCAGCACCAAAATGAGTGCCTGCAGCACCAAAATGAGTGCCTCCAGCACCAAAATGAGTGCCTGTAGTACCAAAATGAGTGCCTGCAGCACCAAAATGAGTGCTTCCAGCACCAAAATGAGTGCCTCCAGCACCAAAATGAGTGCCTGTAGTGCCAAAATGAGTGCCTGCAGCACCAAAATGAGTGCCTGCAGCACCAAAATGAGTGCTTCCAGCACCAAAATGAGTGCCTCCAGCACCAAAATGAGTGCCTGTAGTGCCAAAATGAGTGCCTGCAGTGCCAAAATGAGTGCCTGCAGCACCAAAATGAGTGCCTCCAGCACCAAAATGAGTGCCTGTAGTGCCAAAATGAGTGCCTGCAGCGCCAAAATGAGTGCCTGCAGCACCAAAATGAGTGCCTCCAGCACCAAAATGAGTGCCTGCAGCACCAAAATGAGTGCCTCCAGCACCAAAATGAGTGCCTCCAGCACCAAAATGAGTGCCTGCAGTGCCAAAATGAGTGCCTGCAGTGCCAAAATGAGTGCCTGCAGCACCAAAATGAGTGCCTGCGGTGCCAAAATGAGTGCTTGTAGTGCCAAAATGAGTGCCTGCAGCACCAAAATGAGTGCCTGCGGTGCCAAAATGAGTGCCTGCAGCACCAAAATGAGTGCCTGCAGCACCAAAATGAGTGCTTCCAGCACCAAAATGAGTGCCTCCAGCACCAAAATGAGTGCCTGCAGTGCCAAAATGAGTGCCTCCAGCACCAAAATGAGTGCCTGTAGTGCCAAAATGAGTGCCTGCAGCACCAAAATGAGTGCCTGCGGTGCCAAAATGAGTGCCTGCAGCACCAAAATGAGTGCCTGCAGCACCAAAATGAGTGCCTCCAGCACCAAAATGAGTGCCTGCAGCACCAAAATGAGTGCCTCCAGCACCAAAATGAGTGCCTCCAGCACCAAAATGAGTGCCTGCAGTGCCAAAATGAGTGCCTGCAGTGCCAAAATGAGTGCCTGCAGCGCCAAAATGAGTGCCTGCAGCACCAAAATGAGTGCCTCCAGCACCAAAATGAGTGCCTGCAGCACCAAAATGAGTGCCTCCAGCACCAAAATGAGTGCCTCCAGCACCAAAATGAGTGCCTGCAGTGCCAAAATGAGTGCCTGCAGTGCCAAAATGAGTGCCTGCAGCACCAAAATGAGTGCCTGCGGTGCCAAAATGAGTGCCTGTAGTGCCAAAATGAGTGCCTGCAGCACCAAAATGAGTGCCTGCGGTGCCAAAATGAGTGCCTGCAGCACCAAAATGAGTGCCTGCGGTGCCAAAATGAGTGCCTGTAGTGCCAAAATGAGTGCCTGCAGCACCAAAATGAGTGCCTGCGGTGCCAAAATGAGTGCCTGCAGCACCAAAATGAGTGCTTCCAGCACCAAAATGAGTGCCTCCAGCACCAAAATGAGTGCCTGTAGTGCCAAAATGAGTGCCTGCAGTGCCAAAATGAGTGCCTGCAGCACCAAAATGAGTGCTTCCAGCGCCAAAATGAGTGCCTCCAGCACCAAAATGAGTGCCTGTAGTGCCAAAATGAGTGCCTGCAGTGCCAAAATGAGTGCCTGCAGCACCAAAATGAGTGCCTGCAGCACCAAAATGAGTGCCTCCAGCACCAAAATGAGTGCCTGCAGTGCCAAAATGAGTGCCTGCAGTGCCAAAATGAGTGCCTGCAGCACCAAAATGAGTGCCTGTAGTGCCAAAATGAGTGCCTGCAGCACCAAAATGAGTGCCTGCGGTGCCAAAATGAGTGCCTGCAGCACCAAAATGAGTGCCTGCAGCACCAAAATGAGTGCCTGCAGTGCCAAAATGAGTGCCTGCAGCGCCAAAATGAGTGCCTGCAGCACCAAAATGAGTGCCTCCAGCACCAAAATGAGTGCCTGCAGCACCAAAATGAGTGCCTCCAGCACCAAAATGAGTGCCTCCAGCACCAAAATGAGTGCCTGCAGTGCCAAAATGAGTGCCTGCAGTGCCAAAATGAGTGCCTGCAGCACCAAAATGAGTGCCTGCGGTGCCAAAATGAGTGCCTGTAGTGCCAAAATGAGTGCCTGCAGCACCAAAATGAGTGCCTGCGGTGCCAAAATGAGTGCCTGCAGCACCAAAATGAGTGCCTGCAGCACCAAAATGAGTGCTTCCAGCACCAAAATGAGTGCCTCCAGCACCAAAATGAGTGCCTGCAGTGCCAAAATGAGTGCCTGCAGTGCCAAAATGAGTGCCTGCAGCACCAAAATGAGTGCCTGCAGCACCAAAATGAGTGCCTGCAGCACCAAAATGAGTGCCTCCAGCACCAAAATGAGTGCCTGTAGTACCAAAATGAGTGCCTGCAGCACCAAAATGAGTGCTTCCAGCACCAAAATGAGTGCCTCCAGCACCAAAATGAGTGCCTGTAGTGCCAAAATGAGTGCCTGCAGCACCAAAATGAGTGCCTGCAGCACCAAAATGAGTGCCTCCAGCACCAAAATGAGTGCCTCCAGCACCAAAATGAGTGCCTGTAGTGCCAAAATGAGTGCCTGCAGTGCCAAAATGAGTGCCTGCAGCACCAAAATGAGTGCCTCCAGCACCAAAATGAGTGCCTGTAGTGCCAAAATGAGTGCCTGCAGCGCCAAAATGAGTGCCTGCAGCACCAAAATGAGTGCCTCCAGCACCAAAATGAGTGCCTGCAGCACCAAAATGAGTGCCTCCAGCACCAAAATGAGTGCCTCCAGCACCAAAATGAGTGCCTGCAGTGCCAAAATGAGTGCCTGCAGTGCCAAAATGAGTGCCTGCAGCACCAAAATGAGTGCCTGCGGTGCCAAAATGAGTGCCTGTAGTGCCAAAATGAGTGCCTGCAGCACCAAAATGAGTGCCTGCGGTGCCAAAATGAGTGCCTGCAGCACCAAAATGAGTGCCTGCAGCACCAAAATGAGTGCTTCGAGCACCAAAATGAGTGCCTCCAGCACCAAAATGAGTGCCTGCAGTGCCAAAATGAGTGCCTCCAGCACCAAAATGAGTGCCTGTAGTGCCAAAATGAGTGCCTGCAGCACCAAAATGAGTGCCTGCGGTGCCAAAATGAGTGCCTGCAGCACCAAAATGAGTGCCTGCAGCACCAAAATGAGTGCCTGCAGTGCCAAAATGAGTGCCTGCAGCGCCAAAATGAGTGCCTGCAGCACCAAAATGAGTGCCTCCAGCACCAAAATGAGTGCCTGCAGCACCAAAATGAGTGCCTCCAGCACCAAAATGAGTGCCTCCAGCACCAAAATGAGTGCCTGCAGTGCCAAAATGAGTGCCTGCAGTGCCAAAATGAGTGCCTGCAGCACCAAAATGAGTGCCTGCGGTGCCAAAATGAGTGCCTGTAGTGCCAAAATGAGTGCCTGCAGCACCAAAATGAGTGCCTGCGGTGCCAAAATGAGTGCCTGCAGCACCAAAATGAGTGCCTGCAGCACCAAAATGAGTGCTTCCAGCACCAAAATGAGTGCCTCCAGCACCAAAATGAGTGCCTGCAGTGCCAAAATGAGTGCCTGCAGTGCCAAAATGAGTGCCTGCAGCACCAAAATGAGTGCCTGCAGCACCAAAATGAGTGCCTGCAGCACCAAAATGAGTGCCTCCAGCACCAAAATGAGTGCCTGTAGTACCAAAATGAGTGCCTGCAGCACCAAAATGAGTGCTTCCAGCACCAAAATGAGTGCCTCCAGCACCAAAATGAGTGCCTGTAGTGCCAAAATGAGTGCCTGCAGCACCAAAATGAGTGCCTGCAGCACCAAAATGAGTGCCTGCAGCACCAAAATGAGTGCTTCCAGCACCAAAATGAGTGCCTCCAGCACCAAAATGAGTGCCTGCAGTGCCAAAATGAGTGCCTGCAGCGCCAAAATGAGTGCCTGCAGCACCAAAATGAGTGCCTGTAGTGCCAAAATGAGTGCCTGCAGCGCCAAAATGAGTGCCTGCAGCACCAAAATGAGTGCCTCCAGCACCAAAATGAGTGCCTGCAGCACCAAAATGAGTGCCTCCAGCACCAAAATGAGTGCCTCCAGCACCAAAATGAGTGCCTGCAGTGCCAAAATGAGTGCCTGCAGTGCCAAAATGAGTGCCTGCAGCACCAAAATGAGTGCCTGCGGTGCCAAAATGAGTGCCTGTAGTGCCAAAATGAGTGCCTGCAGCACCAAAATGAGTGCCTGCGGTGCCAAAATGAGTGCCTGCAGCACCAAAATGAGTGCCTGCAGCACCAAAATGAGTGCTTCCAGCACCAAAATGAGTGCCTCCAGCACCAAAATGAGTGCCTGCAGTGCCAAAATGAGTGCCTGCAGTGCCAAAATGAGTGCCTGCAGCACCAAAATGAGTGCCTGCAGCACCAAAATGAGTGCCTGCAGCACCAAAATGAGTGCCTCCAGCACCAAAATGAGTGCCTGTAGTACCAAAATGAGTGCCTGCAGCACCAAAATGAGTGCTTCCAGCACCAAAATGAGTGCCTCCAGCACCAAAATGAGTGCCTGTAGTGCCAAAATGAGTGCCTGCAGCACCAAAATGAGTGCCTGCAGCACCAAAATGAGTGCTTCCAGCACCAAAATGAGTGCCTCCAGCACCAAAATGAGTGCCTGTAGTGCCAAAATGAGTGCCTGCAGTGCCAAAATGAGTGCCTGCAGCACCAAAATGAGTGCCTGCAGCACCAAAATGAGTGCCTGCAGCACCAAAATGAGTGCCTCCAGCACCAAAATGAGTGCCTGTAGTACCAAAATGAGTGCCTGCAGCACCAAAATGAGTGCTTCCAGCACCAAAATGAGTGCCTCCAGCACCAAAATGAGTGCCTGTAGTGCCAAAATGAGTGCCTGCAGCACCAAAATGAGTGCTTCCAGCACCAAAATGAGTGCCTCCAGCACCAAAATGAGTGCCTGCAGCACCAAAAGTGGCAATGGCATAAGGCATGGCCAGCTAGGCCAACCTGCCTCCTCCCAATTGAAATTCCTGGCTACGCCATTGCTAGGTAGTCAATGTATTGATGGGTTTGGGCCTAACCTTGACCCCATTTAAATAGGCATTATAATTATAAGGTGAGCAAGAGGGTATCTTGAATAGGTTAGGGACATAAGCCCTTGGCCTAGATCATGTGACTTACCAGTTGAAGTTGCCACTGGCATAGGATAGGCCTAATAGATAGGTGCTGCAGCTTGGCCTAATCATATAAGGTCTCTTTTCCTAAAGCATTATTATAGATAGAGCATTAGCAAAGTGATTGACTTTAGCTTCCCTAATACTAAAACTGACGCGATGTTTGTCTGTGTGTGTGTGTGTTGCAAGTGAACTCCTACAATACTTGCAAGTCAGCGTCGAAACTTATATGGGAAAATTGCAAATTTTCCGTATCAGGCTTTAGACTATTTTAATTTTTAATTTTCACATTTTAACATCCCTAAAAAAGCAGAAAACTGCTTTTTTAACCCCCAATAACCTTCTTTGGCCACTCTGCCTGGGGCTGCAGCCAGTTTGTAAAAATAGCCACCCCAACCTCCGCCCGCGGGCCGCTGTGTATTGAGGGGTGGTGGGTGCGATCCCTAATACTAAAACTGACGCGATGTTTGTCTGTGTGTGTGTGTGTTGCAAGTGAACTCCTACAATACTTGCAAGTCAGCGTCGAAACTTATATGGGAAAATTGCAAATTTTCCGTATCAGGCTTTAGACTATTTTAATTTTTAATTTTCACATTTTAACATCCCTAAAAAAGCAGAAAACTGCTTTTTTAACCCCCAATAACCTTCTTTGGCCACTCTGCCTGGGGCTGCAGCCAGTTTGTAAAAATAGCCACCCCAACCTCCGCCCGCGGGCCGCTGTGTATTGAGGGGTGGTGGGTGCGATCCCTAATACTAAAACTGACGCGATGTTTGTCTGTGTGTGTGTGTGTTGTAAGTGAACTCCTACAATTCTGCCAAGTCAGCGTCGAAGCTTATATGGGAAAACTGCAAATTTTCCGGATCAGGCTTCCCTAATACTAAAACTGACGCGATGTTTGTCTGTGTGTGTGTGTGTTGTAAGTGAACTCCTACAATTCTGCCAAGTCAGCGTCGAAACTTATATGGGAAAACTGCAAATTTTCCGGATCAGGCTTTAGGCTATTTTAATTTTTAATTTTCACATTTTAACATCGCTAAAAAAGCAGAAAACTGCTTTTTTAACCCCCAATAACCTTCTTTGGCCACTCTGCCTGGGGCTGCAGCCAGTTTTTAAAAATAGCCACCCCAACCTCCGCCCGCGGGCCGCTGTGTATTGAGGGGTGGTGGGTGCGCGTGTTCTGGGTTCAATGCAAATAAAACCCCCCGCGTGTTGGGGGGCTGAGTTAAATTTAATGCTTCACCCAGAACGGGGGTTGGGCTTGGGCTGAGTGTACATAGCAGTTGTACAGTGTGAATAGATAGACTGTGTCGAGATTCAATTGGTTTTATTATTGGCGCCTTTTTTCCATAGGCAGCCCTGTGTATTAGTTTGGCAGTGAAATTCAATGAATAAACTTGCGAGCTTCTCTAGCAACTTAGCAAGCAGTCGGGAAATCGGTAAATTTCAAACGCTAACTGTTCCTCGAGTTTTAAACTTTGAGAGGAGAGACTTATATTGCTAGAAAGATCTTGCAACGCTGAGTTCGGGGATATAAGTTGTTTGCTTTAAATATGAAAAGAAAAAGCACAGCATTTAAAAAACTATTTCCATACTTTTAACTTTCTGCAAAAATTGTACTCAGTTTTGCGAGACGTAATAGATAAAGTTGGGCGTATTGGAAGGGTGTCTGCCGCTGCGTATTGGAGGGTTGATTTAGATTGCGCAACCGTTTATTTAACTTTAAATAAGACTGATACTGTCTGACTGAGAAATGGTTTGCGCAATTAATTGATTCAATTAATTCAACACGCAGCTCTGTGCAGCTCTAACCCTAACCCTAACCAATGAATTCTGAGAGTTAAGTTCTTTTTGACAGAGAAAATTTCGATTGAGTCCAGTTTCACGGAGTATTCTGATGGTTTTCGGTTTCACGGAGAGGATTTCTTTTTCGTGGAGAGAATCTAGATGTATTTCTGTTTTACGGAGACGATTTTGATGGATGTCAGTTTCACTCAGAGGATTTCCATGGAGCCCAGTTTCACGGAGAGGATTTCTGTTTCGCGGAGAGGATTTCTGTTTCGCGGAGAGGATTTCTGTTTCACGGAGAGGATTTCTGTTTCACGGAGGGATTTTGATGGATTTGGTATCTTCAGTCAGTCAGTAAAGAGAGTAAAGAGAAGAGTGAAAAGAGAAGAGAGAAGAGATTATAGAAAAGAGAGTAGAGATGAGAGAGGACAGATTAGACATGACAGATGGGAGAGAAGAGGGGAGTAAGGCGGGAACGAAGAGGGAGAGAGAAGAAAAGAGGAGAGAGGAGATGAGAGGGAAGATATGAGATAGCAGAAGGAGACAGGAGAGATGAGAGGAGAGCGAAGAGAGGAGCTGAGAGTAGAGGAGAAAGAAATAGTGAGATGAGGCATGAGGGATGAGAGATGAGAGAGGAGAGAAGAGAGGAGAAAACAGGGGATAAAGGAGACAGGAGAGAAAGACGAAAGACGAGGGAGAAGAGATAAATAAGGTGGTAGAGATGAGAGACGTGAGAGGAGAGAAAAGAGAAGAGAGGAGACAGAAGAATCTGAGTCTGGACAATGGCAGTCAGTTTTTGCGAACAGGGAAAACAAGATATGGTTTTATGGCTTTACAGAGGATTTGGAGATGATTTGGAAGATGGGATTCAAGTCATGGAATTTGAGCTGATGGATTTCAGGGAATGGAATTCCGGTGATGGGAGTTCTTCCCCTTTCTCCTCCAGAGGAGGAGTTGGCCTCGTAATAGATAAAGTTGGGGGGAGGGTTCAACTTCTCACTGCTGCTGTGTATTGGAGGGTTGATTTAGATTGACTGACTGACTGTGAAATCAGTTGCGCAATGAATTGATTCAATTTGTTCAATATTTTTATCAGTGCCTTTTAACACGAAGCTGTGCGCAGTTCTAACCCTAACCCTAACCCTAACCCTAACCAATGAATCCGGAGAGTTGAGTTGTTTGACGGAAAAAAATCGATTGAGTCCAGTTTAGCGGAGACGATTTCAATGTTTTAATTTTGACGGAGAGGATTTCTGTTTCGTGGAGAGGATTTCGATGGTGTTCAGTTTTACGAAGAGAGGATTTCGATGATGTTCAGCTTCACGGAGAGGATTTCTGTTTCGCGGAGATAATATACGATTGATTTCTGTTTTATGGAGACGATTTTGATGGATTTAAGTTTCAAGGAGAGGATTTCGAAGGAGTCCAGTTTCACGGAGAGGATTTCGAAGGAGTCCAGTTTCACGAAGAGGATTTCGATGGTTTTCAGTTGCACGGACAGGATTTCTGCTTCGCGGAGAAGATCTTGATAGATTTGGCATCTTCAATCAGTCAGAGAAGAGAGTAAAGAGAAGAATGAAAAGAGAAGAGAGATGAGATGATAGAAAACAGAGTAGAAATGAGTAGAGAAATTAGACATGACAGATGGGAGAGAAGAGGGGAGTAAGGCGGGAACGAAGGAGAGAGAAGAGAAGAGGAGAGAGGAGATGAAGAGAGAGGATATGAGAGAGGAGATATGAGATAGCAGAGAGGAGACAGGAGAGAGAAGAAAGGAGGGATAAGAGCGTACAGAGGCAATAGAAGAGAGGAGAGAGGTGAGAGGTGAGAGGAGAGAGATGAAAGATCAGAGATCAGAGATTTAAGAGAAGAAAGTAGTGAGGAGAAAGAAGAGGGTAAAGATGAGAGTGCAGAGAGGAGAGAAACGAGAGGAGACAGGTGGTAGAAAGGAGTGTAAAAACAGCAGATAAGAAAGGGGAGGGTGAGAGTGAGAGCATATAGGAAAGTGTAAAAGGGGAGCAGAGGAGAGAGAATAGATAAGTGAGTAGAGAAGAGATATGAGAGAGGAAAGACGAGGGGAGAGAGGAGACAGGAGAGAGTAAATTTGAAAGACCTGGGAGAAGAGATAAATAAGATAGTACAGATGAGAGGAGAGAGAGAGAGGAGAGATGAGAGATGCAATGAGAAAAGAGATGAGTGAGAAAATAAGAGAGAGAAGAGATTAGAAATTAGAGAAGAGATGAGGGGAGATGAGAGGAGAGAAGAGAGAATGGAGAGGAGAGAAAAGAGAGGAGAGGAGACATGTGATGCAGTAGAAAGGAGGGAAGAAAAATGGGAGATAAGAAAGGAGAGGTTGAGAGCGTATAAGAGATACGAGAAATGAGAGCAGAGAGAAGAGAGAAAAGGGAAGAGAGAAAGTAGAGCGGAGACGATAGATAAGTGAGTAGAGATGAGATATGAGAGAGGAGAGAAAAGGGGAGAGATAAGATAGAAGATAGGAGAGTAGACAGGAGAGGGAGAAGAGAAAGACGAAAGACGAGGGAGAAGAGATAAATAAGGGAGTAGAGATAAATAAGAGAGTAGGGGTAGAGATGAGATGAGAGAGAGGAGAGAGAAGCGAGTCACGATAATAGCGAAGAGAGGAGAGAGTAGATATGAGAGACGTAAGAGTCTTTGAGCTATGGTCTTTGAAAGGTTTGTAAAGAATTTGGAGACGATTTGGAAGATGGGATTCAAGACATGGAATTTCAGTTGATGGATAATTCAGGGAATGGAATTCCGGTGATGGGAGTTCTTCCCCTTTCTCCTCCGAAGGAGGAGTTCCACTCGTATATACTAAAAATTATACAATATTTTCCAACTCTTGCTTGGGCACATTGGGTCTAGGCTTAGCTGCTAAATAAGACAAGCAAATATGAGACAGTTTACAAAGTTGAAAGTGCTTGACACAGATAAAGTAGGTGGTGTATTACTATCTCATTTGTAAGAGAATTGTTGCAATGGGTAAAATTGATCAAAACTAGCTATAACTTTTGACATCTGTATAATAATGAAATCAAGTTGAACTTGCTATAACTAATTTACAATACCATCAAATGAGGCAATTTTTTAACACATGACTTGTTTATTGACTTTCATTCTTTTATTACTTTGTTTGTATGATTTGATAAGATTATGAAGAGGATTTTGAACTACCATCTCTTGACCTATGGGGGCGAAAGCCAGCACTCAGTGTATTTTAGTTGGCTTACTACCTCTGGTTAGATAAACCTCTTGACTGGACTGAACTGATTGGGTCTAAAAGGACTTACAGTCTGTGAGCTGCTCATTTGTACCTTAGTTTTGTTTGTTTCCTTAGACCTCAAAAATGCTCATACACTCAAGCAACATGTCAAATTTTCCACCCCAAACTCAATGGTAAAATTTTATCAGATCTCAACCCCAAGTGACGCAGTTCACACCACGCCCACAAGGCCCTAGCTTAGGCTGGTGAAGAGAGTGGGGAGTTAAGAGTCCTCATGAACTGGAAACTCTTAACATGTTTGAGAAGTATGAATATTAGGTGCGTTTTTATTCCAAAGACTAATCCTCTTGATAGTGAGCTGTTTGTGATACTTTTAAAAAAACGTAGCGATGACTTCTAACTTAGACTGGTCAGGCACCGAATTTTCACACTTATCAGCTGCCTTCAGAAGCTGCTGAGCAAATGTCCTGTTCCTGCTTCTAACTGCTCTCTCATGGGTTTGAAAGGCAAATCGTTCTGCCAAAACGTATGTCTTGGGAAGCAGAATGTCTTCCCGAGTCTTCTTCAAGTCCTGAAATGACTTCGTGGTCGGCAGCTGGTCAGCCAATGTGTCATGAAGGGGAGCTTCACAAGACAGAAACTTCACAACGCAGAAAACTACTGCACGATCCTTCACAGAACCGAAACTTCACAATGCCGAAATTCTGCATGGTCATCTGCATGGTGTATATTATGTTTTCTACGATATGAAATTTCGGTCTTTTAAAAGCGCTCCATCATAAAAGATGAAACTGGTATATGACGTACTGGTTCGAGGTACTATCTTTAAGGCTATAGCTTCTCCAGGTAAATCTCGGGTGTGGTTCGGGGGGCAATTCTCAGGTGTGGTTTAGGGGCGATTCTCATGTGTGGTTTAGAGGCAATTCTCAGGTGTGGTTTAGAGGCAATTCTCAGGTGTGGTTTAGAGTCAGTTCTCAGGTGTGGTTCAGGGGGCAATTCTCAGGTGTGGTTTAGGGTCAATTCTCAGGTGTGGTTTAGAGGCAATTCTCAGGTGTTGTTTAGAGTCAGTTCTCAGGTGTGGTTTAGAGTCAGTTCTCTGGTGTGGTTTGGGGGAATTCTCAGGTGTGGTTTGGGGGGAATTCTCAGGTGTGGTTAGAAGCAATTCTCTGGTGTGGTTTGGGGGAATTCTCAGGTGTGGTTTAGGGGGAATTCTCAGGTGTGGTTAGAAGCAATTCTCTGGTGTGGTTTGGGGGAATTCTCAGGTGTGGTTTAGAGGCAATTCTCAGGTGTGGTTTAGGGGCAATTATCGGGTATGTAGATGCGATTCTCATGGTGGTTCAGAGGTGTTAGTGTATAAGACATTATCATAAGCAATTTAGATTAGTTCTAAATTTAGACCCACCCCCTCCGCCAAATTTATTTGTGTATAATGATTTAATGTTATGGTTTTAAATATAACATCATGAAACGAAACGTACGCAGCTTTGTATTTTGTGCCCCCCCCCCACGAAAATAAATGGTGGCTGGGCCTCTGCTACAGTGGCAGCTAGGGGTAATAAAAGCTTATCTAATTAGAAACAGGTCTTGAAGTGCGCACATCTGTCTGATCAGTTAACCACTTCGCCTTACCTTGAAATTGGCATTTGACTTCGCAAATGCAGTGCGGTGTAAGATTTGTTAGCAAATTTACTTCTTGAGCCTTCTAAGTAGTTGTCATGGGGACAATTTTTTACTACCTCCGCAATCCCATTAATTCCATCTGTGTCATTCTCATTCCCTAAGAAATGAGCAGCAAGAGGGTCTCCATAATTAATTACATAAATTTTCATTACTTCTAAAACTTCTCTTAAGGCAGGTTTTTCGAGATAGCAGGTTTGTCTTTTTTCTGCAAGATAATTGTTATTGCTCTTGATAGAAGGCAGACCCTGTGTTCATCTTTTGATATGCCTTGCCTTTCTTATATAACTCTATTGATATGAGCTATTAGTCCATAAATTCAGTGTGTGTGTGGGCTTCAAAGCTATTCAAAGCAAAGCTTTGCTGCCTTCAGAGGTCGGCAACTCCGGTCGTGCTATCTGGAGGGGGCGCCAGCAACAGAGGGGCGCCAGCTGCAGAGGGGGCGCCAGCTACAGAGGGGACGCCAGCTACAGGAGGGGGCGCCAGCTTCAGACTTCAGAGGGAGCGCCAGCTACAGAGGGCTTATAGTACAAATGTTAGTGACAAGAAATACGAGTACCTACCAACGGTGCGATCGCAGAAACCGGGCTCATTTGGTTGTGGTGTGAATGAGCACTGTGCCTATAGCAATGAGCCTATAAATGCCTTGATTTTGATCTGTGCAATCACGTTTTCAATAGAGCTTACTAGCATTTCATGCTACTTCTAAGTAGCATAAAAAGTTCGACTCCATGACAAGAAGCAAAAATTTATTAAGAAATAAACAAACAAACCAGAATCCACACGATTGACTGCAGCTAACAGAAAGACCAATTTAGTAGGCTTTCCTGCTCTTTGCCTGCTCTGCAAAAGAAATTGAACGCAAACTCGCCACATTTCATGGATATTATATTTATAAATGAAAGATATTAACTGTTAGTAGTATTAGGTTGTTGCTTTTTCTGCTACTCAATACTTGTACATACACCATTAGCACAACACAACAGGCCAGCCAACATGGATATTGCTAGGAAAACTGAAATTTCTTTGCAGCAAAAAAACACGCAAGCGTATGCCGCCGCTTATTAAAGTCAAAATGACAAGTTGAAATGAAAATGAAGCATCAATTAGTTTAGCATAATTTGATAAACAGAGCTCAACCCAAATTAGCTAAAAATGGAATAATCTTATATTTATTGAATTATTAATCATTTTCTGCCTTTTCTGAAGTAGGAAAACGATGAGCACGCGGTGTTTTGACGGACGCGCTGAAACGAAAACGAATTTTTTGAAGCGACAAAACAAACCGAAACCACGGGCAGAGGGAGAACACAAATTTTGCAAGTAAAACATCTGTTATGGATTACATTCTCTAGGGGGGGAGAGTGAGTTATGGCTGACAAACTCGAGCAGCAGAAATAAACAAAGACTGGCGAGTATCTGAAGAATAAAGAGTTAATGGGAGGAATTTCTCGTGCCATCCAATTATATTTAACAGACAGACCCCATCGAAGCAAAGGTGGCTTTCGCGTGTACAATCTACACATGTTGTTATTAACAGGCAAATTCTTAGTACACAAAAATTATAATAAATTTGGGACATATAAAATGGCTAAGTTACTACAATAACGCAAATCCTAAAGTCAATTGGGATTTTTAATTTAGTACAAATATTAAAAGAAATTCTCATACACAAGCATGAGGAGAAGACTCACACTTTACGATCGCGACAACTCACGTTGCTATGAGACGTCAAATATCACGTCTCATATCTCACATTGAAGTCTAATATCATCTCACGTCAACCTCTGATCTCATATCTCACGTTAATATCATATCTCATATCTCACGTCAATATCTAATCTTAAATCTCACATTGATCTCATACAATCGCATGTAACTCGAGATGTATTTGATCTCGATCTTTGAGCACAGTTTGAGGCTAGGGTTGATCGACCAAGACAATCTCTCTGAGCTCCTTGAGCCAGTGTGTCGAGTAACTCAAATTTATTTGACAAAATTCTGCTCAAGCGGCGGCTCCTCAGAGGCGTCCATGGGCACGCTGGGCCGCCTGATGTACTCCGGCTGGGCCTGGCCTCGGGCGCACTCGGCCGAGATTCGAACTTCGCACACGTCAGAGCCGGGCGTCTCGTAGCGCGGCACCAACAGCAGCGCCTCGAGGATGGCGCGCAGGCCTCGCGCCCCTGTCTGGCGCCTCTGGGCCTGCTGAGCGATCTCCAGCAGCGCCTCTTGCGTCACCTGGCGGGGGAAGGAAGCCAGACTGAATAAAGGTTTGACCTGAGGATCTGAAGCCAGACTGAATGAAGGTTTGACCTGAGGATCTGAAGCCAGACTGAAGGTTTGACCTGAGGATCTGAAGCCAGACTGAATGAAGGTTTGACCTGAGGATCTGAAGCCAGACTGAATGAAGGTTTGACCTGGGGATCTGAAGCCAGACTGAATGAAGGTTTGACCTGAGGATCTGAAGCCAGACTGAATGAAGGTTTGACCTGGGGATCTGAAGCCAGACTGAATGAAGGTTTGACCTGAGGATCTGAAGCCAGACTGAATGAAGGTTTGACCTGAGGATCTGAAGCCAGACTGAATGAAGGTTTGAACTGAGGATCTGAAGCCAGACTGAATGAAGGTTTGACCTGAGGATCTGAAGCCAGACTGAAGGTGTGACCTGAGGATCTGAAGCCAGACTGAAGGTTTGACCTGAGGATCTGAAGCCAGACTGAATGAAGGTTTGACCTGAGGATCTGAAGCCAGACTGAATGAAGGTTTGACCTGAGGATCTGAAGCCAGACTGAATGAAGGTTTGACCTGAGGATCTGAAGCCAGACTGAATGAAGGTTTGACCTGAGGATCTGAAGCCAGACTGAATGAAGGTTTGACCTGAGGATCTGAAGCCAGACTGAATGAAGGTTTGACCTGAGGATCTGAAGCCAGACTGAAGGTGTGACCTGAGGATCTGAAGCCAGACTGAATGAAGGTTTGACCTGAGGATCTAAAGCCAGACTGAATGAAGGTTTGACCTGAGGATCTGAAGCCAGACTGAAAGTTTGACCTGAGTATCTAGATAGACGAGAAGCCTGAAGGCCTAGATGTCTAGAAGCTGGAAACTCACCTCCAGGTTGCATTGGTCCATGCCGAACAGCAGTTTGTACTGGCTGATGAGGGCATTGCGAGGCTCCACGAGAATTCTGGCCAGCATAGCGGCGTCCAGGCTGTGCAGGACGCTGATGACGGGGAACCGGCCGACAAACTCGGGGATCATGCCGAAGTCGATGAGGTCGCGAGCTTCAACCCGCGACAGCACCTTGTCGTCGTCTGTCAACGGGTCGCCAGTGGACACGGGCTGGTTGAAGCCGACGCCTCGTTGTTGCTCACGGCGGCGGACAATCTTGGCCAGGCCGTTGAAGGCGCCGGAGGCGATGAATAAAATGTTGGACGTGTCCACCGCCACTGTCTCGCCGCGCTCGCGCCGGTTGCCTGGGGATTTTTATTGGGATGGGGAGTAAGAGTGGTATTTGTAAGAATTGAATTCCTGAGGATATGTGGTCCCTAATGATGAGATCAGTAACGATGTGGTTACTAGCAATGGAGCAATGGGATTAAAAGAATCAGATTACTTTACTTAGTATGGGGTTTTGAAGGACTGGATAGGATGACATGAGATTGATGAAGCTGGCATTAATGAAGCTGGGATTGAAAAAGCTGGATTGATGAGTCTGTTATTACCGTTGGTGAGGTTGAGATTGATGAAACTGAGATTGATGAGGCTGGGATTTATGAAGCTGAGATTGGTGAGACTGGGATTGATGAAGCTCGGATTGAAGTTGAGATTGATGAGGCTGGGATTGATAAAGCTGAGATTGGTGAGACTGGGATTGATGAAGCTGAGATTGATGAAGCTGGGATTGATGAGGCTGGGATTGATGAAGCTGAGATTGGTGAGGCTGGGATTGATGAAGCTGAGATTGATGAGGCTGCAACTTTTCAGTATTGGATAGTTAAGGCTAAGGGATTGATGAGAATCGGGTTACAACCAACAGATACTCATAGAAGGCCTCACTCACCCTTCGGCGCGTTAACAATGGTTCCCTCGACCATCTTGAGCATGCCCTGTTGCACTCCTTCGCCGCCAACGTCCCTAGTAGCGTGCATGCCGCCGACACGGCTGCTGATCTTGTCGATCTCATCCAAGAACACGATGCCAGCCTCCGCTCGTTCAACGCTGAACCCGGCGTCCTGCAGCAGCTTGCCGACCACGGATTCGACATCCTCGCCAACGTAGCCGGCCTGGGTGAGGGTGGTGCAGTCGCAGATGGCGAACGGCACGTCCAGGCACTGGGCGAGGGTCTGCGCCAGCAGAGTCTTGCCGCAGCCAGTCGGGCCCAGCAGCAGGATGTTGCTCTTGTCAATGCGGGTCCGGTGCTGCTCGCTCTGCAGCTGGTCGGAGCCGCGGCTGTTCGACCAGCCGTTGGATGATGAAGCGCCATCAGATGCTGAGGAGCCGCTGGCGCCGCTGCCAGATGATGATGAGGACGACTTTGAGCCCGAGAATCGAAGGCTGCCGACTCCGCCGCCGCCGCTGCCGCCGCGAGGTCCCAGGACTGAGCCGTGGGGACCGCTAGTGACTCCCGTCATGTTCATCAGGTCTGAGCGGATGCGGCGGTGTGAGACTTGATCCCATGGGATTCTGAGATTATATTATCCCATGGGATACTGGGGATCTCTACTAAGATAATCTCATGTTATAGCTAATTTACTAGGCTAACGAAACCATAAAACAGGAAATCAGAAACGCTAGAGTGACAACAAAAAACAGAAATGCAACATGAGAACTGGACTGTCAAATCTTGCTTAAAACGAATACTTTATGTAAATCTCTACGAGTATTTACTAAAATACCTTTAACACTGCGCGGCCTCTTGCTGGTGGCCAAATCCAGTGCATTTTTTATGGAATCGCCTAATTTTCAAAGACGCGGTAATTAGAGGTAAATTTTATGGAATCTTTGTAGCAATTGGTGATAATAGCCTGAATTAAATTGCACCCTGGCCCTGGTGCAAGTGCATGTAAATGCCCCGGAGAAGAACAACAGCAACTGAGGATCTGGGAGGCTGGTGGCTCAGCAACTGAGGATCTGGGAGGCTGGTGGCTCAGCAACTGAGGATCTGGGAGGCTGGTGGCTCAGCAACTAAGGATCTGGAAGGCTGGCTCAGCAACTGAGGATCTGGGAGGCTGGTGGCTCAGCAACTGCGGATCTGGGAGGCTGGGAATCTAATCTAGAGACCCTTATTGCAACCCCTGGGCCTCACCGGCAGTGGTGAAGGCCTCAGGACCACCAAAGCCGCCGCCGCCGCCATCCCGAATAGTCAGCTGACTGCCGAGCGAGCCGGGCCCCACCTGAGCGGAGGTGGCCGCCTGCTGCTGCTGCTGCAAGATGAGGCCCTCCCGGTGGTGCTGCAGCCGGCGGTAGTGAGAGTACACCTGCACGCTGAGCATGCGCTTGGCCGTGCTCTGCCCGACAACGAATTTGTCCAGGTAGGCGTTGATCTGCCAGGATGCAGCGATTCGAGATTATGGATTCTGGGTTGGGATCTTAGGATTTGGGATTCTGAAAATAACAAAAAGAGACTCACTTTTTTAGGATAAGGGATCTCCTTCTCCTTGATTGAATCGGCCGTCTTTGCCGCGTCCTCCCGGCCTTCCGGTTGGCACAGGAAAAACTGCTGGCAATTGCTGCACTGAAGAAAGACGCTCACTGCGGTTGATGGGGAACCGTTTGCAGTAGTTAGGGGCTGACTGTCAAGCAGTCAATCAGTGTGTCTACCTATTTTACTGTCTGTCTGTCTGTGTGTCTGTCTGTCTGTCCGTCTGTCTGTCTGTCTTAGTGTCTGTCTGTCATAGGGTCCGTCTGTCTAACTGTCTGTCTGTCTGTCCGTCTGTCTGTCTGTGTCTTAGTGTCTTTGTGTCTGTCTTTGTGTCTGTCTGTCTGTTTCTTTGTGTCTGTCTGTCTGTCTTAGTGTCTGTCTGTCATAGGGTCGGTCTGTCTGTCTGTCTTAGTGTCTGTCATAGGGTCCGTCTGTCTGTCTGTCTTAGTGTCTGTCTGTCATAGGGTCCGTCTGTCTGTCTGTCTTAGTGTCTGTCTGTCATAGGGTCCGCCTGTCTGTCTTAGTGTCTGTCTGTCATAGGGTCTGTCTGTCTGTCTCACTCACAGCCGGACGCATTCATAGGCGAGATTGTCAGGGCCCCGCAGTTTGGGCACTGCATGGTGGACGAGAAATGGCCGCCGCCGCTACCGCCGCCGCTCGCACCAGCGGCCCCGGCCCCGCCGCTTTTGCCCGCCGACTTGCCGCCGCCGCCGCCACGGTTGGCAGGACCGCCGCCGGCGCCCGACTTCCGACTGCCGTTGCCGCCGCCGGCGCCTCCGCCAACGCCGCTGTAGGAGCAGCGAGCGGCTGACAAGCTGAAGTAGCGCTGCTGCCCGAGTCGCAGGCGGTGCCCAACGCTGCCCTGACGAAAAGCGGCCTGGTGCTGGCGACCCGGCAACGAAACGGCGGCGGCGGAAGCCAGAATGGCTTGGCGAGGGCCTGCACGAGTAAAATTCATTCAAACTTTTATCTATTGAGGCATCTGTGCTCAGGCATAATTATGGATTATGCCTATGGACTCCTGGGCCTGTGGCAGAACATTAACAAACTGCTCACCAATCAAAACGCAGACTCCATGAGACAGTCCCTTCAAATACGTCACCTTTGAAGTCATGCTGAGCTGTTGCTTGGCTTAGCAGAAGTGCAAATTTAAATGATTCATTTTAATAAATAGACAAACCTAATTACTTAGTCATAAGAGATGGCCTATCTTATATTTGTGATTCCATATCTTCTACCAGGTTTTTTCATCAAAAATATGCCATTAGCAGAAAAATGGTTCATTTTGTTGTATTATAATTTCTATCTAATCTTTTCTTATTCAACCAATTGCATATAATCACTACTAGGTAAAATTATTAACTTCAATTTTATCAGCCTTTATACATTAGTGATGCTTTAAGCATATCTGACTTTTCACTTTTTTCATACACAAAAATTGTAATTGTTACTTTTGACATATGGACTTTAATAGAAGATATCATTCATATATTCTAGGCCCTATGCAGGCTAATATAATTTAAAACTTTAAACTAAAATGCTGAGATATTTATTACATACAAATATTGATTAATAAAAATATATAAACCTAGTTTTTTAAAAATATATATCTATTCAACTATTGTTTTTTTTAGTTTTTTTGCTAAATTAGGGCCTATAAAGATTGACATTGCATCTTATGTAAAATTTAAATTCTATATAGTATTACCTAGACAAAATGCATGCCATATTTTTTTTATATTTTTACTATGAGGCTAAAATATGCTTATACTAAAAAGTAGAAGCATAAAAAATAAGATATAGCCATGATTGCAAAAATCCTCCAATTGTAACACTCAAGTACAATCTTTATATTCCATTTTTTGTATAATAAGGAGGTCTACTTTATAACAAATCTTGTGAATATAAGTAAAGACTGTAGGCCTACTTTAGTAAGCTACAAGTATGATTTTTGTAGTTGCCCTACATTCTATATATTTTTCAATTCTTATTACTTTCCATTGGGTAAGGGCCTATCATATAACAAAATTGATATAAATAATTAATTGGGCAATTGACATTGGATATCATAAAATGAAAGAATTCCTGATAAATTTATAATGCTAAATACTTTTTTATATTTTGGTTTTTTTAATTTAATGTAATTGTAATGTCAATATGCATAGGCCTAATTTTCTATCTTATTAATTAGAACAAAATAAAACTATGTTTACTAAAGATAGGCTGGTGTAATTTAAAAGGTTGCACATTGATATATTCAACTTAACTAAGCCTACTTGTGCAGTCAGTTCCTCTGTTCCCTGTTGACAACATAACATGGCAAATTAAAGAGGAAAATGTTACTTATGACGTTAGGACTCATGAGTACAAGCTCTGGAGTCTGGAGTCTACGGGGCGGAGGAAAAAGGCTGTGGCTAGGCTAGGGCTAGGCCTAGTCTAGATTAAATCTAAGCGTATCTATCCAGGCACTAACAATAATTTAGAAAATTTATAACTAGCATGACTGACATAAATGAAGGTTTAAATAACAAGTAGGCCTAAATGACAAAAAAATAGATGAGCATCAGTATACAGTCTATCTCAAATGTTAAAAAAGTTAAAAATATTTTTTTTCCAAAATTGTATGGGAAATTGAAGTTGAAAAACACCAAATTCCGAGAACTTTTTATTAGGATAAAACTAAATGACGTAAATTATATTTTTATATGTCTTAAAAGAAATAAAAATTGCTACTATGTTTCTGAGAAATATTTAAACTTGTATTTTAATGCGTAATAATTACTTTTAATAAATTAATTTTTTCAAAAAGAATTGTGATTCGGCTTGGCAATTTCGACCTGATATCAACTTGAAGAATCCATTAAAGGCATTTGAAAAACTTAAGCTTGTGTTTAATTTATTCAGCATAAGTGTTCTCTTATTTAGTTTCTCAAGGCGGGATCGCCCGCATACGAGTATATAAATTTACATGCATGGGCAACTTTGACTGACAAAAGGAGACATATATACAATTTGTACAAAGTTTTACTGCATGATCAAAAGTTCTCGTGTTCAAAGTAAACAAACAAAACCACTGAAAATGTTGTCCAGCTGCTCTCCATACCTACCTCCCTACCTCCCTGCCTCCCTCCTCCCTACCTCCCTACCTCCCTGCCTCCCTACCTCCCTACCTCCCTACCTCCCTGCCTCCCTACCTCCCTACCTCCCTACCTCCCTACCTCCCTGCCTCCCTACCTCCCTACCTCCCTACCTCCCTGCCTCCCTACCTCCCTATAGTTACCTCCCTACCTCCCTACTTCCCTGCCTCCCTACCTCCCTATAGCTACCTCCCTACCTCCCTACCTCTCTGCCTCCCTACCTCCCTACCTCCCTACCTCCCTACCTCCCTGCCTCCCTACCTCCCTACCTCCCTACCTCCTAACTTCCTACCTCCTATATCTCCCAACCTCCCTACCTCTTATATCTCCCAACCTCCCTACCTCCCTACCTCCTAACTCCCTACCTCCCTACCTCCCTACCTCTCTACTTCCCTACCTCCTACCTCCCTACCTCCCTACCTCCCTACCTCCCTACCTCCCTACCTCCCTACCTCCCTACCTCCCTACCTCCCTACCTCCCTACCTCCCTGCCTCCCTACCTCCCTACCTCCCTGCCTCCCTACCTCCCGACTTCCCGACCTCCCTAGCTCTATTGATATCTGATTATTTTAGGTCAATACAGACCGGAAAATTCTAACCCAGTCAATATTGTCTCATTCGTCAGAACGCAATTGAATTATTGTAGTTAAAAATCCATTTTGTTACAAAATCAATAAGCTAAACTGAAACAAAGATTCATAAAAACGACTGAATCATCAAGGCTACAAGAATAAAAGCAAGTCATATCAAAAGATGAGCATCGGGTCTGGCTCCTATCATAAGCAGTAACAAATTTGATGCTGAAAGAATCAAAGACTATTCGCCGTAATTAATTTTTCGCTAAAACCGGCCTTCTAAAATTTTTCCAAGAAAGCGTAGTTTCCCGTCCCTCTAATTGGGCACACCTTGCTTTCATATAGCACTTGTGCATCACTATCTGACGCGATGTCGGAGTCCTGATGAGAGTCTGACTCTCCAATCAGATCAGCTTGCTTCCTTGCAGATCAAAATCCGGAAACGAAATTACTTTTTCCATCAGCATCGCTTCAAAAGTGAGCTCACAGCATGCCCAGAAAGCTTTCTACAATTTGCTTGTTGTGTGGGTCATCCTTCTAGCCCTACAGTCCGCGACAGTGCCTTAAAAACAACATGCCAGGTAGATGAAGCTTCCCTGGTCTGTGAAGTTTCCCCGGTTGGGGAAGTTTCCCTGGTTGGGAATTTTCCCTGGTTGGGGAAGTTTCCCTAGTTTATTTAGCTTGTAATGTTTTTGATCTGTGAAGCCGTCACAAATGCTCTCTAAAGCTATCGTGCAGTCTCAAAGCCGCAGCTAAAGGTGAGGCAAGACTTGGCGAACGGTGAAGAAGGCGGCCTGTCAGGCCATGCAGCAAACACAGGAGCAAGAATGCATAAACAAGTGCGGGGTTTGCCTGAACTGCAGTCAGCCGAAACGGGGAGGTAAAAAAAGAACAAGACAGAAAAGTCCACGTGGACTGTTCAGCGCTGTGTGTACATGTGCACATTTTGACAAATATTCGCTGCAATACATAAAATGAGTTTGTGTCTCGGATGTGATCGAATGAGATCTGAGAACCTTCTTGATAGAGTGTGGCGAATAAAGTGATTTAGAATTTGATAAAATCATCCATTTTAAAGCATAGAATTTGAGATAGCTTTGGAAATATAGGCTTCCCTCTCTACGCTTCGTTGATTCGTATCTTAGCCTATATCTTATCGATCATGTCAGGACAGACATGGGGGTCCAACCCCCATGGCACAGAAAGTCAATGTACATTCTGTGTGAGCGTGTGTATGAGTGTTTGCCAGTGTACAGTATTTGTTTCACTAATTACATGAAACAGACTCTAAAACACTCGATTGCAAGATTTCAGACCAATAGTTTCGGGCAACTGCATGCGATTCATTGACAGGCCGCCCGGATGGGGAAGAGAAGCCGCTGACAGCCCCGCTCACCTGAGCAATACTTTGAATCGAAAGTGCGGAGCAGAGCAAAGATAACAAAAAATATGGGCTTTGGAGCTCTCAGCTCACACAGAAACGGCCATGCCAGCTTTTCCCATCCCCCTCTCTCCTCTCCTCTCTCTGCCCTGTTCCCCAATTCCTTAAGTCTGTAGGGCAGCGCACTGAAAGTTCAGCTTGAGCAATGGCCAGGGCAAAGCAAAGGCACGCGGTGCATTGCGCGGTGCGAGTGGGGAGCAGAGCTGGCTGAAGCGCCAGCCCACCCGCACCCCGTTCGTTTCGTCTTCTAAAAGAGGGGTGAAAGCTGCCTGCTCGCCGCGAACAGGAGCTGCGCAAAGTGTACATTTCCCACTCCAAACCCCCGGGGGGGGGCAGCAGGGAAGCTCAGGGCGACGCGGCGGTGGGTCTTGCAGTGCACTGGAGGAGCCGAGAGGACGGCAGTTTCAGCTCCCCAAACCAGTCGCAAGCAGCTTAGGCGAGTGAGCGCGCAAAACAGGCCAGTGGGTGTGGATGAAGGAGAGAGGGGAGAGGAGAGGGTGGGAGAGGAGGGAGGCCCGGCATCCCCGGGGCAGTTCAGTCGCCGAACCAGCCACCCGCCCCATCCCATTCCCAACTCCCAGGCCGACTTCTGTTCTTGAAATTCCTGCCGTGTCCCCTCCCCCCCTCTCCCCTCTCCCCTCTCTCTCCCCTCTCTCTCCCCTCTCTCTGTCCCCCTTCGCCGCCTTTAGCAGCTCCTTAGCCCCATTTTCTTAATGCGGGCGCACTGTTGGCTTGACCGCATGCATATAGGCTATCATCTCGTTTGGCAGTGACAGTTGAGTCCCCAGCAGAGCCTTAGCTACACAAGCACCCCAATCCCCCCCGGCGAGGATTTCACAATTTTTCAAAGACTTCAAAGACTTGTCAGAGTTGCTATGAGCACCAGCGGCGCCCCCTGACCAGTTGAGCCCGCCTGCTGTCACTGGAAACTTGTCTGCCGATATGTAGGGAGGCTGACTTCGAATTTGACCCGTACACTTCTGCTTCGCCTTTGCATTTAACCATTCGAATTTAATTTTTGTGGTAAGTATAGCAGTCAATAACCAGCTACTTTGCATAGTTTTCGAAACTTACCTTTTATCTGCACTAGACATATTGACACCTGGAATGCCTGCAAAAATCCTCTTTGCCATCTGAATAGGCAAGTCAGGTTTTCTATTATATAATGCTTTAGTATTGCCACTGAGATTCTCTATGATCTCCAGGTTTCTATACGACTCTATGGATCTCAATGACCTCAATGATTCTCTATATAACTTCAATGATTCTCCATGACCTCAATGATTCTCTATGACTTCAATGATTCTCTATGACCTCAATGATTCTCTATGGACCTCAATGATTCTCTATAGACCTCAATGATTCTCTATGACCTCAATGATTCTCTATGACCTCAAAGATTCTGTATGACCTCAATGATTCTCTAAAGACCTCAATGATTCTATATGACCTCACTGATTCTCTATGACCTCAATGATTCTCTATAGACCTCAATGATTCTCTATGACCTCAATGATTCTCTATGACCTCAATAATTCTCTTTGACTTCACTGATTCTCGATAGACCTCAATGATTCTCTATAGACCTCAATGACTGTTGATGACCTCAATGATTCTCTATGACCTCAATGATTCTCTATGACCTCAATGATTCTCTATGACCTCAATGATTCTCTATAACTTCAATGATTCTCTATGACCTCAATGATTCTCTATGACTTCAATGATTCTCTATGACCTCACTGATTCTCTATGACTTCAATGATTCTCTATGACCTCACTGATTCTCTATAACTGCAATGATTCTCAATGACCTCAATGATTCTCTATGACCTCAATGATTCTCTATGACCTCAATGATTCTCTATGAACTCAATGATTCTCTATGACCTCAATGATTCTCTATGACCTCAATGATTCTCTATGGACCTCACTGGTTCTCTATGACTTCAATGATTCTCTATGACCTCACTGGTTCTCTATGACTTCAATGATTCTCTATGACCTCAATGATTCTCTATGACCTCAATGATTCTTTATGAGCTCAATGACTGTTGATGACCTCAAAGATTTTTTATGACCTCAATGATTCTCTATGAGCTCAAGGATTCTCTAAGACTTCACTGATTCTCTATGACTTCACTGATTCTCTATGACTTCAATTATTCTCTGTGACTTCACTGATTCTCTATGACCTCAATGATTCTCCATTAGCTTAATGATTATCTATGACCTCGATGATTTTCTATGCCCTCAATGATTCTCTATGACCTGCGGCCCATTCATTTCATAAAGAGTCTATTTATCTATTTATTTGTCTGTCTGTCTAATAAGAAAATTGTCTATAGCCTCAATTACGAGCCAATTATGGTGACTTTAAGATTCTAAACGACCTCTGTGACCACGTCAGAAAAAAATTAAAGTCAGATTAACTTAAGTAAAATTAAAATAAGCATTAAATTTAGCTTCTATTCCAATTTAGATGATAACTCACAGCAGTTCTGGTACGCATAAACCCAAGTTATTCGAGAGGCTATAAAATAAGAATAATAAATCTCCCCTCATCGCGCCAGAAGCCCATGCATTTTTAATTCATTATTAAAATACAAAATCTATGCCGAGAAATCTCCCGTACCGTCAGACAGAAATTATAACAAAATCGAGGACAATCCATTGAAGATCGTTTTTGATTTAAAAAAAACGATGATTCACAAAAGTGGTGATGATTTGTTGAATTCGTCAATGACTTTTTTAATCTTTTTAATTCCTGAACACGACATTTACTAGACAGTGCTTTAGCGGCGCGAAATTTTCAACAGCTTTCACTTCACACTTTTCTTAGTCTGTTGCTTTTAGTAGGGTTGCCATCAATTTATTAATTCCAGTTCGATCGGAAATTCAATATACCTCTTGGCACCTGGTCTCTTAAATGTGCTCATGTGTACTCTTATTTTCCTTTCTCTCCCCTCTCCTTCTCTTCCCCTGCCTCTTCCCTCTACCCCTCTCTCCCTCTCCCTCTCTCTCTCTCCCTCTCTCTCTCTCACTCTCCCCCTCTCTTTCTCCCTCTCTCTCCATCTTTCCCTATCTCCCTCTCCCTCTACCCCTCTCTCCCTCTCCCTCTCTCTCTCTCACTCTCCCCCTCTCTTTCTCCCTCTCTCTCCATCTTTCCCTATCTCCCTCTCCCTCTCCCGTTCTCTTCTCTCTTTCTCCCCTCTATCGCTCTCTCCTTCTCTCACTCTCCCTCTCTTCCTCTCACTCTCCCTCTCTCCTTTTCTACCTCTCTGCCTCTCTCCCTCTCTGCCTCTCTCCCTCTCTCCGTCTCTCTCTCCTTTCTTTTAATCTCCCTATCTCCGCCCCTCTCTCTCCCTCTCCCTTCTCCCCCCTCCCTTCTCTCCCTCTCCCTTCTTTCCGTCTCCCTCTCTCCCTATCCCCTCTCTCCCTCTCCCTCTCCCGTTCTCTCCCTCTCTCTCCCTCTCTCGCTCTCTCCCTCTCTAACTCTACCTCTCTTCCTCTCATTCTCCCTCTCTCCCTTTCTCCTATCTCCCTCTCCTTCTTTCCCTTTCTTTGACTCCCCATCTCTCTCTCCCTCTCTCCCTCTCTCCCTCTCGCCCCTTTCTCTCTCCCTCTTTTGACTGCCTCTCTCGCAATCTTCGCCTGCTTTTTGAATTTCTCACTGAGCGGATTTCTTTGGTATCAGCTGTATAAATATTCTTCACCTTTCTTCACACCCATCCACCTCCTCCACCATTTGTCCCTACTCTACTCCCACCTTCTTAATATCCCTTTCGACCCGTCTCCATTTCTATTTAGCTTAATCCTTCCCCACACGCAGATCGCAGCCTCCCCTGCACCCATTTGGCCTCATTTCCCGTCTCCCAATCGGCCGTGTCGCTTTTCAGTGCTTCATTTCGTTGGTTTTATAAATTTCCCCCTGCTCAGAGACCCCATCGCCCCCAAACTCAGCTGGAATCCCTGCTTGTCTGTCCGCCTCATTTTTATCCCAAATCCGCCCCTAGGGAAGTTTTGGTGGCTTCTCTCAGTTGATGGTCTCTGGCTGCGCTGACCTGATCAATGGGACCAACCCTGGCTTTGCTTAAAATAGACTCAAGGCTGGAATCTAACAGTAGGCTATAGATTAGCAATCCATTCTATTCCTTAATCTTCATGTAGGCTATAGATTAGCAATCCATTCTATTCCTTAATCTTCATGTAGGCTATAGATTAGCAATCCATTCTATTCCTTAATCTTCATGTAGGCTATAGATTAGCAATCCATTCTATTCCTTAATCTTCATGTAGGCTATAGATTAGCAATCCATCTATTCCTTGATCTTCATGTAGGCTATAGATTAGCAATCCATCTATTCCTTAATCTTCATGTAGGCTATAGATTAGCAATCCATCTATTCCTTGATCTTCATGTAGGCTATAGATTAGCAATCCATCTATTCCTTAATCTTCGTGTAGGCTATAGATTAGCAATCCATCTATTCCTTGATCTTCATGTAGGCTATAGATTAGCAATCCATTATATCCCATTATGTATGCGGAATAGATTAGCAATCCACTATTTAAAGAAATTAACTATCAAACATTAGCACTTCATTGAACAGGAACACTATTTCTATATTTAGCTAGTTGTTGGATGTATCAAAGAAGTACACCAAGAACTTTTTATCCTCATCCGCTCCCGCCTAGCCAGTCATGAGCGCCGCCATGAAAACTTATCGAAAGAGCAGCAGCGGCGGCTCCGGCGGCGGCAATTCCGATGCACAGAAGCAGACCCAGCGGGCACTGCTGAAGTACAACGCCTCCAGCAGCAGCGGCGGCGGCGGCGGCGGTGGCGGCAGGAACAACCGCAACGGCAGTCGGTCGCACAGCGGCGACGCACCCGACGGTCCGATTGGCGATGAAGGCGGAGACGGCGGCGGCGAGGCGAGACGAGGCAACAAGACCTGCTGCTTCTGCTGGTGCTGCTGCTGCTCCTGCTCCTGGTTAGTGCTGCCAATCATTTTCTCTGTTGTAAAATAGTAACATGTACCTTTCTATACTGGCTACTTGCAGTAGGGTATCGCGGAGATATTATTTAATTTATTTGAGAAATCATCAAATTAGCAATGCGAGTTGTTATTTCAGGACAACTGCTGCTATACAGAATCTAGACCAGAAAGATCAGGCTCCTTAGAGGACATTGCGGTTCCGCAAACAAAAAAATGTATAGGTTTTTTGAGAGTACCAGAAAATATGATAAACGAGAAACAGTATTTAAAAAATTGAGAAAGTTTGGATTGGTTTATTAGAATGAAAAATATAAAGTGAGAGAGAGGAAAGAAGATAGGAAAAAGAGAGAAGGGGAGTGAGAAGGAGAGAGAGAGAAGGGGAGAGAGAAGGGAAGAGAGAAGGGAAGAGAGAAGGGAAGAGAGAAGGGAAGAGAGAAGGGGAGAGAGAAGGAGAGAGAGAGAAGGGAAGAGAGAAGGGAAGAGAGAAGGGAAGAGAGAAGGAAGAGAGAAGGGAAGAGAGAAGGGAGAGAGAAGGGGAGAGAGAAGGGGAGAGAGAAGGGGAGAGAGAAGGGAGAGAGAAGGGAAGAGAGAAGGGGAGAGAGAAGGGGAGAGAGGGGAGAGAGAAGGGAAGAGAGAAGGGGAGAGAGAAGGGGAGAGAGAAGGGAAGAGAGAAGGGGAGAGAGAAGGGAAGAGAGAAGGGAAGAGAAGGGGAGAGAGAAGGGGAGAGAGAAGGGGAGAGAGAGAAGGGAAGAGAGAAGGGAAGAGAGAAGGGAAGAGAGAAGGGAGAGAGAAGGAAGAGAGAAGGGAAGAGAGAAGGAAGAGAGAAGTGGAGTGAGAAGGAGAGAGAGAGAAGGGAGAGAGAAGGGAAGAGAGAAGGGAGAGAGAAGGGAAGAGAGAAGGGAAGAGAGAAGGGGAGAGAGAAGGGAAGAGAGAAGGGAGAGAGAAGGGAAGAGAGAAGGGAAGAGAGAAGGGAAGAGAGAGGGAAGAGAGAAGGGAAGAGAGAAGGGAGAGAGAAGGGAAGAGAGAAGGGAAGAGAGAAGGGAAGAGAGAAGGGAGAGAGAGAAGGGAAGAGAGAAGGGAGAGAGAAGGGGAGAGAGAAGGGAGAGAGAAGGAAGGAGAGAGAGAAGGGAGAGAGAAGGGAAGAGAGAAGGGAGAGAGAAGGAAGAGAGAAGGGGAGAGAGAAGGGAGAGAGAAGGGAGAGAGAGGAAGGGAGAGAGAAGGGGAGAGAGAAGGGAGAGAGAAGGGAAGAGAGAAGGGAAGAGAAGGGGAGAGAGAAGGGAAGAGAGAGGGAAGAGAAGGGGAGAGAGAAGGGGAGAGAGAAGGGAAGAGAGAAGGGAAGAGAGAAGGGAAGAGAGAAGGGAAGAGAGAAGGGAAGAGAGAAGGGGAGAGAGAAGGGAGAGAGAAGGGAAGAGAGAAGGGAAGAGAGAAGGGAGAGAGAGAGAGAAGGGAAGAGAGAAGGGGAGAGAGAAGGGAGAGAGAAGGGAAGAGAGAAGGGGAGAGAGAAGGGAAGAGAGAAGGGGAGAGAGAAGGGGAGAGAGAAGGGGAGAGAGAAGGGAAGAGAGAAGGGAGAGGAAGGGAAGAGAGAAGGGAAGAGAAGGGGAGAGAGAAGGGAAGAGAGAAGGGAAGAGAGAAGGAGAGAGAGAAGGAGAGAGAGAAGGGAAGAGAAGTGGAGTGAGAAGGAGAGAGAAAGAAGGGGAGAGAGAAGGGGAAGAGAAGGGAAGAGAGAAGTGGAGTGAGAAGGAGAGAGAGAAGGGGAGAGAGAAGGGAAGAGAGAAGGGGAGAGAGAGGAAGAGAGAAGGGAGAGAGAGAAGGAGAGAGAGAAGGGGAGAGAGAAGGGAAGAGAGAAGTGGAGTGAGAAGGAGAGAGAGAGAAGGGGAGAGAAGGGAAGAGAGAAGGGGAGAGAGAAGGGAGAGAGAAGGGGAGAGAGAAGGAAGAGAGAAGGAGAGAGAAGGGGAGAGAGAAGGGAAGAGAGAAGGGAAGAGAGAAGGGAAGAGAGAAGGGAGAGAGAAGGAAGAGAGAAGGGAAGAGAGAAGGGGAGAGAGAAGGGAAGAGAGAAGGGAAGACGGAATGGGAGAGAGAAGAGAAGAGAAGGGGAGATGGGGAGCGAGGGGGAGAGGAGAGAGTCGAACAAAGAGAAAGGTGAGGTGTTTCAGTTGACACATTAGTTGGAAAGGAGGTCAGAAGGAGCCTGAAATCCGCAGAATTTCCCATGCAGGAACGCGGTGACTGCAGTGTGAGAGTGGACCAGAGAAGGCTCAAACAGGGAAACCTGAGCTGCTCATCCCAAACGGGGATTTAATCCGCGGTTCCCGCTGCCCGTTCCCCATCGAGAAATTTCTGCTTTGCGCTTCGCCTTTCAGGCTGACAGAATTGGCCCTGCCAGCCATATCTGCTCAGGCCCTGCTCACCTCTCCATTCCCCTCTCAGCCTGTCCCCCCGAGTGCTCACTTAATCCGCGCCGCTGAAATCTGGGATCGGCGAGATGCGCCGTCACTGGCTGCTGCTTCCGCTGCCCGACCCCCCGGGGCGCGCGGGGGATTGAATAGAGAATGGGGAGTGGGCGGTTCCGCCTGAGCACTGATTTCCCAGTCCTTGCCGTCCCATTCAAGTACCCCACCCGCCCCCTGTCTTCGGCCATTGGTCTCGCATTTGCGCTCGGGTAATAAGGATTTGCCCGGAGGTTCTGTCTGTGAACTGCAGGGGCTCAGAGAGAGAGGGGCTCTTCTTTAGCGGAAAGGCTTTTGAGCTCAGGACTGAGCAGCCGCATAGGTGAGACAGAGTGGGAACAGTCCTGACAGCATGACTTTCTGCTGCGCTTCCAGCCTCAGCGTCAAGTCCAACAGGCAGGAGGTGACGCCCAGGCAGTCGGGAGTGTCGCAGACTGCAAAGGACATCTCTGCCTTCGACTTCGGCAGGTGAGACTGCTGGTGGATAGAATAGATAGAATAGATAGATGGATAGATAGATAGATAGATAGATAGATAGATAGATAGATAGATAGATAGATAGATGTAGATAGATAGATAGATAGATAGATAGATAGATAGATAGATAGAATAGATAGATAGATAGATAGATAGATAGATAGATAGATAGATAGATAGATAGATAGATAGATAGATAGATAGATAGATAGATAGATAGATAGATAGATAGATAGATAGATAGATAGATAGATAGATAGATAGATAGATAGATAGATAGATAGATAGATAGATAGATAGATAGATAGATTAGATAGATAGATAGATAGATAGATAGATAGATAGATAGATAGATAGATAGATAGATAGATAGATAGATAGATAGATAGATAGATAGATAGATAGATAGATAGATAGATAGATAGATAGATATTTGTTTTTTCTGCGATATTTCCCTAATTAGAATTGGGATTGCAGAGATAATCTTCCTGCCCGATCCCAGCTGTTCCCGGCAAGTGATTTGGAGGCACAAAGGCTGCTGTGTCGCACCTGCGTTGTTTTTTCCTTGGGGAATCAGCCACACGGGAAACCGGTGAAGAAAGGCTGGGAAAAATATTGATTTTCATATCCGCCATCGCCTTGCAGCATCTCCAAGGAGGAAGCCAAGCAATGGGGAGAGTCCTTCGATGCGCTGATGCAGAGCGCCAGTGAGTTCTGTTTCAATTATTATTTCTAGAAGTGCTTTTTAAAAATGCTTCTTTGCACTTCAAGCGAATGCGTCTGCGATTCTGATAAATTCAGCTCCGGTTATGATATCTGAAAAATGATAATTATTCTGCTATTGCAACAGACCTTGAATAGTGGAATACTGTACGCAAGCACAGCACTCATAGCACACGCCACACAGGGTGTACAGCTGCACAGACTTTCTAATTGTCAGGTATGTGCAGTCTCTGTGAGCCTTGGGGTTGTCCCCTAATGAGAAAGGGAATTCCGGTAAGAGAAATGGAGGGAATTCCGGTAGAGAAATGGAGGGAACTCCGGTAGATAAATGGAGGGAATTCCGGTAGAGAAATGGAGGGGAATTCCGGTAGAGAAATGGGGGAATTCCGGTAGAGAAATGGAGGGAATTCCAGAGAGAGAAATGGAGAGAATTCCAGTAGATAAATGAAGGGAATTCCAGGAGAGAAATGGAGGGAACTCCGGTAGAGAAATGGAGGGAACTCCGGTAGAGAAATGGAGGGAATTCCAGGAGAGAAATGGAGAGAATTCCGGTAGAGAAAGGAGGAATTCCAGGAGAGAAATGGAGGGAATTCCGGTAGAGAAATGGAGGGAATTCCGTAGAGAAATGGGAATTCCGGTAGAGAAATGGAGGGAATTCCGGGAGAGAATGGAGTGAATTCCGGTAGAGAAATGGAAGGAATTCGGTTAGAGAAATGAAGGGAACTCCGGTAGATAAATGGAGGGAATTCTAGGCAGAGAAATGGAGGGAATTCCGGGAGAGAAATGGAGGGAAGTCCGGTAGAGAAATGGGGAATTCCGGTAGAGAAATGGAGGGAATTCCGGTAGAGAAATGGAGGGAATTCCGGGAGAGAGATGGAGGGAATTCCGGTAGAGAAATGGGGGGAACTCCGGTAGATAAATGGAGGGAATTCTAGGAGAGAAATGGAGGGAATTCCGCGGAGAGAGATGGAGGGAATTCCGTAGAGAAATGGGGGTGAACTCCGGTAGATAAATGGAGGGAATTCCAGGAGAGAAATGGAGGGAATTCGGAGAGAAATGGAGGGAATTCCGGTAGAGAAATGGAGGGAA
>NIVC01001353.1:0-107500 GCA_002269645.1 Macrostomum lignano
GGCGGCAGTCTGGACGATCTGGCCGCCAAGGCGGAGCTGTTCCTCGGCGGCGGTGCCGGCCCCAGTAGTGGCGTCGGCGGCTCCAAGCGGCGCCTGCGCGTGTGACGACCCGGGCTCGAATCCGTGAGTCGGCGGCCCTGGCTATGGCCGAGGCGCTCCGGCTGCGACCGAAATCGTTCGACCACCTGCCGCCGGAGGCTGTACTGCCGCATCTGCAGTACCTGTCCGTGGTGGAGCTCGCGGGGTGACGGCGGTCAATGGCAGTTCGCGCGGCGGTCACGAAGCACCTGCGGCTCACAAGCGGATCAACTTCTGCAGCGGCCTGCCGTTCACCTTCCTGTCCGAGCGGCTGGACGATGCACGCTGAGCTCCGTGCTGGCACTCTGCCCTGAGGTGACGCACATCCTGGATTTTATCCCCGCCGGATTCTGCACCGGGCCCAGGTTGGCGGCAGCGCGCGCCCTGACCTACGCCGGCATCTGCAGGCGCTGAAGCAGTGCAAGAAGCTCAAGTCCATCGAGATCATGGACGTCGCCTGATGTCGCGCATCTTCGCCACTTTTCCCCGGGTCAAATTTCACGGCATGTTTCGCAATCGGCCGACGTCTGGGACTGCGAGCGCGCTTACGAGGGACGAGCCCGCTGCCCGGCAGCGCCAGCAAGCTGCTGCTTAATCCTCATATTAATAGCCTCACCAAGGTGCTTCTATGGTGTTAGGGTTGCTTAGGGGCCCGCTTAGCATACGCCTGATCAGAGTACATCCACATTGTAATGAGGGGTGCAATTAGAAAAGGGGGGGGATTGAGTGCGCGACTGAGGAAAGAGGCGAGATTGAGCAGCCAATCAGAAGGCAGCGAAGTAGAGAGAAATAAGAATAACAAGACTGACAGAGAGGGTGAGAAAACCGAGTAAACAGAGACGAGTGCAGATGAACTGAAGATATTGACTAGGAAAGTTGCAATCCGTCTAAAACACACCCATTTAAAGTACATCGCTCAAAGTACATCAGTTTAAAGTACATCCGCTCAAAGTACATCAGCTTAAAGTACTCTGCTCAAAGTACACCACTTAAGTTTTGCATCTGAAGATCAACTGTTGATAGACGAATTAAAGCATTTTCATTCTCGCTCAATTCCTCAGGTGGACTTGCAGTGCGTGTGCCTGAACGCCCTGCCCAAGATGGACTGCGTCCGCTACCTGTACCTGAAGTGGGTCCGCTTCTCCGGCAACGATCCGTTCGGCAACTTCAGCGCCCCCAAACTGCAGACCTTCGTGATGAACAACTGCGCCGGGCCCAGCAACGCCTTCCGCTACCTGCGGGTGTTCACCGCGGTTGCCAGGGCGCAGCAGCTGGCCCGCCTGGAGCTGGTCGGCCTGCGCTTCATCGGCGGCCTAGTTGAGCACATTGTCGACGAGATGAACGGCGAGTCAAGGAGTTTCCGAACTATGCAGAAACTGGTGCTGGCTGGCAACAAGGCCATCACGGAAATTGATGCCGGCTACTTCCTGCTGGCCTCCTCCGCCTGTCTCGGCTGCGTCTGCCTGCAGAGCAGTCTGTGCAAGGACTCCCTGTTTGTGGCCCTGTGCCACTCCCAGCCCGTCTTTCCTAAACTGGACACCCTGGTGCTCGGCTACAGGGACCCCTGTCCGGATGTGGACAGGTAATTGCGCTTTCTGATTGCTTGTTGCCAGCACATGCATTCCTCTGTTGATGGCACATTTTACCCTCCTATTCACTTCTCTTCTCTACCGTCTGCATCTCCTCCCTCCCTTGTCTCCTCTATGCTTTCTTCCCCTCTCCTGTCTTCTCTCTGCCCTCCTCCCCTCATGTCTCCTCCTCACTGCCCTCCCCCTCCCTGTCTTCTCTCTGCCCTCCTCCCCTCATGTCTCCTCATCACTGCCCTCCCCTCCCTGTCTTCTCTCTTCCCTCCTCCCCTCATGTCTCCTCCTCTCTGCCCTCCTCCCCCTCTCCTGTCTTCTCTCTGCCCTCCTCCCCTCCCATGTCTTCTCCTCTCTGCCCTTTCCTCCTCCCATGTCTTCTCCTCTCTGCCCTCCCCTCCTCCCATGTCTTCTCCTCACTGCCCTCCCCCTCCCCTGTCTTCTCTCTGCCCTCCTCCCCTCATGTCTCCTCATCACTGCCCTCCCCCTCCCCTGTCTTCTCTCTTCCCTCCTCCCCTCATGTCTCCTCCTCTCTGCCCTCCTCCCCCTCTCCTGTCTTCTCTCTGCCCTCCTCCCTCCATGTCTTCTCCTCTCTGCCCTTTCCTCCTCCCATGTCTTCTCCTCTCTGCCCTCCCCTCCTCCCATGTCTTCTCCTCACTGCCCTCCCCTCCCCTGTCTTCTCTCTGCCCTCCCCTCCTCCCATGTCTTCTCCTCTCTGCCCTCCCCTCCTCCCATGTCTTCTCCTCTCTGCCCTCCCTCCTCCCATGTCTTCTCCTCTCTGCCCTCCCCTCCTCCCATGTCTTCTCCTCACTGCCCTCCCCCTCCCCTGTCTTCTCTCTGCCCTCCCCTCCTCCCATGTCTTCTCCTCTCTGCCCTCCCCTCCTCCCATGTCTTCTCCTCTCTGCCCTCCCCTCCTCCCATGTCTTCTCCTCTCTGCCCTCCCCTCCTCCCATGTCTTCTCCTCACTGCCCTCCCCCTCCCCTGTCTTCTCTCTGCCCCCTCCCCTCCTCCATGTCTTCTCCTCTCTGCCCTCCCTCCTCCCATGTCTTCTCCTCTCTGCCCTCCCCTCCTCCCATGTCTTCTCCTCTCTGCCCTCCCCTCCTCCCATGTCTTCTCCTCTCTGCCCTCCCCTCCTCCCATGTCTTCTCCTCTCTGCCCTCCCCTCCTCCCATGTCTTCTCTCTGCCCTCCCCTCCTCCCATGTCTTCTCTCTGCCCTCCCCTCCTCCCATGTCTTCTCTCTGCCCTCCCCTCCTCCCATGTCTCCTCTCTGCCCTCCCCTCCTCCCATGTCTTCTCTCTGCCCTCCCCTCCTCCCATGTCTTCTCTCTGCCCTCCCTCCTCCCATGTCTTCTCTCTGCCCTCCCTCCTCCCATGTCTCCTCTCTGCCCTCCCCTCCTCCCATGTCTTCTCTCTGCCCTCCCCTCCTCCCATGTCTTCTCTCTGCCCTCCCCCTCCCCTGTCTTCTCTCTGCCCTCCTCCCCTCCCACGCATAGGAATCGCGTCCGCATTCAAAACCCCAATGCCACACAGCTCGAGTACTGACTCTAGTGAGCGCTAACTGTCCCACTCCTCCCCATCCAGATCCCCATTCAGCGTGGAGCCGTCCGAGTATCCCTGCCTGATGACCGACTACGGCATGGCCTACGTTGGCCGCTGCTTCCGCCGGCTGGCCAGCCTCACCGTGTCCAGGGCGCCCTTCCTGACCGACCCGATGCGCTGGCTGGACCAGCCGATGCCGCTGTTCGAGGCCCTGCGCTGCCTCACCCTGGAGAAATGCCCCTGCATCAACCCCAACCGCCTGGGCGCCCTCATCATCCAGCTGCCCAACCTGGAGATGCTCGTGCTGCGCGACATGTTCGACCCGGCGCCGCGGGGCTGCGGCTTCCTCGGCCTCGCCGCCGGCCAGCAGTGGGGCATCTTCCCGCAGAGCGCGCCCACCACGACTCCGTTCAGGGCTTCTTCGTGGCCAACCCGCCAGCCGGCCGCCTGCTGGCCGCCTTCCCCTACTTCCGCAACCGCCTGTTCGGACATCCGCCCGACGATATCGCTGCCGCGGCGGCCGCCGCCATGCAGCTGCAGCATCAGCATCATCACCACCTGCACCAGCAGCACCTGCAGCCTCCGGCCTCGCCACCGCCCCCGCCGCCGCCGCCTGCGCCGCCCGTGCAGAATTCCCAGCAGCAGTCGGGCTCTTCCGCAACTTCAGCCGTCTCCTTCTACAGCCGCGGCGTCCAGACCTCCGTGCTGCCGCCCGAGGCTCCACCAGAGTCCAGCCAGCCCGCGCCGCCCCACCCCGCCGACGACCCGCATCCGGCCCGCCCGGCTTCCCCGCCGCCGCCTCCCCCGTCGTTCGGCGCTGCCGGCAACGGGCAAATCAGCGACGACCAGCCGGAGCCGACGTTTCAGCCAGACCAGCGCGACTTCTGGATGGCCCGCGACGTCTGTCTGGACACCCACGACCTTCGCATGCTGGAGCCCGAGGAGCCCGTCTGCCTCACCCTGCGCTCCGCCACGCTGCACGCTGTTCACCTGGAGCGTTGCGGCCTCACGTCACTGGTCTGCGCCGCCCCCAGGCTCCGCACCCTCACCACCGAGGCCTGTCCGCGGCTGCGCGACTTCCACCTGCACGCCAGCCGCTGCCTTCGCCGGGTCCGTGTGGTGGCCTGCGCCGCCTTCAATTACCGCCGGTTCTATCGCCAGCTGGCTGAGCTCATGGCCTCCAGGCGTGTCGATCAGCGCGAGTCCGGCGCCGGGGACGACAGTCTGAACGTCTGCTTCCGGCCGCTGGGCGAGTACGACCCGCTGGCCGAGCGGCTGCTGCTCCAGCTGCCCGGCGCCCACCTGCTGCTCACGCACGATTTCAAGGTGAGAATGCGGGCTGGTCGTTTTTGAAGCTTTAGTTTACCCAGCATTAGGTCAGGGGTCATATATTTAGCTAAATTTACCCAGCATGAGGTCAGAGGTCATATATTTAGCTAAGTTTACCCAGCATGAGGTCAGGGGTCATATATTTAGCTAAGTTTACCCAGCATGAGGTCAGGGGTCATATATTTAGCTAAGTTTACCCAGCATGAGGTCAGGGGTCATATATTTAGCTAAGTTTACCCAGCATTAGGTCAGGGGTCATATATTTAGCTAAGTTTACCCAGCATGAGGTCAGGGGTCATATATTTAGCTAAGTTTACCCAGCATGAGGTCAGGGGTCATATATTTAGCTAAGTTTACCCAGCATGAGGTCAGGGGTCATATATTTAGCTAAATTTACCCAGCATTAGGTCAGGGGTCATATATTTAGCTAAGTTTACCCAGCATGAGGTCAGGGGTCATATATTTAGCTAAGTTTACCCAGCATGAGGTCAGGGGTCATATATTTAGCTAAATTTACCCAGCATTAGGTCAGGGGTCATATATTTAGCTAAGTTTACCCAGCATGAGGTCAGGGGTCATATATTTAGCTAAGTTTACCCAGCATGAGGTCAGGGGTCATATATTTAGCTAAGTTTACCCAGCATTAGGTCAGGGGTCATATATTTAGCTAAGTTTACCCAGCATGAGGTCAGGGGTCATATATTTAGCTAAGTTTACCCAGCATGAGGTCAGGGGTCATATATTTAGCTAAGTTTACCCAGCATGAGGTCAGGGGTCATATATTTAGCTAAGTTTACCCAGCATTAGGTCAGGGGTCATATGACACTCATTGGCCTATTTTTACTTGGGGAGGGGTGGGGCAGCTGACCCCTTTGCCTTGACCTGCCCCTTACTCCATCATAGTATTAATGCTAGGGGACAGCAGCTGTCTTTTCAGCATCCCCCATTCCGCGGTGCTTGCATCTATAGTAGGTGTAAACAGAAATTTTCGTCTTCAAGTACTGCTAGTAGTTAACTAACTAGATGGCGAGGTACATTTACTATTACACACGCCGTTTACCCATTTTTCGTGTACTGTGTGCGGCTGACCTTCATCACCCAGGAGCTCAAGCGCCGCGTTAACCAGCAGTTGAACTTTTCACTCCCTACGCATCCCCCTCTCGTGCAACCCCGCAGGGCCGCGACGCGGTGGACCGCGACCTGGACCGCCTGCAGTCGCATTTCCAGCAGATCTTCCGCGACATCATGCACTTCGCCGACAACCTCATCCGGCGCGACTACGTGAAGGAGACTCAGCCCAGCGACTCGCCTAGCAACCGGTTCGGGCACGGCCAGCTATTGCGATTCGAGTCCGGACACTCGGCCGAGGGTCATCCGTACGACCTGCTGACCGACATACCCTGGATTGGCGAGTGCGGAGTGAACCCGTTCCCCAGCCTCACGGATGACGCGGACCAGCTGTACCAGAGCCTGGTGGAGACTCACGCCCTGGCCTGCTACAAGATGGCCAGCAGGGGGCTGTTCCTGCATGTGCAGTGCCGGGACCTGCGGGCCGCCCAGCCCGCCGCCGCCAGCGCCACCTAGACTCATTTCTAATTACCGATAGTTGTTTGCCATGGACTGCGAATCCAAGGACCCAGTCCACATCTTATCACTGTTTAATCATCGTTAATTTACTAATCTCTATAATAAATCTTTTTTTGTTGGATCCACGAATTTCTGGGTGGGGGATGGCGAAGTGGACAAATCCCACTGGTACACTGGAGTTTCTGTTGATATTCATTTTCGCCATACCCCAGCCACTCTACTCGTAGTAGTGACGGGGCAGTAGTATCTGCCGGTCACGCCGGGTTTAACTGAATTGTTTATTTTACTGTGTAGTTTTTGATGTCACACTTTGCTGTTTGCCCCGCGATTACAATTGGTCCCCACATGAAGCTTCTGTCGCCTGTCTCCATTTTGATTGATTCTAAGTATTTAATGAGTTGTAATATTCATAATTTGTTATACTTTTTAATTCGATATTGACCTGTCTGACTATTAATAATACAGTATATATAGTATATTTGACTTCAACTTATTGTTATTAATATTAATTATTTCCTTCCTTATAAGCTGTCATCTCGCCCTCCCTTTATGCAAATATTTCTGCCTGTTCATCGCAACTAGAAAAATCGCATTAAAATTTGAAACCTTGCTCGGAGCTACACACTCAAGACTGCAGTATCCCCTGCATAATGAATATTGCATACCGAATTCTGTACGCCATACTGTAGCCATGGTAACAGTTTGTTTACATCTATAACGCGCGCATCACTGATGAGCCTTTTGTTGGTGAATTTGTTTTTGTTATAAATTAATATCGATTTAAACAAATATATACATATAATTATATATATTAATTAATTTGACCTTCGCGGCATCGGCCTCAACAGTTTTCCTTGGCGCTGCTTCGCTTGTTTTAAAATATCTGTTCGTTCGACTTCGTGTTTTGCTTTGCTTTGAAAGAATTGCTTTTGCCAGATGCATCGCTTGCTGATTAGAGATTCAAATTTAATTGCCTGCAATTCAAAATTTACTCAGGATATACTACTGTATATTGCATTAACAAGTAGCCATTATTCTTGAATCGATATCAACCTGACTCGAACTCGTTTGACCTGCATGAATTGATGACTTGACTTGACCTCATTCAACATCAAACCATCACAACTGACGTCATTTGACCTTGAGCCACCTGACTCCTATTATCTTGAACCACTTGACCTCAGTTGACCTCACTCCACCAATTTGACCTCACTTCATCCATCTGACCTCCCTTGACCTCACTTCACCAATTTGACCTCCCTTGACCTCACTCCACCCATCTGACCTCCCTTGACCTCACTCCAGTTGACCTCACTCCACCCATCTGACCTCCCTTGACCTCACTCCAGTTGACCTCACTCCACCCATCTGACCTCCCTTGACCTCACTCCAGTTGACCTCACTCCACCCATCTGACCCCCCTTGACCTCAGGCTACTTGACTTTATTCCACCCATCTGACCCCCTTGACCTCACTCCACCCATCTGACCCCCCTTGACCTCAGGCTAGTTGACTTTATTCCACTTGACCTTAAGTTTCGTAAGCAATTTGACCCTAAACGATCTGAACTTGCTTGACCCCAAAGATCAGTTTTGCAGGCATCCAACACCAATGCGTTCAAGTAGTCACTCAAAGAAATTCGCTGAGGGCAAATCATTTGCCTGAAACCCGCAGCCAGCCCGCTTTCAGACCGAGCTCAGCGAGAGTTTAGCAATTTTCTGAAAGCTTATCAGGCCTATCAATCAGCACAGATGGAGCGCTGGCGCGGCAGCTTGGCGGTAGTGACGGGCGCCAGCAGCGGCATCGGGGCCGCCGTCTGCGAGGCCCTCCTTGGCCACGGCGTCAACGTGGTGGGCGTGGCCCGCTCGGCCGATGCCATGGAGAAGCTGGCGGCCGGCTGGTCGGAGCAGCATCCCGGAGCCAGGTGCGCAAATTGATAGTGGGGAAGTGTGGGATGAAGGAGTGGGTGTGGGGTGAAGGAGTGGGTGTGGGATGAAGGAGTGGGTGTGGGATGAAGGAGTGGGTGTGGGATGAAGGAGTGGGTGTGGGATGAAGGATGAAGGAGTGGGTGTGGGATGAAGGAGTGGGTGTGGGATGAAGGATGGAGGAGTGGGTGTGGGATGAAGGAGTGGGTGTGGGATGAAGGAGTGGGTGTGGGGTGAAGGAGTGGGTGTGGGATGAAGGAGTGGGTGTGGGATGAAGGAGTGGGTGTGGGATGAAGGAGTGGGTGTGGGATGAAGGAGTGGGTGTGGGATGAAGGAGTGGGTGTGGGATGAAGGATGAAGGAGTGGGTGTGGGATGAAGGAGTGGGTGTGGGATGAAGGATGAAGGAGTGGGTGTGGGATGAAGGAGTGGGTGTGGGATGAAGGATGAAGGAGTGGGTGTGGGATGAAGGAGTGGGTGTGGGATGAAGGAGTGGGTGTGGGATGAAGGAGTGGGTGTGGGATGAAGGAGTGGGTGGGATGAAGGAGTAGGTGGGATGAAGGAGTGGGTGGGATGAAGGAGTGGGTAAGATGAAGGAGTGGGTGGGATGAAGGAGTGGGTGGGATGAAGGAGGGTGTGGGATGAAGGAGTGGGTGTGGGATGAAGGAGTGGGTGTGGGATGAAGGAGTGAGTGTGGGATGAAGGAGTGGTTGTGGGATGAAGGAGTGGGTGTGGGATGAAGGAGTGGGTGTGGGATGAAGGAGTGGGTGGGATGAAGGAGTAGGTGGGATGAAGGAGTGAGTGTGGGATGAAGGAGTGGGTGTGGGATGAAGGAGTGAGTGTGGGATGAAGGAGTGGTTGTGGGATGAAGGAGTGGGTGTGGGATGAAGGAGCGGGTGTGGGATGAAGGAGTGGGTGTGGGATGAAGGAGTGGATGTGGGATTAAGGGGATTAAGAAGTGGGTGTGGGATGAAGGAGTGGGTGTTCCAGCCTGCTGATCCACTAAGCCGGCCGGCAATCCCCAGGTTCAGTCCGTTTCCCTGCGACCTGTCCGACACTGCCCAGGTGGACTCGCTGATGCAGCGAGTGAAGGAGGCCCACGGCGACGCCTCAATCCTGGTGAACAACGCCGGTATGACGCGGCCGACCAGCCTGCTGCAGGGCAGCACCGCGGACTGGTCGCACATGCTGGCCGTCAACCTGCTGGCCGCCACTGCGCTGAGCCGCGACTTTCTGGCCGCCCTGCACGCCCGGAAGGCCGAACAGGTTTGTGACGGGTAGCCTGTGCGCCTTTGGTGTCCGAGATCGCCAAGGTTGTGTCTGAGATTCCCAAGGGTGTGTCCGAGATTCCCAAGGGTGTGTCCGAGATTCCCAAGGGTGTGTCCGAAATTCCCAAGGGTGTGTCCGAGATTCCCAAGGATGTGTCCGAGATTCCCAAGGGTGTGTCCGAGATTCCCAAGGATGTGTCCGAGATTGCCTAGGGTGTGTCCAATATCCCTGAAGAGTCCAAGATCCCAAGGTGTCTAAGATCCCAAGGTGTCCGAGACCCCAAGCTGTCTGAGATCCTGAGGTCCGAGATGATCTAGGGTGTCCGGGATCGCATGTTGTCCGAAAGTTAGGTATGCCCGAGTTTCCGTGGGCGTCCAAGATTCATTTGGGTATCCGAGATTGCGAGATTACTTAGGTGTTGGAGATGCACTATAAAATTCCACCATAGAGCCCGAGATTTCTCAGTGTCCAACAGTCTCTGAAATGTGTCCGGTAATTTCTCAAGCGTGTCCGAAAATGTCCGGAATAGATAGACTCTCTAGTGTTGCTAAACTTTAACTACCAGCGCAATTTTTTAAGTTTGGAAGTTCATTCTAGGAGCAATACCACTGTTGCACATTCTGTAGTCTGATGTACATCTGGGGCGAATGCTTTGTCCTCATATCTATCGACCGATATGTATCGAAAAAAGAAAATGTGACAGCCGCGCCCCTGTCCGCCATGCCGCCAGGGCCACGTGCTGAACATCGCCAGCCTGTCGGCCCACCGGGTTCCGGTTGCCATGGACACGGGGCCCAGCTTCGCCGAGCGCAACGGCCACTTCTACTCAGCCACGAAGTTCGCCCTGCGCGCCGTGGCTGACGGCACCCGCCTGGAGCTGCGCGCCCTCGGCTCCCGGCGCGCGTCACCAACATCAGCCCCGGCCTGGTTGACACGCCGTTCCACGCCAGTCTGACCACGCCCGGGCAGGCCGGCCGGCCGGGCGTCGCCGGTGTCCGCATGCTGCAGCCTGGCGACGTGGCCGACGCCGTCGTGTTCGCGCTGACCGCGCCGCAGCGAATGCAAGTCGACGACGTCCTCGTGCGGCCGACCGACCAGCGGCTGTAAATCGCTGGCGCAAATTTTACTACTGATTCACTTATGTTTGTACTGCTAGCAAGTAGTGCAGTTGGAACATGTCAGTTTATATTGATTAAAAGATTCATTTTTGATCGTTGATTGATTTTTTAATTAAAAATCAGACAATAAAACCAACCTATAAAAGTCAATTCTGGATTTAATGGAAGGAGCTCAACAACCAGCTTGTCTACGATCGAGAATTGCGAGTGTATATTTTTTCAGTCGAATCCCTGCATTTCTACTTCTGTTAGTGAGTAGCATCGATAGGCTTCAGTGCCTCCAGCTTGGTTTGCTCTGCCCCGCTGTCTCTCCCTCCCCCGCTGTCTGCCCCTCTCTCCTCGCTGTCTGCCCCTCTCCCCGCTGTCTCTCCCTCTCATCCCCGCTGTCTCTCCCTCCCCCCGCTGCCCGCTGTCTGCCCCTCTCTCCCCGCTGTCTGCCCCTCTCCCCGATGTCTCTCCCTCCCCTCGCTGCCCGCTGTCTGCCCCTCTCCCCGATGTCTCTCCCTCCCCTCGCTGCCCGCTGTCTGCCCCTCTCCCCGATGTCTCTCCCTCCCCTCGCTGCCCGCTGTCTGCCCCTCTCCCCGCTGTCTCTCCCTCCCCCCGCTGCCCGCTGTCTGCCCCCTCTCTCCCCGCTGTCTGCCCGCTGTCTGCCCCTCTCATTCCCGCTGTCTCTCCCTCCCCCCGCTGCCCGCTGTCTGCCCCCTCTCTCCCCGCTGTCTGCCCCTCTCCCCGCTGTCTCTTCCTCCCCCCGCTGCCCGCTGTCTGCCCCTCTCTCCCCGCTGTCTGCCCCTCTCTCCCCGCTGTCTCTCCCTGTCATCCCCGCTGTCTCCCCCTCCCCCCGCTGTCTCCCTCTCTCTTCCCCGCTATCTGCCTCTTTCTCCAGCCCATCGAGAGTCCCGCTGAGTCACTTCAAAAACCGCCGGCTGGCGCCGCCGTCGATGAGGTCGCTGCTCTCGTGCGGGCACTCGACGGTCAGGCGGCCCCTGGTGGACAGGATCAGCATGTCGTGGGCCACCTCGCGGAAGCTGCGCTGCAGAACATGAAGCGGATGGGGTGGCGGTGGCGGCGGCTGAATTCAAATTACAGTAGCTACTGAATAGATTTACAGAAGTAGTGCCGACAGCATTTGCGCTTTATGGGGTCTTTCTTGGTCTGTTTTCAGTTCATAATTCCCTCTACCTTCTTGCGCTTAGCAAGCAGGGCGCAGCGGTAGCCGAACTCCAGCAGGGAGAGCACCACGCCGAAGGCGGTGCCGGCCACCAGGATGTAGAACAGGCCAGCCACGCTCTGCAGCTCCAGCGACTGCGCAGAGTTTTTCTGGGTGGGGGGGAAAGAGATAGATTAGCAATCCATTCTATTCCTGCACCCATGATAGGCTAGATTAGCAATCCATTCTATTCCTGCATCCATGATAGGCTAGATTAGCAATCCATTCCATTCCTGCATCCATGATAGGCTAGATTAGCAATCCATTCTATTCCTGCATCCATGATAGGCTAGATTAGCAATTCATGGCTCACCTTGGCGTCATCCTTCTCCTGGTTGGGGCAGGAGCCCTGCTTCTCGTACCACCACTTGGTCTGCAGGGCGCTGATGTCGCCCTTCTCCTTGAGCTGCAGCACATTCAGGTTGATGGGGTCGCGCAGGTCGGAGCCGCTGGGCGTGGCGATGCCGTAGCCGCGGCCGCTTTCGAGGTTGCCGCCAACCTTCATGGTGCGGCAGTTCTGCTGCGAGTAGTACTCGTTCATTGTGCTCTCCAGCAGGAAGGCGTAGTCATTGTTGGAGTTGAGCACCCGGTTCACCCCCTCCTGGATGGTGTCCACAAACACGTTCGGGTTGGCCTCCATGAACTGCCACATGCGGCGGAAGTCCTGGCTTGTGGATTCCTGGGTGGTGGCGGCGGGCGGCTGGTTCCGACTGTGACTGGCCTTCGGGTTCCCGACTGCTGACACACAACGGATCACTTCTGACACACATGTGTCAAGCATGATAAATCAGAGTCACCCCTGACCCCTGCCATATCCACTCCTGACACAAGCATGCGGTCACTCCTGACACAAGCATGCGGTCACTCCTGACACAAGCTTGCGGTCACTCCTGACACAAGCATGCGGTCATTCCTGACACAAGCATGCGGTCACTCCTGACACAAGCATGCGGTCACTCCTGACACAAGTATGCGGTCACTCCTGACACAAGCATGCGGTCATTCCTGACACAAGCATGCGGTCATTCCTGACACAAGCATGCGGTCATTCCTGACACAAGCATGCGGTCATTCCTGACACAAGTATGCGGTCACTCCTGACACAAGCATGCGGTCACTCCTGACACAAGAATGCGGTCACTCCTGACACAAGTATGCGGTCATTCCTGACACAAGCATGCGGTCACTCCTGACACAAGCATGCGGTCACTCCTGACACAAGCATGCGGTCACTCCTGACACAAGCATGCGGTCATTCCTGACACAAGCATGCGGTCATTCCTGACACAAGCATGCGGTCATTCCTGACACAAGCATGCGGTCATTCCTGACACAAGTATGCGGTCACTCCTGACACAAGCATGCGGTCACTCCTGACACAAGCTTGCGGTCACTCCTGACACAAGCATGCGGTCACTCCTGACACAAGCATGCGGTCACTCCTGACACAAGCATGCGGTCACTCCTGACACAAGTATGCGGTCACTCCTGACACAAGCATGCGGTCATTCCTGACACAAGCATGCGGTCACTCCTGACACAAGCATGCGGTCATTCCTGACACAAGCATGCGGTCATTCCTGACACAAGTATGCGGTCACTCCTGACACAAGCATGCGGTCACTCCTGACACAAGTATGCGGTCATTCCTGACACAAGCATGCGGTCACTCCTGACACAAGCATGCGGTCACTCCTGACACAAGCATGCGGTCACTCCTGACACAATTATGCGGTCACTCCTGACACACTGATATTGATGATATCTCTGGAGCACTAATCCGCCGTATTTTCATTTCCCCAGGCTGCAATTTCACACCCGAAACCTCGAAGCCACGCCGGCTCACCCGGAAGAAGTCCTTGGACGAGCCCGAGTTCACCACGCCGTACTTGATCTTGGTCTGCTTGGCCAGGTCCTCGTAGGACTGGATGGGGGTGGACATTCGCTCCACGGTCAGGAAGGCGGCCAGGTTGGCCGTGTACGAGCTAACGATGATCAGCGTGAAGAACCACCAGACGCTGCCGACGATCCTGCCCGACAGCGACCTCGGCGAGATGTCGCCACCCTGCTGCATGAAGGCGCTTAAAGCGAACCACAGCGAGTTGAAGATGCTGAAATCGTTGATGACGCGACCTGGCGGGCCCCCCGACTCCTGGCTCATGTACCACTCGTACGGGCTGAACCGGCTCACCACGAACAGCACCACGCTGACGCCCAAGTAGGCGAAGGCGATGCACATCCAGATCTCCATGGACAGCGGCTTCATGAAGCCGAACCGGTCCGACTCCGCCTTGGTCGGGCGCAGGAACATCACGCTGAGCCCCACCTCCATGTAGGGCGTGGAGAAGTCCACCGCCTTCTCCCTCTTCGACGTGATGGTCAGCGGCGCCACGGCGATGTCCGCCTCCTGTTGGGGCAGGTTGGGATGGGATGGGCCCGGCTGCTAACGGCAGATCAAAGTGTTGCACTGAAAGCATAAAGTATGAAAAGTACTGTAATGCGCGTCACAAGCCTACTATTAGTAGGTTTGTCAAGTCGCGTTGCGGCTACTATTGGAGAGTCTTGAGAGTGACGAATGGAGTCCCTGAAGCCAGGCAAAGCCGAGCCGCGCCGCACGCACCTGTCTGTACAGCTCGCCGATCATGCCGTTCCACGTGCCGTTGTTGCTGTCGTCCCCGAAGTTTCCGTCCGCCACCGGCTTGATGACGTAATCAAAGCCGATCTTCCGGGCCAGCTGCTTGATGAAGTCGGCGCAGAATCCCGTAAATCGCTCGTTGCCGACCAGCGGCGTGCCGTCAAAGCTGGTGTTGCCGCGCAGCATCAGGAACGGCTCAGACAGGATGCTCGTCACCACCCGGGTCCGGTTGCTGAAGTTCAGGCGGAGGCCTTTCTTTCGCAGCTTGCTGCGGGTGATGCGGAAGCCGCCGTCACGTGACCACTCGCTGATCTGGAGAAGGCGGATCCGGTGACAGCTGGCTGATTCATCTGTCCGCTGGTTGACTTGTCACAGTACCGTGAATGCGTCAGTGGGTCAGGCAGTTTGTCAGGTCATTGTGTCAGCAGGTGTCATTCAAGGGAGCAGTCACTGTTTCAGTCAGCGTGTCATTTAGTGGGTCAAGTATTGTCAGTGTTTCAGGCAGTGTGTCAGGTAGTGGATCAGGCAGTGGGTCAGGCAGTGTGTCAGGCAGTGTATCAGGCAGTGTGTCAGGCAGTGTGTCAGGCAGTGTGTCAGTCAGTGGGTCATGGAGTGTGTCAGGCAGTGATCTGTCAGTGGGTCAGGTAGTGTGTCAGGCAGTGTGTCAGGCAGTGGGTCATGGAGTGTGTCAGGCAGTGGTCTGTCAGTGGGTCAGGTAGTGGGTCAGTCAGTGGGTCAGGCAGTGGGTCAATCAGTGGGTCAATCAGTGGGTCATTCAGTGGGTCAGTCAGTGGGTCAGGCAGTGTGTCAGACAGTGGGTCAGTCAGTGGGTCAGTGAATGGGTCAGTCAGTTGCTCACGGGCAGCAGCTCGGACTTGACCCCGGCCTCGAACACCTGCACCCGGAAACGGTCCCGGTAGCCGGTCCTGTTGAACTCCACCCAGCCCGTTAGGCCTTCAAAACCAGCGCCGGCGCCGTGGCGGGCGCTTTTGATGGCGCCAGACAGGCTGGCAGCCGGGTAGGCGGGCGTCAGCGTCGGCAGGCAGTCGTCGGCCTGGCGGCGGGTCTGGCGGACTGCGGGCAGCTGCTCGTGCGCCCGGACCAGGGCCTCCATGCCGTCTAGCATCAGCGCGGCGGACAGCTGCGGCCGAGTGACGGTGGGAGTGTCTTTAGAGTGACGGTGGGAGTGTCTTTAGAGTGACGGTGGGAGTGTCTCTAGAGTGAAGGTGGGAGTGTCTTTAGAGTGAAGGTGGGAGTGTCTCTAGAGTGACGGTGGGAGTGTCTCTAGAGTGAAGGTGGGAGTGTCTTTAGAGTGAAGGTGGGAGTGTCTCTAGAGTGACGATGGAAGTGTCTCTAGAGTGAAGGTGGGAGTGTCTTTAGAGTGACGGTGGGAGTGTCTTTAGAGTGACGGCAGGAGTGTCTTTAGAGTGAGGGTGAGAGTGTCTCTAGAGTGACAAAAGAGGAGAGAGTTTTATGAGGACTAGTGAGATTAGGAGTGAGATCGTCTTTAGGGTGACAACAAGAGTGCCCTCAGAGTACGAGTAGCAGCGGGATCTCTGTGAAGTCACTGGACCTGCCGCGAAGCCTCACCGGCACGACCCCCTGCAAGTTGTCGAACTTCGTCGGCCACCGCCTCAGCCGCTCCTCCTGGCTCCAGAACTCGTCGCGGAAGCGGCGAAATTTGGGATTTGAAGCGTTCAGCAGGGAGAATCCCGTGATGTTAACGCCGCCGTGACGGAAGGATGTCATATTCAGCTCGTTCATGTCCTGAGAGGTTATCGGGTGCATTTCAGATCCAAATCTGTTGGAAAAGGCAATCTGACAACTTGTATAAAAATATGCAGCCTCACCGATCCCATGATCAGGTAGTGGTAGTTGAACCGGCTGCTCCTGATCGATCGGATCTGCGAGAATGCGAGTGATTTCTAAGAAATTGAAACTTTGGTTCCTCGTGATTTTTAAGAAATCAACTCTGCTCTCATTGCTGTAAAAGTTTTCTAAGAAACCAATTTTTCCTAGCTTCCTAAAAAGCCAAAAGCGTTTATTTTAAGAAACTTCGTGTAAATTTCTAAGAAATCAAAATTTTGGAGAGCTTTCTACGAAACCAATACCCTGTACAGCTTTCTAAAAAACCAACATCTTGGAGAAATTTCTAAGAAACCAATATCCTGGAGAGATTTCTAAGAAACCAATATCCTGGAGAAATTTCTAAGAAACCAATATCCTGGAGAGATTTCTAAGAAACCAATATCCTGGAGAGATTTCTAAGAAACCAATGTCTTGCAGAACTTTCTCGAAGCCAATACCTGCCTAAGTTTCTAAGAAACCAATATCTTGGAGAGATTTCTAAGAAACAAATATCTTGGCGAGATTTTTAAGAAACAAATATCTTGGAGAGATTTCTAAGAAACAAATATCTTGCAGAGATTTCTAAGAAACCAATATCCAGAAGAGATATCTAAGAAACCAATATCTTAGAGAGATTTCTAATAAACCAATGCCTTGCCCAAGTTTCTAAGAAACTAATGCCTTGCTCAAGTTTCTAAGAAACCACTATCTTGGAGAGATTTCTAAGAAACCAATGCTTTGCCCAAGTTTCCAAGAAACCAATATGTCCTCGAGTTTTCTTAAAAGCAAAATCTTGCAGAGCGTTCTAAGGAACTAATATTTTATTGAGTTTTCTAAGAATTCATTATCTTGTTAAGCTTCCTAAGTAGCCATAAGAGCACACACAGGTGTCTAAGAAATAAATCGACACAAATGCTCAGCTATCACAGAAACCGACAACAGCCCGCAGCTTTCCATGAAATCAGTCAGCGCTACTGAAAGGTCAAGGATTGCCCAATTTTCCCAGCAAAGCCCTGGAACAGTTTCCATAAGCGGCCCCAACTAACCTCAGCAAAGAGTTTCCGCTGCAGTTCCTGATCGGAAACGTCTAGAAAGACTCGTTTCAGCGTCTCCTTGGACTTTTTATCGATATAGTTCAGTACGGTGGCCGCCGCGGCGCTCCTGTCGCTGTTGTCCGTCAGATCCCGGATGTCAGCGCTGATTGTGGCGTCCCGGTTGTTGTAGGCCTCGAATAGCTCGCGCAGGCGGAGCAGGGCTGCAGATTGGGGAGCGGATTGCGCCAGTCTGACTGGGAGAGGAGCCTTAGCGACCAGGTGCCAGTTTGCGTGCGGCCTTAGCAACCGAATTTCATATTTGTGCGGCCTTAGCAACCGAATTTCAGATTTGTGCGGCCTTAGCAACCGAATGTCAGACTGTGTGCGGCCTTAGCAACCGAAATTTCAGATTGTGACCATATGATCGTCTCTAAACAGTAACTATAGCACTGTGAACTACTGTCTTAGCAACTGGTCTTAGCAACCGGCCTTAGCAACCGACTTAGCAACTGCATCTACGAAAGAGTGTTTCAAACGCTTTTGCGGAGAAGCTCTCCGAGGCATATCGCTCTGTCACCATAGTGACAAATACTAATCCCATATGCTAGTTTAAGCTAAAAGTCTTCTTTGATGTTTTGCTCAGCGGCTCCGGTCCATCAGCGGAGCACCCGCAAGACATTGCGATTCCCAGGGGACACCAAGGCGGCCTCTGTTTCCGCACAGACTCGAGCCAGTTTGCAGCAGTTTGCCTGCGCAGCCCCATGCTAATGAGGCTCCTGCTGTGCTGGAAGACTCGAATGCCTCTACGCTAATTTTTCCAATTGATTTTTCAGCTCATCAAGAATCTGGCATGCAGCTGGGACACTCAGATCTGTCCAGCTCCGCATATCTTAAAGAGACATCCCAGCGTACGAAAAGTACAATTCAAATCTCACATATGAACTCATGTATCCCAATTGGACACTGCATCATCCCAACCGGACACCGCATAATCCCAACCGGACACTGCATAATCCCAACCGGACACTGCATCATCACAACCGGACACTGCATAATCCCAACCGGACGCTCATCATCCCAACCGGACACTGGATCATCCCAACTGGACACTGCATAATCCCAACCGGACGCTCATCATCCCAACCGGACACTGCATAATCCAAACCGGACGCTCATCATCCCAACCGGACGCTCATCATCCCAACCGGACACTGCATAATCCAAACCGGACGCTCATCATCCCAACCGGACACTGGATCATCCCAACTGGACACTGCATCATCCCAACCGGACACTGCATCATCCCAACCGGACACTCATCATCCCAACCGGACACTGCATAATCCCAACCGGACACTGCATCATCCCAACCGGACACTGCATCATCCCAACCGGACACTGCATCATCCCAACCGGACACTGCATAATCTTAACCGGACACTCATCATCCCAACCGGACACTGCATAATCCCAACCGGACAATGCATCATCACAACCGGACAATGCATCATCACAACCGGACACTGGATCATCCCAACTGGACACTGCATCATCCCAACCGGACACTGCATAATCCCAACCGGACACTGCATAATCCCAACCGGACACTGCATAATCCCAACCGGACACTGCATCATCCCAACCGGACACTGCATCATCCCAACCGGACAATGCATCATCACAACCGGACACTCATCATTCCAACCGAACACTCATCATCACAACCGGACACTGCATAATCTTAACCGGACAATGCATATTCCCAACCGGACACTCATCATCACAACCGGACACTGCATCACCCCAACCGGACACTGCATCAACCCAACCCGACACTGCATAATCCCAACCGGACAATGCATCATCACAACCGGACAATGCATCATCACAACCGGACACTGGATCATCCCAACTGGACACTGCATCATCCCAACCGGACACTGCATAATCCCAACCGGACACTGCATAATCCCAACCGGACACTGCATAATCCCAACCGGACACTGCATCATCCCAACCGGACACTGCATCATCCCAACCGGACAATGCATCATCACAACCGGACACTCATCATTCCAACCGAACACTCATCATCACAACCGGACACTGCATAATCTTAACCGGACAATGCATATTCCCAACCGGACACTCATCATCACAACCGGACACTGCATCACCCCAACCGGACACTGCATCAACCCAACCCGACACTGCATAATCCCAACCGGACAATGCATCATCACAACCGGACAATGCATCATCACAACCGGACACTGCATCATCACAACCGGACACTGCATCAACCCAACCGACACTGCATAATCCCAACCGGACAATGCATCATCACAACCGGACAATGCATCATCACAACCGGACACTCATCATCACAACCGGACACTGCATCATCCCAACCGGACACTGTATCATTCCAACTGGACACTGCATCATCCCAACCGGACACTGCATCATCCCAACCGGACACTGCATCATCCCAACCGGACACTGTCCAGTCCCAGCCCACCCAAACGGCTCACCGGACTGGCTGTCGTACAGGAAGAAGAACCGCTCCCAGTTCTCATGGTCAATGATGGCAATGAGAGCCTGGGTGATGACCGGCTTCAGCCTGATGAGGAACTTGCCATGCACCCTGCTGCCTCCGCGGCCGCTGGAGCTTCCGCCGCCGCCGCTAGCTCTGCCGGCGCCTCCTCCGCTGCTCGTCTTTTGGCGCCGGTGCACAATCCTGTCCGGCTGCAGCTGATCAACGAAGCTGTTGGTCAGGTACAGCACGGCCAGGTTGTCCGTCATCGACTGCACCATGGGCAGCGTCTTGTAGTGGGCCGGCCCGAATATGGCGAGAACGCCTCGCGACACCAGCCGGCAGACTGCAGCGGTTGTGGGGGGTGACAGGGGGCGACGCACTCGTACGCTCGAGGGTAACAGATAGTGACAGATAGTGACAGATTGTGACAGATAGTGACAGATAGTGACAGATTGTGACAGATTACGCCAGATGAGACAGAGATTGATAGATAGTGACAGAGAGTAACAGATAGTGGCAGATAGTAAAAGTGTGACAAATAGTGACAGATAGTGACCGATGGTGACAGATAGTGACGAATAGTGACATAGGGTGACAGATAGTGACATATAGTTATAGATAGTGACAGATAGTGACATATAGTTATAGATCGTGACAGATAGTGACAAATTGTGACAGATTGTGACAGATAGTGACAGAGAGTGACAGAGGGTGACAGATCGTGACAGAGGGTGACAAAGGGTGACAGAGGTGGACATTGAGCGATACAAAATAGCATATCAGATGTGAAAGAGAGTGAAAGAGGGAAAGCGGTGTGCCGGCAGTGACTGAGTGAAAAGTGCTCAGCTACCAGCCTGAGCTGGCCCGAATCGAACTCCCCACCCAGCCGGTCAGCGGAGCCGCCCCGCCACTCACTGGCGCTGCTGATCTGAAACGAGTCCTCAGGATTTTCCACGAACTCGACGGCGGCCTCGTAGCGGTCCCGGCGGCCCCCCAGCGGCCCGAACCAGGAGAAGCTGGCGGGGCCGGCCAAGCGGTCGCCGCTGTCGCTACGCAAGCGGAGCTGCTCGATGGCGAAGTTGAAGGCAGCGTAGCTGGCAGACTGCAGGCTGCTGTTCTTGAAGATGCCGCCTGCGGTGGTTAGGGTGTGGGGATTCGTAGCTGCGGAGTGTGGGGATTCGTAGCTGTGGAGTGTGGGGATTCGTAGCTGTGGAGTGTGGGGATTCGTAGCTGCGGAGTGTGGGGACTCGTAGCTGTGGAGTGTGGGGATTCGTAGCTGCGGAGTGTGGGGATTCGTAGCTGTAGAGTGTGGGGATTCGTAGCTGCGGAGTGTGGGGATTCTTAGCTGTGGAGTGTGGGGATTCGTAACTGCGGAGTGTGGGGATTCGTAGCTGCGGAGTGTGGGGATTCGTAGCTGCAAAGTGTGGGGATTCGTAGCTGTGGAGTGTGGGGATTCGTAGCTGTGGAGTGTGGGGATTCGTAGCTGTGGAGTGTGGGGATTCGTAGCTGCAAAGTGTGGGGATTCGTAGCTGCGGAGTGTGGGGATTCGTAGCTGTGGAGTGTGGGGATTCGTAGCTATGGAGTGTGGGGATTCGTAGCTGTAGAGTGTGGGGATTCGTAGCTGCAAAGTGTGGGGATTCGTAGCTGCGGAGTGTGGGGATTCGTAGCTGTGGAGTGTGGGGATTCGTAGCTGCAGAGTGTGGGGATTCGTAGCTGTGGAGTGTGGGGATTCGTAGCTGCAAAGTGTGGGGATTCGTAGCTGTGGAGTGTGGGGATTCGTAGCTGCAAAGTGTGGGGATTCGTAGCTGCAAAGTGTGGGGATTCGTAGCTGCGGAGTGTGGGGATTCGTAGCTGTGGAGTGTGGGGATTTCGTAACTGCGGAGTGTGGGGATTCGTAGCTGTAGAGTGTGGGGATTCGTAGCTGCGGAGTGTGGGGATTCTTAGCTGTGGAGTGTGGGGATTCGTAACTGCGGAGTGTGGGGATTCTTAGCTGTGGAGTGTGGGGATTCGTAACTGCGGAGTGTGGGGATTCTTAGCTGTGGAGTGTGGGGATTCGTAGCTGTGGAGTGTGGGGATTCGTAGCTGTGGAGTGTGGGATTCGCAGGCGCTAGTTGATTCCCGCATGCGAAGAGCAGCCACCCGGCAGTTGAGTCGATTCCATTTGATTTCCAACCGCCATCCCAAGGCGGCGCTGCGGCGGTCTCCAAGTTGCAATCGATTTTCCCTTTGATGAAGTCGCTGGCGGCGTGCGGCAGTGCGGGCTTGGAGAGCCCGGGGGACCCCAGCTGATCTAATGGACAGCTAAATAATTCAGGGGCCCGCGGTCTCGACAGTAAGGGATGGAAGGCGGGGGACTTCAGAGAAAACTGAGTTCCTTTTGACGTGCCTGTTTGCGGTTGAAGATGTGCTTGGAGGGTCTCTGAAGGGGCCGCGCTATCTACTCACTCACCAACTCATATATCACTCACCAACTCATATATCACTCACAAACTCATATATCACTCACAAACTCATATATCACTCACAAACTCATGCATCAATCACCAACTCATATATCACTCACCAACTCATATATCACTCACCAACTCATATATCACTCACAAACTCATATATCACTCACAAACTCATGCATCAATCACAAACTCATATATCACTCACCAACTCATATATCACTCACAAACTCATGCATCACTCACCAACTCATGCATCACTCACCAACTCATATACCACTCACCAACTCATGCATCACTCACCAACTCATGCATCACTCAAGATCTCACTTATTAAATCACACACAGACTCACTCATAAACTCATCCATGAACTCACTCATAGCGTTACTCACCAATAAGATAGGTTTTCTTGGCGGCCATTGCGCCTGGCGGAGCGGCGGCAGCCCAGATGAAGCAGCAGAGCAGCAAGCCGCAGCCGCCTCTCGGGAGGCTGAAGTGCTTCATCCTGTCTGGCAGAAGAAAAAGCAACCGAGCTGCAACTGCAAACTGCAACGCGCTGAGCAGGCAGAGAAGCGGAGAGAAGGGCGATGATAAACTGCTCATGCCTCCGCAGAGATCGGGTTTCCCGCCATAGCGGCCCATCCGCCTCTCCTGGGGCCACAGGAGGAGAATTCCCGTCCCGGGCAAGGGGCTGCTGCTCCAATCGGCTTGGGCTGAGCATTTCTGGGTCGCCTCTCTTCAAGCTGGCGGCTTAGGACAAGCCTCTCCTCTATCCTGCTTCATCGGAATCTCAGCCTCTCCACCTCGCTGTGGCGCCGCACTCAGACAGGGGGGGGGGGGCAGTTTGTCACCAAACGGCCGCCACTCAGACCCCGGCTTGAGAACTCGAGCGGAGGGGAAGGAGGGGCGCTAGCAGTGCCAGCAGCGCGGCAGTGACCTCTGCGGCACCTGCTAACTGGCGCTGCGGCTGTCTGTCTGCCTATCTGTCTGTCTGCCGCCTGTGTCTGCCTAGCTGTCTGTCTGCCGCCTGTGTCTGCCTAGCTGTCTGTCTGTCTGTCTGTCTGCCGCCTGTGTCTGCCTAGCTGTCTGTCTGTCTGTCTGTCTGCCGCCTGTGTCTGCCTAGCTGTCTGTCTGCCGCCTGTGTCTGCCTAGCTGTCTGTCTGCCGCCTGTGTCTGCCTAGCTGTCTGTCTGTCTGTCTGTCTGTCTGCCGCCTGTGTCTGCCTAGCTGTCTGTCTGTCTGTCTGTCTGCCGCCTGTGTCTGCCTAGCTGTCTGTCTGTCTGTCTGTCTGTCTGTCTGCCGCCTGTGTCTGCCTAGCTGTCTGTCTGCCTGTCTGTCTGACTGCCGCCTGTGTCCGCCTAGCTGTCTGTCTGACTGCCGCCTGTGTCCGCCTAGCTGTCTGTCTGACAGCCGCCTGTGTCCACCTAGCTGTCTGTCTGACTGCCGCCTGTGTCCGCCTAGCTGTCTGTCTGACTGTCGCCTGTGTCCGCCTAGCTGTCTGTCTGTCTGTCTGCCTGTCTGTCTGTCTGCCGCCTGTGTCTGTCTGTCTGTCTGTCTGTCTGCCGCCTGTGTCCACCTAGCTGTCTGTCTGACTGCCGCCTGTGTCCGCCTAGCTGTCTGTCTGACTGCCGCCTGTGTCCGCCTAGCTGTCTGTCTGTCTGTCTGCCTGTCTGTCTGTCTGCCGCCTGTGTCCACCTAGCTGTCTGTCTGTCTGTCTGGCGCCTGTGTCCGCCGAGCTGTCTGTCTGTCTGCCGCCTGTGTCCGCCTAGCTGTCTGTCTGTCTGTCTATCTGCCTGTGTCTGTCTGTCTGTCGTCTGTCTGTCTGCTGCCTGTGTCTGCCTAACTATCTGTCTGTTTGCCTGTCTGCCTGCCTGTCTGTCTGTGTCTGCCTAGCTGTCTTTCTGTCTGTCTGTCTCAGAAGGGATACTGTTTGTGAACAAGTCTCAAAGAAGCCAAGTGCAAGCAGCATTCTGCAATGTTTTCTCATTTCCCTTGGAACTGCACGAGCTCCCCGACTGCCGCAGCTTCATGCGCTAATCCCATTATCTGCCCCGCGGGGTCCAGCAGAGCTCCCACTCACTGGCAGAGCTCCACCGCGCTCCCCTCATTCAAATACGACAGCAATTTGATTTTCAATCTAGACGCCAAAGTCTAGCCTATAATTAGCATAAAAAACCTAATTATCGGACCAGTGCTTCAGCCGAGAGTACTCAGCTCCCATAGCAGTATTCAATCAGCGCATCACAGGCTGCAGTGTTATTGAATGTGTACGCTAACAAAATCATTCGAACGGCAGGTTGAAGGGGCTTTCAAAATCGGCGATGAGCGAGTCACCGTTCTGTCCTGCGGCGCCGTCGGCGACTCCAGCTGCCAGGCTGCATCATCATCCGAGACGTGTCATATAAATGAAAATCAGTACTCGCAGCAAGACTGCGCAAGCACCCTGGCGCAATGCCTTCTCGGCGAGATCGTCCGGCAGCCAGTGGATTCTGTCCATTCCCTACTGACTCCTGAGTGCGCCGATACTGTACACAACACACGGCCAATTTTCAAACACACAAGCCCCCACTTGCCCTGCCAGTTCAATAAGTCAGTATAAAAAGGCTTTCTCGCGCAGTTTAAAGATTAAGAAGTGCTCAAACATAACGACTACTGCATTGGGTCAGTAGTATAGATAAAACAGAGCATCAAGTGCCTTGGTGAATATATTTGCTGACTCGACTTTGCACAGGACGGCTGGTTGCGAATTTTTTTGGGGAGGATCCGGGAGACAGAGGGGGGGACGGAATGCGATTTGAGTAAACAGGTGCCGCTGAGGTAAAACAGATTCACAGGCACAGTTGGACGGATCAGAGTGACATTGGTTAGGTAGCAACTATTTATTGATGGGCTCAAGATGCCAATGAAAAAATATTCTAATCTATATAGCTAAAAGTTTTGCAACAGATAACTGCTACTGCAAGTAGAAGAGTAAGCATTTTGTTAGAATTACAAATTTTGAAAGTTTTGAAAGAATAACCATATATTAAATGGAGGGTTTCCTAGGTTGAAGCAATAAAAATATTGCGTATAGTATAATTGTAGATTACTTCATTTCCATATAAGTTTACTTTCAAACATGGATAACTTTGTTATAATGTCTAGTAATTTCCGGCTTTGCACCTTTCCCAGACTCCATTCATTATTAAATGATGCAAAAGAAAACTTTGGACGAAGATTAACCTGTTAACTCCCCCAAAGTAGTTAAGACCACAGATACCAGAATAACTGGATAGACCACTCAGCACATTTGCATGCAAGCTACTTTCAGTTCAGTAGTAAGTTAAACTGAAGCATTTTAATGTATTTTTTAAAGCCAAGGCTCATTTATTGGCTCTTACCCCCCTCACAGATTTAACCCTCCAACCGCGCCTTTCCACACCACCCCCCCGCCCCTCCCCAATTTTTATTGCCTTTCTCGGAAATCCAGCCTAAATCTGCCATGTACATTTCAGTGGACTGGCTAATGTACATTATTGCTGAACCAACTAGCAAGTTGTTTACGCCTGCAAGCTTGGGCTTCTAAATTTATCAAAGTCATTTCAGCTGCCTTTATTTTTATAAAATAGCTTGTGTATTCTTCCTTGCTACTGAACTGAAAGTAGAAAGCTGTTTTACTAAGTATATGCCTGAGTGGCCCATCCAGTTATTGCATGCAGTGATTGTGGCTAAGACAAAGTGCATTTTCAAAACAGTGCATTACCCCAGCAAATAGAAAATTACATTGAAAATGACTCAAAAGTTAATTTGCCAGTGCATACAACACATAAAAGTACATTTCCATAACTGAATTCTAAAATTCGCAAAAAGCAGAGGCGTGAAAAGTGCGCACTTGAAGAATAGTAACAAAGAAGGTCAAAGAGGCGGTGCAGCACGGTGGAATGCGGGTGAAGAGGAAAATTAAGTCACCAGAGCTCGACATGGGGTCGAGCCGTCCGTCAGTCGTCATCCTCGTCGTCGTCCTCGAACTGGGCAAGGCGGCGGCGGAGGTCTTTGATCTGGTCGTTTTTCTTCTGCAGCATCTGCTTCAGATTGCGGAACGGCGCCGTCTGCGACACCTTCAGCTCCAGTTCCTGCTCCGCCAGGCTGAGCAGGGCGCGAACTCGCGACAGCTCGTCCTCGGCCTCGTCGGGACCCAGCCCGGAGTGCTGGCGTGCAGGGGGGGGGTCCGGCAGGTGAGCCCCTGGGGACTGGCGTGGCTTCCCCTGGCCTGAACTGACCTGTCCGACTGATGGACCTTGCTCTTGTGACCCGGCTTGACCTTCAACTCGGGAACTGGCCTGGCCCTACCTTTGTGACCTGACCCGAACTTGTCACCTCACCTGACCCCGTCATTGCGACCTGACCAGACCCAATCCTTGTGACCTCACCTGACCTCGTCATTGCGACCTGACCCGAACTTGTGACCTCACCTGACCTCGACATTGTGACCTCACCTGACCTCGTCATTGTGACCTGACCAGACCCAATCCTTGTGACCTCACCTGACCCCGTCATTGCGACCTGACCAGACCCAATCCTTGTGACCTCACCTGACCCCGTCATTGCGACCTGACCAGACCCAATCCTTGTGACCTCACCTGACCCCGTCATTGCGACCTGACCAGACCCAATCCTTGTGACCTCACCTGACCTCGTCATTGCGACCTGACCCGAACTTGTGACCTCACCTGACCTCGACATTGTGACCTCACCTGACCTCGTCATTGTGACCTGACCAGACCCAATCCTTGTGACCTCACCTGACCCCGTCATTGCGACCTGACCAGATCCAATCTTTGTGACCTCACCTGACCCCGTCATTGCGACCTGACCAGATCCAATCCTTGTGACCTAACTTGACCATTCGATCTGAACTGACCCACCGTGACCTTTGACCTTGTTTTTATTACCAGACCTGACCTCTCGATCTGAACAAATTTTTTTACCTGAGACCCGATTTGGCCTGACAATGGAGACAAGACTCACCTGAGCTCGCATCTCGCGCCGGTCGTCCCGCATCCGTTCGAGCTCCTTCTCGAGGTCGCGCACCAGCCGGTCGCCGCCCTTGACGCCCTGGGCGAGCTGCCTGGCCAAGTCCAGCTTGTCCGTCTTCAGCCGCTCGGCCTCGATCTGGGCGTCCTGCAGGCGCTCCTCCAGCTGGCCGATCTGGACGTGCAGGCGGCCGATCTCCTGGCGGAGCAGCTCCGTGCTGCCCGTGTCGTTCACCGGGGCCAGGTGCGGCCTGGCGTCGGCGCCGGCGCCGCTGAACTCGGCTTCCTCGAATTCGCGGATGCGGTCCAGCAGGGCCTTGTTCTCCAGCTCGGACACGTCCGCGGACAGGCGGAGGTGCCACTTCTCCGCCTGCGGGGATCGGAGCTCTGATGCTAGTGCATTCTAATGCAAGTCCTAATGCTAGTGCATTCTAATGCAAGTCCTAATGCTAGTGCATTCTAATGCAAGTCCTAATGCTAGTGCATTCTAATGCAAGTCCTAATGCTAGTGCATTCTAATGCAAGTCCTAATGCTAGTGCATTCTAATGCAAGTCCTAACGCTAGTGCATTCTAATGCAAGTCCTAATGCTAGTGCATTCTAATGCAAGTCCTAATGCTAGTGCATTCTAATGCAAGTCCTAATGCTAGTGCATTCTAATGCAAGTCCTAACGCTAGTGCATTCTAATGCAAGTCCTAATGCTAGTGCATTCTAATGCAAGTCCTAATGCTAGTGCACTCTAATGCAGTTCCAAACGCACTGTACCTGCCCATTCCGCACCCCAGCAGCAGCGAGCCCAGTTACCTGTTGGAACAGCTGCCTGAGCAGCAGAATATTGGTGTGAGCACCGTTAATGAGCTCAGCCTCCACCTCGGTGCGCACATTCTCTTCCAGGTCGGCCAGCAGGTCTTCCACCTCGTCGATAGTGAAGTTGGCCTCGTCCTTCAGCCTGGAGTCGCGGATGTCGTCAAAGCAGCCAAGGACACTTTTTAGTCTCTGGCCGCGCTGGTAGCGAGCGAAGCGCAGGTACTGCACAATGTTGGTCTGGTGGTGATCGTTCAGGCCCAGGGCTGACATGGCGTGGCTGCGGGGTTAGGGAGGCACTCGCACCTGATTGGCTGCTCAATTATCCACCACTGATAACTGCTGGCCAGGCAATCACACCTGATTGGCTGTTCAATTATCCACTGATAACTGCTGGCCAGGCACTCACACCTGATTGGCTGCTCAATTATCCACTGATAACTGCTGGCCAGGCAATCACACCTGATTGGCTGTTCAATTATCCACTGATAACTGCTGGCCAGGCACTCACACCTGATTGGCTGCTCAATTATCCACTGATAACTGCTGGCCAGGCAATCACACCTGATTGGCTGCTCAATTATCCACCACTGATAACTGCTGGCCAGGCACTCACACCTGATTGGCTGCTCAATTATCCACTGATAACTGCTGGCCAGGCACTCACACCTGATTGGCTGCTCAATTATCCACTGATAACTGCTGGCCAGGCACTCAGGGTTCGTGGGGTGAGTCACCACTGAGCTGCCGCACCCTTGCCAGACACTCACGCCTACATAAGCCTATAAGCGCTGGACACAAATGAGAAGTCAACAAGAGCAAACTGTACAGGTACTTCTGCAACATCGCAATTTATTGAGTGCCAGATATCGGACCCGATCTACTCAAAAATCCCTAAGCAGGATGATATAAAAATGGCTGAAGGCGTGCAGGAACAAATTATCATAAATTACATTAGCTGAGCGCTAGGGGTGCAGTTGAAGGCATGCTGGGCGCAGACAGGTGGATGAGATAATCCTGGCTAATTATTAATTAACACAATAAGCATTAATCACGCGAGAATCACACAAGTCGGAGTGAGCACTGATTAGAGTTTGCGGGACTGCCAGTTGCCAATAAAAATAATGAATGATTTGTCCTTGCCAGACAGAGCGCAGCGTCGGCTTGAAGAATTCATATTCTCAATTTCAATAAATCTGCATCCAGCGGGCATCTCGGGCGATATAAAACAAGCAATGCATTAATTATGCTAATGAGATGTCCATAATAGGAAAACGCGCTAAAGGGGGGGGGGCGGCAGCCTCAGTCCGGGTCGTCCATCCGGGCCGCCCCGCCGCCGCCCGCCTCCTCCCGCAGCCGGCCGAGAGAGTCCAGCCGGTCCGCCAGCAGGTGCGCCGCTTCCAGGCCCTTCAGCAGCGCCTGGAGAGCCGTCTCCTGCTGCCGGGCGCCCAGCCGAAGCTGCCCGGCAATGCCGCGGGCCTCCGCGGTCACCGCGTCCTGCTCCCCGACGGCTGCTGCGGAGCTGAAGTCACCGACGCTCCTGCCGAGGCCGCCGATGCAGCTGAGCGCGCCTCCTGCAGCTGCTGCCGCAGGCGGGCCACTCGCTGCTCGGCCCGGGCCGCCCGGTCGTTGGCAGCGGTGAGGGCGGCCTCGACCTGGCGCAGCTGGTCTGTCTCCAGGCGCTCCTGGTCCTCGCGCTGGCGCAGCCGGCGGCGCAGCTGGTCGCACTCGCGGCCGAGCCGGGCGCAGCCGGGGCAGCCGTGGACGGCTGGCGAGCCGGGCGGGGCGGCCGAGGCGGCAGGCGGCGAGCCCGCCGACAGAATTGGCGAGGCGGAGGCGTCGCTCGGCGTTGAGGCGGTTGCCGCGGCGGCGGTCGCGGGTTCGTGCCCCGCTAGGAAGTCGGGCAGCGGCGTCGGCTCGGCCGGTGGGGAGGCGGCGGTGGCGGCAGCTGAGGACGCCGCGGCAGCTGCTGCTGCTGACGCGGCCGAAGCTGCTGCAGCGGCAGCGACAGCGGCGGCGTCTCGCGGCGGCACGGGAGGCGGCGGGGGCGGAGGCGGCGGCGCGTGGTGGTGATGGTGCAAATGCGAGGCCGGGCTGCTGCCTTCGGCCGACTGCACAAAATCTGGCAGATGGTGATTGGCCAGGCTGAACGGATTCTGATTGGCTGGGGGCGGCGGCGGCGGGGGAGGCTGGTGGTCAGAGATGAGGAAGCGCCGGAACGAGTAGGGGTTGTCCTCAGGAGGCGGTGGCGGCGGGCCCGGTGTCGCCTCGTGGCCGGTTGCGGCGCGGCTCGACATGGCGGCGGCTGCGGTGGCAGCTTCTGCAGCTGGAAAGCAGGAGAGAGGCAGCAGGGTGCTGGCTAATTAGGCTCAAAATGGTGGCTTTGGCCACTGCTAGCCAGCAAGGAGGCAAGCAGTTTAAGGAGTGAACATGAGCATGAACATGGGTATGTACACAGGCAAACAGGGTTTTCAGTTCAAGTTTGGGAATGTACATAGGTTATAGTTTATTATATAAGGTCGCAATTACACCTTTAAGCATATAGACATAAACAGCTTTTTTTGAACTTATAATTTTATACTTTTAGCTAAACAATCAAACAAAAGTACAAAAGTGAAAATTATAGATTACATTCAATAGTTTGTATGAACTTCAAGATTTAAATTATATTATATATTTTAATGAATCTAAATTAAAATAACAAAAATATGATATTTTTAACAGTGGCAGCATAGGGGGGCAGGGGAGGGGCAGCTGCCCCTAGGTGACCACAGGTCACTGCCTCAAGGGGGGTGACCACCCCACCATCCCCACGGCCCTCAAAAAGACCCTAAGAAGGGAGGGCAGATGGTCACCCCCTGCTATGCAAATGCAACTTGCATCAATGATTAAAAATGCATTTTTATTAGAATTTTTATGCTGTACATTTGTTTCGTAAGAAGTGTGTCATAATTTGTTTGTAATTTTCTACTTTCTTAGAAGATTTGTGTTCTAATTCAAATGTTTTTATTTGTTTAATTACAATAGATAGGGGAAGGGGGGTGACCACCTAACTACTGCCCCCCCCCAACCAGAGATACTGCACCATCACTATTTTTTAATAAAATGATTCTATTCAATGAAAAGACAGATTGTTTCTAATTAATAAGTATTAATTTTAATAATCTCTATGATAACTTGCTTTCCTATTATATAAGATATAACTATTTGTATTAGGTTGATTTTTTGGTTTTAGCTAAATCAATAAAAAACTTTTGTTTAAGACTATTTAATGATAACTTGGTAAATAAAAAAGACTACTAAATATATAAACAAGCTTAATAAATGAGACAACTCAATAAGTTAAAATATATTTGATAATTGCTAAGAGTTTGAAATTATATAGTATATAGCATAATTAACATTTCTACTAAGGGGATAAGGGGGAAATGTTTTTATTAAAGGGGGTCTAAATGAATACATGTTAATATAGGGGATTAGTAAAGCACTTAGCTAATAGAAAACAGCAATGTATAGCCTAGCTACAAACTGAGGGATAAGGCCTAAAGCCTACAAGTCAATATCAATTAGAATATAGCAAGTCTAGCCCTAGCAAAGTCTTTTACAGGGTAAGCTAAATAATAGGTCAATGGACAAAGGCCTAATACCTTATATATAGACATAGATAATGGCCAATAAACATCTAGTAGGGCCTTTGCAAGGTGTAGCTTAGAGGTAGCATAAGGGTCTAGGCCACTAGCTTGGCATTGCTTAGGCTGTTGCCCCTGGATAACTATTTTCCTACCTGTGAGGACAAGCTTTGCCCCCACTCCACTTTGCAACCTATCATAATTTTTTTTATTTCTTCAGGGTGCCAAAATGAATGCTAACACAGATACTCAAAATAATGAATTTATTTATGTCCATTCTTGGATTTGACCCCGCTATATAATCTAAAGTGATACCTAGGGGCCTAGGGAGGGGGATAGAAGGGATAACACCCCCCAAAAAGCCTGACCAAAACTTTTTTGTTGCCCTTTGTTGCTATACATGCTACCATATGACTTTGTCATAGCACTTTTACCTTGGTGTATCCCCCCTATAGAAAATTCACCTTGGTGTATCTCCCCATAGGAAATTCTTGGCTACACCCCTAGTGAAACCCCTGATAAGTATAATTACAAGTACATGTACTATGCAAAAATTAGTAATATGGATTCAAATGTATGGCCAGTGTGGTAGCTATACTGGTCAGTTATTTAATGGTTTGCTTTTATTTAGGCTTTTCATATTATTGATTCCAGAACCAGAATTAGTTCAAACAGGATGCCCGCATATTTTGAGAAAGTAAAATAAAGGAGACTGTTTGACTGATCCCAAAATAAAGGAGATTTAATTTGGTAATGTAACAGTGATAGGCAATGTCTGTCTAAGGCCTGTATAGGCAAACTCTGGCCTCTTGCCTCTGAATCTCTGTGTCCTTTGGGTCCTCTGAAACTTCTATCTTTTTTCTATCTCCTCTCTTTCTTTCCTTTTATCTCTTTTCTATTTTTCCTATTCTCCTGTCCTCTCTACTCTCCTCTCTTCTCTCTGATCTTGCTCATCTCTATTCTATTTTTCTACTCTTTCCTGTATCCCCTTTGGGCTCTCTCATCTTTCCTCTCATCTCTCCCCTCTTTTTTCTCTTTCCTTTGCTATCCCTCTCTCTTCTTGTCTCTCTTATTTGCCTCTTCCCCTCTATTGTCCCCATACTCCTCTTCCCTCCTCTCTGCCCTCTCTTTCTCTCCTTACCCTCCTGTCTACTCTTATATTTTATCTATTCTCTTATCCCTTCTCTCACATTTCCTTTCTCTTATTGTCTATTCATTCTTCTTTCCATTCTTATCTGCCCCTGCAGCCATTAGCTAGATTCTTTATCTGGCCTTTGAGGTAAAAATCTACCCATCCCTGCTTCAAAAGCCAGTTGTACTCTTATGTACTCTCCTAGTTATATTCTCAAGGGATGTAGTACTCTCATGGTTGTTTCATTCTGTGGCCTATTTGTTGACTGCTTTGATCACATCATCTTTCTAGCCAATTTGCAGTCCTGAGAAGAACTTGTATATTTCTAGCTCCAAAGTTCCATATATCTGATATTGTGGCTAACCCAGGGTTGTTGCTTTAAAGTTTGTTCAAATATTAACTAATTGTATATACAAACCTTTGTTGAGACTTCCAAACTATTCTTCTACATAACTTTGCCTAGGAAAATAATACAAGTCAATGGAATAGGCCTAGTCTTCAAATAAATCATTATTTAAAAGGACCCTAAACTAACAATACATTAAGTACAAGTGCTAAGAATCCTAGTACCTAAAGTGGCTAAAACAAAGGAGAAAGTCCCAAAAGTCTTCTAAATAAAGGAAATAAAGGAAATAAAGGAGGGCGCAGGCACCCTGTAATCAAAGCTTTTCATATTGTCTATTTCATTTTCAGAATTAGTTTCAGAACTGTGATCAGATTCTGGAGTTTGGTTTAAGAAATTTTCTTAATCCATTGTCATGTTTACACTTTAACAGTAAAATATATTTTAAATGGTCAATTTTTATTATTGATATATTAGCCTAGTACAGTGACAGTGTTTTTGTTTGTTATATAGCATAAGACGAAGCAAAGTCAAGGAGCAAAAAAATAAATTGTAAAGACTGATAAACATAAAATGAGTTCAAAGCATTTCATTTTCCTACCGATTCTGGTTCTGGAATCGGAATTATTCTGTTTCTGGAACCGATCTTCGTGAAAAGCCTATGGTTAAGCCTATAATCATGCGATGTGAAAAACAACTTTTGTTCACCTCAAAAACTCAAATTTCTGTATTTGAGAGCTAAAATCCTTATCGATATCAAAATTATTGACTTAAATACATTGATAGAAGATTATGTATCGTGTCTATCGTCTATTAACTTGACTAAACCAACTCATTTTTCTATTATACAATTTCATAGTCGAAAGAAGGTCAATTTCTTAGTAAATATCCCAGAAAAGCGCAATCAAAAATCAAACGCATTTAAATAAAAATTTAATGCCTGACTTAGAATCTCTGGCTAAAAAACTGTATAAGATATGTTTCGTATTGTGTTAAAGTTATTTTAAGGTACTTATACTTTTCTATTTTTTTCAATCAAGTTTTTGAGCTTTTAGTCATTTTTAACTTAGTCTCTTCCAGTACATTTTTTACATCTGTATTTCAATAATTCTGCCAACTCAGTATTGACTTTCGATTCAATGGCAACCCAGGCTGGAGCAACGGCGTATGTGCATTATTTTATTTTAGGAATGTTTTTAATTTTTTACATCAAATGCTCTCTAAGTCTAAAAAATCTGCTTTATTTGACCGTGTCGAATCTTTCTAAAATTTCTAACATGCATGGCAACACCCTCAAAAAACTAAAGTTAGCGGTCACAACTAAGAATTGCACAACATACATAATTTAAATATCTATTTATCTAATTATTTCGAAATCGAAGAAAAATCGATAATCGATCATTCACATTCAGCGCCTAATTTTCCCCTTTTCCTAGTATTAAACTTTAATTCTTAGCCATCTTTTGATGGAAGCTTTAAGCTTGCATGTAGAAGTTACCAATATAAAAGATTTATATTCGAATTTTCGCTATCGATAGCTTATCAAAAATCAACTCCTTAAAAACATACTATATCTACTCCTCCCAAGCACACTAAAGCACCAAACACTTATCATTAACAGAGTCCCAAGCAAGGAGTACGTGGACAAGACGCTGACAGAGCAGGACAAGCTCCTCGCCGACCTGTTCCAGTCGTTTGTCGGCTACACCAGGCGCACCAGCAAGCAGAGGGACAACGGCGACGACATTGCCACCATCGTTGGCGCCTGCGCTCAGTCGGAGAAATACGACAAGACCACCAAGGCGTCGCTGGGCGAAGTCGCCACCGTCCTGGCCAACGTGGAAGAATACCGGGACAACCACGTGCGCAACCTGGAAAACCACGTGCTGCACGAGTTGGCCAAGTTCGGTAACCAGCACAGGGGATCTCAGGTTAGCTCGAAATTGACTTTTTAATACGACTTAACGTTTCGTTTGAAGCTCGATGTTGTGTCGTTTTGTTTAGTTTTACTTGTATTTACTTAAACCAATCCAACCAACCGTTCAATCACCCAACCTAGTTGGTAGAAAAACTATATGGAGATGGAATTGAGACAATTAATTATAAAGCGATGAAACCGAAAGGAGTATATTTGAGCGAGATACTCTAGGTCGACATTTATAAGCCGAATGAAAACGTACAATACACGATTGAGCGTAGTAGCTCGTAATGGGGTGGGGCGATCAGTAAAGAGTGAAGGTGGTGCGATCAATAATTGGGGAATGTACGAACGAGCAAGATGAATATGCGAACCCCTAATTGAGCGTACATTTAGCTATTGCAAACGTAAAAGTACAAGAAATACCGCGACACAGTGGCAGCTCCAGAACACAACCAACCGTTCAATCATCCGTCTAACCAATCTAACCAATCGCAACACCTCCCGCAGACGAACCTGCGCCGTTCTTTGTCGCAGAGTCAGCGCCGCAAAAGCGGTGCCAACGGTCAGTCGCAGGCTGAGCAGACCTTCAGTCGGGAGCTCATCGACTTCGAGAGTCGGCGGGTCACCGGCCTGCGCTCGGTGCTGCAGAACTACATGTTCAGCGAGCTGGCCTGGCACCTGAAGGCTGCCGAGTTGTACTCCAACGCGTTCAAAGCTCTGCAGGCCATAGACGAGAACGAGGACGTCGAAGATTTCAGAAGATCGCTGCAGTTGCCAAGGGAAACGCAGTCGTTAAAGTCTACGGACCGGCACCAGCTGCCAGGTGGCGGCACCGGCACCCTGTCGTGAGGCTCGAAAATCCAGGTGGATCATTGAAGGCTTTGATGGGACAAGAATCGAATACTTACTGATGATGAGTTTGTCTCCTGCTTTGTTGGTACTGTGTATTGTGCTGTAGCTGCATGAAGTCTCATTGTGCATAGCTGTGTTATCCCCAAGGCCTTGCAGAGATTGCTACAGTATCCAGTATTTATTTAAATTCATTAGAAAGGTAGCTTAGAAGACTACCTACACGTGCACTGTGTCCGTCCCGATTGAACTAATCTGGAAGTTGTACTTCAACGCTTATCACATAAATTTAGCTACTTGACTTTCCGCATGCCCGCATTAAGAAAACGACAAGACGCATTCTGCGAATTGCGAATAAAAAATTCTTATAATACTACTGATACTTCAGAATGCACACAGGAATGTCAGTGCTACAGGAAGGCCGCCAGCAGGCCTGGCTCCGCACGCTAACGAATCCCTGGCCCTCGTCGTGTATTCCAAATCCCCATTTTAAACTCCCCTCCCGCATGCTGCATCAATGTTTACCGCAGAAAAACTGGGATATTTTCCTACATAAGTATTTTCTTACGGAGTTCTGTGACTACAAAAATAACTATTTTCATGTCGTAATTGACAACTCAAAAATGATAGAATTCGATTCTCAGATTAATCTATTCGATAATTAATTCAATTTTCACCCGCCACCTTAATGTATCGCCCCAATGCTTACACTGTTGACTCACTGTGTAGAGTTGTTGTAATTTTGGCTTGCACCTACTTCCACGTGTCTGCAAGTCTTCTAGGAAAATCATCAAATATAAATGCAAGTTTTCAAGCAAAGTTGAGATTCTGGACCAATGAGAACATCAAAACACGGTCTGTGCTTTTTTTAGAATATTAAATAAAATAGTTGAGTCACAACCTGAGCCTAGCAGTCCACAGTTAGCAGCCCCAGTTAGCAGCCCCAGCTAGCAGCCCCAGCTAGCAGCCCCAGCTAGCAGCCCCAGCTAGCAACCCCAGCTATCAGTCCACAGCTAGCAGCCCCAGCCAGCAGCCCCAGCTAGCAGCCCCAGCTAGCAACCCCAGCTAGCAGCCCCAGCTAGCAGCCCCAGCCAGCAGCCACCAGCCAGCAACCCCAGCTAGCAGCCCCAGCCAGCAGCCACCAGCCAGCAACCCCAGCTAGCAGCCCCTAGCTAGCAACCCCAGCTAGCAACCCCAGCTAGCAGCCCCTAACTAGCAGCCCCAGCTAGCAACCCCAGCTAGCAGCCCCAGCTAGCAGCCCCTAACTAGCAGCCCCAGCTAGCAACCCCAGCTAGCAACCCCAGCTAGCAGCCCCAGCTAGCAGCCCCAGCTAGCAGCCCCAGCTAGCAACCCCCAGCTATCAGTCCACAGCTAGCAGCCCCAGCCAGCAGCCCCAGCTAGCAGCCCCAGCTAGCAACCCCCAGCTAGCAGCCCCAGCTAGCAGCCCCAGCCAGCAGCCACCAGCCAGCAACCCCAGCTAGCAGCCCCTAGCTAGCAACCCCAGCTAGCAGCCCCAGCTAGCAGCCCCAGCTAGCAACCCCAGCTAGCAACCCCAGCTAGCAGCCCCAGCTAGCAACCCCAGCTAGCAACCCCAGCTAGCAGCCCCAGCTAGCAGCGCCCAGCTAGCAACCCCAGCTAGCAGCCCCAGCTAGCAGCGCCCAGCTAGCAACCCCAGCTAGCAGCCCCAGCTAGCAGCGCCCAGCTAGCAACCCCAGCTAGCAGCCCCAGCTAGCAATCCCAGCTAGCAACCCCAGCTAGCAGCACCCAGCTAGCAGCGCCCAGCTAGCAACCCCAGCTAGCAGCCCCAGCTAGCAGCGCCCAGCTAGCAACCCCAGCTAGCAGCCCCAGCTAGCAATCCCAGCTAGCAACCCCAGCTAGCAGCCCCAGCTAGCAATCCCAGCTAGCAGCCCCAGCTAGCAACCCCAGCTAGCAGCCCCAGCTAGCAGTCCACAGCTAGCAGCCCCAGCTAGCAGCCCCCAGCCAGCAACCCGAACTAGCAGCCCCCAGCTAAAAATACCCAAAATAACTGTACACACAAAAGTGAAATAAAGCGGACAAGTTACAGGGTAGAACCAAGCTGTCAATAACGAACAGCGAACAGGAGCAAAACTATCAACATACACTCGTACATCTTTTTTTATTAGCAATAATAGAAAAAATAAGTTCTGAATCAAAAAGTAATTAGAAAATACAAGTACCAGTGTACAAAATTCGACTGATCAGAAGGTCTAGAAATCTATTTTTTTGACTAAACAAATAAAATAATGCTGCTAAAACAGAACGGGATCAGCTTGGAGACAAAATCTTCTCAGTTTTGTTATCTATCCAGTTTATTAGACTACAGAAAGCAAGCAGGGAACAATAGCGGATGAAGTGTGCAAAAATTAAAATAATTATGAAACAAAATGACGCAGCCGGGGGTTACAGCTGCATTGCAATTGTAGTTGTCAAGCAAGGCTGCCTGATGCCGAAGTATCTGGACTCGGACTCTATTGCGGAGAGACTAAAAGCTACGAGTAATAATCACATGTTGAGCCTAAGAGCAGACAGTGCAGGGTTGGAAGACGGCAAAAATTGTCTGCAGCGCTAAGAATCTACACATGCTAATGTAGCTACTTGTAGTACGCTAAGAGCTAGCCAAATTTATCTGTACATCTTCTAGGCAGGTGATGCCACTGTAGCGGTAGGAGACAGCAGACTTTTATACGAGCTATCTCGAAGGTTGGGTAGGAAATCCAGGGTGAGAGGAGAGAGGAGAGGGGAGAGAGGAGAGAAGACAGGGAGGGAGGAGAGAGGAGAGGGGAGAGAGGAGAGAGGAGAGGGAGAGAAGAGAGAGGAGAGGGAAAAGAGGAGAGAGGAGAGGGGAGGAGAGAAAAGATGCGAATAGAGATGGGGTAGGAGATGAAGGGAGCGAAAGGATGAGAGAGAAAAAGAGAGGGGAGAGGAGATGCGAGAAGAGACATAAGCCTTTAGCGGTCCGGATTGCTCTTGTGAAGTTTAAAAGGACCCGATGGTCAGATAGAGAGGCTTTGCGAGCCGGAGTTTGCTGACCCCTGGTGCAGCGAATAATTGATGGGTGCAAATTTACGTGTACGGTTCGAAAATTTCGAAACCTGCGCTTGCCAGTGGCACAAAAAGTCTGTCAGCTAAACAAAGAGTTGAGAGACAGCACAGAATCGGGATGGTGGACACACCAATAGGATCGGGAGTTGATAATGGACACATCAATAGGATCGGGAGTTGATAACAGACACACCAATAGGATCGGGAGTTGATAACAGACACACCAATAGGATCGGGAGTTGATAACAGACACACCAATAGGATCGGGAGTTGATAACAGACACACCAATAGGATCGGGAGTTAATAACGGACACACCAATAGGATCGGGAGTTGATAACGGACACACCAATAGGATCGGGAGTTGATAACAGACACATCACAGAATCCAAATCATGCAGTCGTGAATTGGGATCATCAAAGGGATTTGAGCTCTCAGTCTATGCAAGCATCAGCCGCTGTCCTGAGCAGCCAGATCCATTTTCGGCGAGTTTTCAAACAGCGCGGCCCGGTTCTGGTCCTCGGCCTTCTTCACCCAGTGGCTGTAGACCAGGAAGGCCGTGTTGTCAATGAGGCGGCGCATGTTGCGGATGGTGTACGGATCCGCGCGAAGGCGGCGCAGCTCCAGCCGGGCTGGCATGGCGTAGGCCCGGTGCAGCCGGCAGAGGCAGCGGACGGCCAGGATGGCCGAGCGGAACCGGGTGCGCCTGTCGAAGGTGACGCAGGGCAGCTCCTGCCGGGGTGAGAGATGGTGGCGGCTGAGCGGTGCAGCGCGGATGGCACAGCAACTGAGAATTTGGGAGGCCCGGCAGCTGAGGATCTGGTAGGGTCAGAAGCTGAGGATCTGGGAGGTCAGGCAACTGAGAATCTGGAAGGCTGGCCCAGTAACTGAGGATCTGGGAGGCTGGCCCAGCAACTGAGGATCTGGGAGGCTGGCCCAGGAACTGAGGCTCTGGGAGGCTGGCCCAGCAACTGAGGATCTGGGAGGCTGGCCCAGGAACTGAGGCTCTGGGAGGCTGGCCCAGCAACTGAGGATCTGGGAGGCTGGCCCAGCAACTGAGGATCTGGGAGGCTGGCCCAGCAACTGAGGCTCTGGGAGGCTGGCCCAGCAACTGAGGATCTGGGAGGCTGGCCCAGAAACTGAGGATCTGGGAGGCTGGCAGAGCAACTGAGGCTCTGGGAAGGCAGCAGCTCAATCAGTCAATCAGGGGATCCGGGAAGAGCTGACCGAACAGTCAGTGAAATCCTCACCTGCTTAGCGAAGAAAGGATGCGCCAGCGCCTGCACGGAGGTGAGCCGCTGGCCGGGGTCCACCCTGAGCAGGCTGGCGATGAGGCTCTTGGCGGCCTCGGAAACCTCCTCCCACTCGGGCGTGTCGAGGCTGAAGCGGCCCTCCATGATCATCCGCAGCATGGTCATCTGGCGGCGGTGCCAGAAGGGCGGGGAGCCCACCAGCAGGGTGTACATGAGCACCCCGCTGGCCCACATGTCCACCGGGCGGCCGTAGCCGCGGATGCTGCGGGATTCGTACATGTTCACCACCAGGATCTCCGGGCTGAGGTAGCTGGGCGTGCCGCACAGGTCAGTCAGACAGTCGTCGGTTTCAACTTCGGTGGCGAAGCCGAAGTCGGTCAGCTTGACGCTCATTTCAGCGTCCAGCAGGATGTTCTCGGCCTTGATGTCGCGGTGTACAATCTGCCGACTGTGCAGAAACTCCAAAGCGTCCAGCAGTTGCCGCATCACCCCGCGGGTTCGCTTCTCGGACATTCGGACTACCTTGTTCAGATGCTCGAATAGTTCGCCGTGGGGGCAGCTGCGTGAGAGATGGGGGGACTGATGGGGTGCAAGTGCCTGAGGACTGGTGTGGCTACCTGAGGATCGGTGTGGCTACCTGAGGATTGGTGTGGCTACCTGGAGATCGGTGTGGCTACCTGAGGATCGGTGTGGCTACCTGTGAATTGGTGTGGCTGCCTGAGGATTGGTGTGGCTACCTGAGGATCGGTGTGGCTACCTGTGAATTGGTGTGGCTACCTGAGGATTGGTGTGGCTACCTGAGGATCGGTGTGGCTACCTGAGGATTGGTGTGGCTACCTGAGGATTGGTGTGGCTACCTGAGGATTTGTGTGGCTACCTGAGGATTTGTGTGGCTACCTGAAGATCGGTGTGGCTACCTGAGGATCGGTGTGGCTACCTGAAGATTGGTGTGGCTACCTGAGGATTGGTGTGGCTACCTGAGGATTGGTGTGGCTGCCTGAGGATTGGTGTGGCTACCTGAGGATTGGTGTGGCTACCTGAGGATTGGTGTGGCTACCTGAGGATTGGTGTGGCTACCTGAGGATTGGTGTGGATACCTGTGAATTGGTGTGGCTACCTGTGAATTGGTGTGGCTACCTGAGGATTGGTGTGGATACCTGAGGGTGGGTGTGGATACCTGAAGATTGGTGTGGCTACCTGAGGATTGGTGTGGATACCTGAGGGTTGGTGTGGATACCTGTGGATTGGTGTGGCTACCTGAGGATTGGTGTGGCTACCTGTGGATTGGTGTGGCTATCTGAGGATTGGTGTGGATACCTGAGGATTGGTGTGGCTACCTGAGGATCGGTGTGGCTACCTGTGAATTGGTGTGGCTGCCTGAGGATTGGTGTGGCTACCTGAGGATCGGTGTGGCTACCTGTGAATTGGTGTGGCTACCTGAGGATTGGTGTGGCTACCTGAGGATCGGTGTGGCTACCTGAGGATTGGTGTGGCTACCTGAGGATTGGTGTGGCTACCTGAGGATTTGTGTGGCTACCTGAGGATTTGTGTGGCTACCTGAAGATCGGTGTGGCTACCTGAGGATCGGTGTGGCTACCTGAAGATTGGTGTGGCTACCTGAGGATTGGTGTGGCTACCTGAGGATTGGTGTGGCTACCTGAGGATTGGTGTGGCTACCTGAGGATTGGTGTGGCTACCTGAGGATTGGTGTGGCTACCTGAGGATTGGTGTGGCTACCTGAGGATTGGTGTGGATACCTGTGAATTGGTGTGGCTACCTGTGAATTGGTGTGGCTACCTGAGGATTGGTGTGGATACCTGAGGGTGGGTGTGGATACCTGAAGATTGGTGTGGCTACCTGAGGATTGGTGTGGCTACCTGAGGATCGGTGTGGCTACCTGAGGATTGGTGTGGCTACATGAGGATTGGTGTGGCTACCTGAGGATCGGTGTGGCTACCTGTGAATTGGTGTGGCTACCTGAGGATTGGTGTGGATACCTGTGAATTGGTGTGGCTACCTGAGGATTGGTGTGGCTACCTGAGGATTGGTGTGGCTACCTGAGGATTGGTGTGGCTACCTGAGGATTGGTGTGGCTACCTGAGGATTGGTGATCGAACAGCCTGTGCGTGCCGACTCACATTTCAAACACAAAGAAGATGTAGGCCTCGGTCTCGAAGTGGTCGTGCAGCAGGATGATGTTGGGGTGGCCCTGCACCAGCCGCAGGATCCGCAGCTCCTTGAGGGCGTCCTGCCTGGCGTCCTCGCTGTTCGTGTCGAGATTGTTGAGGTCGATGACCTTCACGGCGAACTCGGTCTTGCTGGACTTTTCAACGCATCTGCGGACAACGCTGCTGAGACCTCTGAAGAAGATTTTCGGGGTTATTTGAGGTCAAGGACGAGTACAGAGACAAAATACTCACATGTAGATTATTGTTGCAAAAATATATCTAAATAAAAAACTCACCGACCAAGAATCTCCTTGGGCTCATACTTGCTATGAAACTGATTGCAATATTCGTTGTTCTCTTCTGATGGAATGCTATTGGCAATTGTCATGGTGCTGGAATTGAGCAAACAAGTGCATTGCTGAAATCAAAGGTAATAATTGTATTTAAAGGCGCAGTAATATTACTTGCCAAAATAAATAAAACATCATCTTTATTAAATATTTAAAGGTTTGAGCTCAAATATATTAATCCTAGTAAATCAACCAGCATTTTATCATGTCATCTAGAAAGTTTTTGTGCTTTTTTATAAACTATGATTGGTCAGAGCAAAAAGCTTATAAAATATATGTAATATTTATTCAGAAAATTGTCCTCCCTAGCTGCAACAACAGTTTTGCCAATGAGTTATAGGCCTAAGCCACTCCAAACCAGATCTGTAAAACTGACCATTCTTGGATGAAAAATCAATTGAATCTTTTTTAACTCAACTATATTTGAGAAATCTTTGATAGTCAAAAAGTTGGTTAAGTTTAAAAATTATAAATAATTGGAATGAGAATTTTTTAGGCTATAATTTAGAGACGGTAACATATCCCAACCTAGCTAAATTAGTTGTTGAACTGCTATGTTTAAATTGTTAAAATAACTCACAGATATAGATATCAACTTTTGATGGGTACCAAAAACCTTTTTTGGTGACAGAGAACCTTTTTGCTACGGACCATATTTGAGGCTAGTACTAAAGGTACTTTTTGCTTTTGGGAGATCAACATGGCTCACTAAATGTCTTAGAAATATTTCATCACCATGCCACATGTCTGCTAGTTTTTAACATACTCTATTAGTAATAGGGTCATAAAATGTGCTTAAAAATTAAATAGCTATAGTATAGGCATAACAAAATTATAAGCTATATTTTTATGCATATAAATTTTAATGAAATGACAATAACACAAAAATATGCCACATGTGCCACATATGCCACAAAATGCCATATGCCACATATGCCACATATGCCACAATATGCCACAAAAATATGTTGGCAAAAATAATTGGTAATTATTTCATATTTTTAATTTAAATTGTAGAGCAAAATCCTTGGCTGGATTTTGACTTAAATCATCAAAGGGCTAATTTTCTTCTCAGAATAGAATCTCCTTTTTAGTTCTAAAACTAAAGTATTTTATGACTATTTATAATGTTTATTTACAATCAGAAAAAATGGAATAGGCATTGGAATTTTAAATGCTAAAATCTATTACAATTACAACATTATTGTGAAATGATATATTATTTCTTTGTTAGTCAAAATAATAGGCATATACATACTAATATTAATATTAGAAAGCATACAATTAATTTTATTTTTGTATCACAGAAAAAATAATCAATTTGTTCAATCAATTTTATCTAACGCCCACCACATTAAGATCAATGTCCGGCTAGTCGGTGACCAGTTTAGTTCGCTTTCCAAGAAACAGGTAATATTGGACATTTCGAATTTCTGCACTTGACATTTTCGCGAGCTCTGTTCCTTCTCGCGCATCCAATAGACTGTTGGGTAAATTTTTTATTTTTTATTAAAAGGTATTCAATCTCATACTTTCTAACATTTTTGTCTCTGCCTATCAAATTGAACTGTTGCTACTTGTTTAATTGTTTGCAAGCAACAACACGCATATTTAACGTGCTAGAGCTCTATAATATTTTTCCTGACTACTTAACTAACTACTGAATTCATTATTCACCGGCACTTGAATTGAACAAAATACAGGTTTTCAGCTCTCTGGAAGGATTTATTGGGTTCACCGCCGGTTTCACCCCCCAAAAAATAACAAAAATCGCCCTCCTGATATCCAGGGGCAACGCGCAGAGCCAAAAATCTAGGCGCATCTCTAGTTTTACTTGCGCTATCGATTATATATATTTTTAAGCCTTAAAAATAAAGTTAAAAATCCGGTGAACCCAAGTGCCGGTGAATTCAGTAGTTAGTGACTACTTAAGTCACTTACTACCTTAAACTTATGCCACCCAGAAAATTATAATTTATTATTAGTAAAGTCGAGTAGACAAAATAGCTATCCAGTACTATGTTTTCTGTTCTCTTAAGTCAACCCAGAAGGCAGGATTAAAATTATTTGCGCTCTTCAATGTTGTTAAGGTACTGGCTGGTTATATACTTCGAGGGTATATAACTGGCTGGTTTATGGTCACTGTTTTGTTTCTGTTATACTTATATATTTTTTATATTTAAACAACTTCTCTCAACACCAATCTAGTTCTAGACTGACTAGGATCTATTTTAAGCATACTAACATACTAGCATTATATGAAATATCTATTTAAATTTAAATAACCAAAAAAGCAGAATGAAGCAAACAAGCCAATGACAATACAGTATATTTCAATACCTGTGTGATAGATTTGCACTATGCCTAGTAAGCAAATTCAAATCGTTTAGTATATAAAAAATCAGTTTAACTACTAAATATATAATACCATTGGTATCATTGTCTTAATTGTATATCAATGAATGTTATTTTGTCATAAAAAACTAATCTTGTTCTGCTTTTAAAGTCCTAAACAAAAAAAATTAAGTTGGGATATGCAATATATAAAATTTCATTAGTTTAAATTTTTTACCACTCTATCTGCCACACTACCCTTAAAATCCTAGATTTGATACTACCTAAAAGACTTTAATATATATCTTAATATTGATTTTAGCATATCCTTTATAAAACTAGAAAGTAATATATCAATGATCATTACATTGAATTTCTGGTATTGAAATCCTAGACTACAAGCTTAGGCATCATGGCACTAGACAAGCTGCTAGTGATCTCGCTAGTGCTATTTAGCTTAGCAGAAGTATTTGTACTAGTCAGTCTGGCTATGCCCAACTGGTTGGTATCTAGCCTCAATGGGGAGCTGCGCATTGGCCTGCTCTCAGCCTGCCTGACATTGCAAGGCAACTCAGATGAGGTGGGTTTCTATTTCTTATGGCATTTCATTGAATTTCATTATATCCTAACTTATCTATATTAAATGTTGTAGCATTTCATGATACTCCTTCCTTTGATAATGATATCACACTTTGAGATCACATTATCTTTGTCATTTGATGCATCATTGAATGTCATATCCTCTAGTGTTATATTCTATAATGTCACATCCTCTAGTGTTACATTCTCTAATGTCCCATCCTCTAGTGTTACATCCTCGAATGTCACATCCTCTAATGTCATATCCTTTAGTGTCACATCCTCTAATCTCATATCCTTTAGTGTCACACCCTCTAATGTCATATCCTTTAGTGTCACATCCTCTAATGTCATATCCTTTAGTGTCACACCCTCTAATGTCATATCCTTTAGTGTCACACCCTCTAATGTCATATCCTTTAGTATCACATCCTCTAATGTCATATCCTTTAGTGTCACACCCTCTAATGTCATATCCTTTAGTATCACATCCTCTAATGTCATATCCTTTAGTGTCACACCCTCTAATGTCATATCCTTTAGTGTCACATCCTCTAATGTAATATCCTTTAGTATCACATCCTCTAATGTCATATCCTTTAGTGTCACATCCTCTAATGTCATATCATTTAGTATCACATCCTCTAATGTCACATCCTCTAGTATCACATCCTCTAATGTCACATCCTCTAATGTCACATCCTCTAGTATCACATCCTCTAATGTCACATCCTCTAATGTCACATTCTCTAGTATCACATCCTCTAATGTCATATCCGTGAATGTTACATCCTCTAGTGTCACATCCTCTAATGTCACATCCTGTAGTGTCACATCCTCTAGTGTCACATCCTCTAGTGTCATCCTCGAAGGTCACCTCCACTAATGCCTCATCCTTGACTGCCCAAAGGTGTGCTTCTCCCACCAGCCGACCAACACCGCCTGGCTGCTGGTGTTCGCCCTGGTGGTCATTGGCGTTGTCGGCCTGCTCGGCACTGTCGGGCTGCTGGCCGCCTCCCATCGCAAGGCCTCCATGGCGGATCCGGCCCGCTGGCTGGGCTTCGCCACCATGCTGGTGCTGTCGGTGGCCGCCGTGGTCTTTCCGCTCGGCTTCTCCAGCGAGCAAGTTGGCGGCGAGCTGTACAACCTGCCGCTGATGTACCAGGTGGGCGTCTCCTACGTGTTCTTCTTCGTGGCGCTGTGGATGACGGTGCTGGCCGAGCTGTTTATGGGCAAGGGCTGCATCCCCCGCTTCTAGTCTGACCCGACCCGACGTTCCTATCAGATGACGAGGCACTAAATAATCTTAAAAGCCACTATAGTTACTCCGGCCGTTTACCCTTCCGGCTACCGTTCAACTTTACTAGTCACTCCCTTAGTTGTCCGTTGCTATGGTTAAACTATCAGTTGCTAGGATTAAACTATCCGTTGCTAATGGGTTAAACTATCCGTTGCTAGGATTAAACTATCCGTTGCTATGGTTAAACTATCCGTTGCTATGGTTAAACTATCAGTTGCTAGGATTAAACTATCCGTTGCTAATGGGTTAAACTATCCGTTGCTAGGATTAAACTATCCGTTGCTATGGTTAAACTATCCGTTGCTATGGTTAAACTATCAGTTGCTAGGATTAAACTATCCGTTGATAAAGTTAAACTATCAGTTGCTAAGGTTAACTATCCGTTGCTAAGGTTGAACTATCCAATTGCTAAAGTTTAAAATGTCAATCTCACTCTGTTGCTATGCGGTTGCTACGCGAGCTGTCTTGTGTGTTGCCTACTCCATTTTCACTCGTTTGATTTGCTAATATTTGTTGCAATTCGCAGCGAAGCAAATTCTCGAATGCCGGAGCCTCACAGGTCTTTCTGATCCACGATGGGTTTCATTTGCTTGTAATTTTGTAAGACGTTAATTAGTTTATGTACTTTTGTGCGAATCTGGATGATGAATTTCAGACAGCCTAGCAGAGGATGGTCTCTGCATTTTATCATCAAATTTTTTTGTACTATTCATCTGTCTACGCTGTAAAAATATAACAGAGAACAGAACAATTCAAGTTCCGCTTTGCACTTTGACGTCACAAAAATGGTAAATTATGATTCTAAGAAACAGTTCGCTCAGGCCTGCCATTAAAGTTCATTTCGTGGCGTGTTATATGACCAACTCACGCCAATTGCTATTGCTATTGCTATTGAAGGAAATATTGAATTTCCTTCAATAGCAATTGGTTTTGCATTGCATTTTAAAAATTTATGCGCTCCACGCCTACTGTGAGTAGAAATGCAAGGAAAATCGATTGAAATTCAAAGGGAGACAATAGACTGCTTGGCACAATGTTTTACTACATAATTTGCCAGAATCTCAACTGGAATTTGTTAAGTAAATGAATTTACAACTTAATTAGCTTAATTAAGTGATTGGCTGGAAGATCAGGTACGAGTTCTCACTATTCATGCGTCGGGGGGGGGGGGCGACCCCTTCTGAGTGGTCGGTGCTGGAGTTAATAAAATTTACTCAATCCTATGTGGACACGAAATTCGGCCAAAGCATTCCAGCTCTTGGGCTTGACAACCACATTTGGTGAACTTTTAAGGTGGATCAGGTGCCTTTTTAATTGCTTAATTGCTCAGACAGCCTGTGGCCTGGGTGGGGCAATTAATTCAATAAAGTGATGCGCGGGTCTGCGGGCAAATAAGCCCACAGAGATTTTGTTATTTATCTAAGCTGGCCCTGGCAGAGAAAGAGACGGCAGAGAGATCTGTCTGCTCCTACGCTCGAGAAGAAGTTGGCTGACAGAGTGTGAGAATCTGTGCCAAGTCTCATAGCCATCATAAAAGAAGGCAAAAGACAAGACAGCACTCAGTCGGTTGCTGTGCGATCATCAAGTCTGACAGAAACAGAAGCAAAAGAGCAGCAATTGGACAATGGGGCGCCCGGCCCCTCCGATCTTTACAATGCCGCGTGCGCACTAAAATATCTCAGACAGAAAGAAGCAGACAGCTGCAACAGCACCAAGAGAAAGTGAGTCACCCAGGTGCTCTCCCAGGACTTTATGACGGACGGTCGGGAGGACGGCGAAGCGGCAGCAGCCGCCGGCACCGCGGATGTCATCGCCGAGGCGGATGTTCACCGCCGAGTGTCCGACTTCCTGACCGCCTCCGGGCCGGTGGGTCCCGGCCGGCGGCAGCTGGCCAACTTCCTGCTTGCGGAGCTTCTGGCTGAGCGGCGCGGCTGGCAGCGTCTGCTGACGGCGGCCCTCGCCGAGGTTGAGAGGCTCCGGCGCGGCGATGCGGGTGCCACCGGACCTGCCGCCAAGTCTGGCGAGGAAGTGGCAGCCTTCGCCATAGCCGATGAATTCAGCGAGACTGGAGACGAGGAATTCGAGTCTGGGCTGTGGCTGCAGCCTGCAACAAGGTTCGTCACTCCCTTGCTTAGTTTGGTCACTCGATCCCTTGTTTACATGTAGTTAGTCACTCCCTTGCTTAGTTTGGTCACTCCCTCGCTTAGATTGGTCACTCCCTAGCTTAGATTGGTCACTCCCTGGCTTAGTTTGGTCACTCCCTTGCTTAGATTGGTCACTCCCTTGCTTAGATTGGTCACTCCCTTGCTTAGATTGGTCACTCCCTCGCTTAGATTGGTCACTCCCTTGCTTAGATTGGTCACTCCCTTGCTTAGACTGGTCACTCCCTTGCTTAGATTGGTCACTCCCTTGCTTAGACTGGTCACTCCCTTGCTTAGACTGGTCACTCCCTTGCTTAGGCTGGTCCCTTGCTTAGACTGGTCACTCCCTTGCTTAGGCTGGTCACTCCCTTGCTAAGACTGGTCACTCCTTTGCTTACATTGGTCACTCCCTTGCTTAGACTGGTCACTCCCTTGCTTAGACTGGTCACTCCCTTTCTTAGACTGGTCACTCCCTTGCTTAGGCTGGTCACTCCTTTGCTTACATTGGTCACTCCCTTGCTTAGACTGGTCACTCCCTTGCTTAGGCTGGTCACTCCCTTGCTTAGACTGGTCACTCCCTTGCTTAGACTGGTCACTCCCTTGCTTAGGCTGGTCACTCACTTGCTTAGGCTGGTCACTCCCTTGCTTAGACTGGTCACTCCCTTGCTTACATTGATCACTCCTTTGCTTACATTGGTCACTCCCTTGCTTTGATTGTCACTCCCTTTCCTAGATTGGTCACTCTCTTGCTTAGGTTGGTTAAACAGCAGTGCCCCGGTAACATTGAAGCAGACCGCCACAAAACCTGAAGCTTCACTGACTGCAATCCTGCAGAAGTCTCACAGACATGACCTCGCCAGGCGGGTCAAATCTGCCAAGTCAGAAGCAGCAGAGGTGGCAGCAGCAACTGCTGGCCGAGGCTGCGGCGGCCCGTCATGAGGCGGACGAGGCCTGCCAGCTTGGACAGCGGCAGAGGCGCCTCATCGAGGAGATGCGGCGCACGCTGGGCCGCCTGGAGGCCCGGCTGGCGCAGCTGACCGAGGAGCGGCGCCGCTGCCTCGACCTGCTGGGGCAGAGAGCCGGAGCCGAGGATAGCGGCGTGGAGGCCGCCGACCTTGTTCAGGTTCGAATCTTGTTTGAATTAGTTAGTGAGTTAGTTAGTTAGCTAGTTAGTTAGTTAGTTAGTTAGTTAGTTAGTTAGTTAGTTAGTTAGTTAGTTAGTTAGTTAGTTAGTTAGTTAGTTAGTTAGTCAGTTAGTTAGTTAGTTAGTTAGTTAGTTAGTTAGTTAGTTAGTTAGTCAGTTAGTCAGTTAGTTAGTTAGTTAGTTAGTTAGTTAGTTAGTTAGTTAGTTAGTTAGTTAGCTAGTTAGTTAGTTAGTTAGTTAGTTAGTTAGTTAGTTAGTGAGTTAGTTAGTTAGTTAGTTAGCTAGTTAGTTAGTTAGTTAGTCAGTTAGTTAGTGAGTTAGTTAGTTAGCTAGTTAGTTAGTTAGTCAGTTAGTTAGTGAGTTAGTTAGTTAGTTAGTTCTCAAAACCCCACATTTTGCGAATTTCCTGCAGATGGTTGTCAGGCTGATTGAATCAACCGTGCCGAAGGAGCTGAAAGAAGACGCTGAGATATCTACAATGCCTCCGCCGCCTCCGACGCCTCTGCCGCCTCCGCAGCGGCTGCCGACTTTGGTTCTGTCGCTGCCGCCTGCACCGTCGCCGCCGCCGCCGCCCCAGCAACCGCCTTCGAAGCCGCTGCCTCGCCAGCTCCGCTTTCCGTATCCAAGCGAGGCGCCGCTGCCGCGGACCCGAAGGCGCCAACCGCCGCCTTTGCCAGTTCAGACGGCGATGGCGGCGGCAGCGGCATCGAACAGCTGCGGCAAGAGGCGCTGCCTGCGGTGTCGGCGCAGCTTCCGGCCGGCTGAGAACGGCCCCGCCGTCTGTCGGTTTCACAGCCTCGGCCAGCTACCGCTCACAATGCGTCAGTGGCAGCAGCAGCAGCAACAGCAGCAGCAGCAGCACCAGCTTGCCTGGGCTTGCTGCGGTGGCGAACCGCAGGATCCGGGATGCTGCAGCGGTCGGCACGTGTAAAACTGTCCTATCAAACAATTCAAAGGTGTTATTGAATAACCTGTTATTGGCGGCAATGTGGGTTCTAACAGTTTTCGTACCGTGCAATGGCTGTCTCCCTTGCTCTGTTGAAGGCACAAATATAACCTACTACACTATGACTAACTAACTAACTAAATAAGTAATTCCGGCGCCTCAGCCATTGAAATAGGCTCTTACGCCACTAGATATAAATAAGTTCCCTGATAGGGAGTGTACTAATGTACACTAAAAGCCAAGTTAGACTATAGAGGACTGTACAGGGCTGTATCAAAAAAACCAAACCTCCCCGGGGGACAGTAGCGGTTCGACGAACCAGTCAGGAGCCCGTGCCCAAAAACCAGGTTAGTTAGACCCCTCAGCCTATTAGGAAGGCCCGAAGGCCAAGAGCCGTAGCATCCATGCTGGGGCCGACCGCCCCTCTACCCCCGGGTACAAATCATAAACCTCCCCGAGGCCCGTGGGGGTTGAGAGAACCAATCAGGGAAGCCCGTGCCTTCTCCAGGGTTAGATAAGCCAAAAAAACGGTCAATTGACCGCCCCCACGGCCGTGGCCACCCGAAGGAGCCTCCCCCCCAACTAGACCCCGGGTACTCTTGCCAGACAGTCTCTTATCTTTGAAGCGGCAGGAGGGCTATTCGCCGGGACTGTTTCACCCTTTGCTTCGCCAACCCGCCATTTCTATAGTGACCGTGCCAACGTCTCGTCCTGCTCAGACTCAGTCCTGGTTCTGGCACACTCCAGCTTTAATAGGGTCGCTGGCTGTACGCTCAGAGGGCGCCTGAGGGATACCGTCAGAGCACCTTGGTACAGGTATAGGCCTGCCTTCCTATACAGCTACCCACAGCCCTTCCCGATCCACTATTACCCTCCAACCCAGCCTACTCACTCATTACAAGCTTTCAGCCAGGCAGAGACAAGTTTCACAGGAGTGACTGCGGTTAGGCGTCTATGCGAGACAAAACCATAACCAACTACACTATATGAGTTGTTGCTATGGCTTCTAAATATTAACCCGTTTGAGCTTTGGCTTTGGTCTTCTTTTTCTTATTATTATTCGGCGTCCACCACCCGAAGGAGCCTGACACTGCAGAAGCCAAGAGGCCTCGGTCGACCGTCGCGCTGGTCCTGATAGTCCAGTCCAGTGCCATGGGCACCGCCACTCCTGCATTGTCTTCTCGTCCGACTTTTTGACCATCACGCAGGCGACTCCCGCGCATCCAAAGTGGCACCACTGATGTGTCGCGGTGCACACGACTCCACCTCGGTTGACGCTCTTTTTGCATCTGAGGCATGCTCACCTTTGTCTTGGTCCTAGTTTTGGCCTTAGCCTTGGTTTTAGACTTAGCTTCGAGTTATTTGACTGTCTTGCTTGACAGATTCTTGTCATTCGTGACCATGGCAACGCTAGCAACCAGGGCCGCATGGTCGTTAAGCAAACAGCTGCAATCGAGCCTCTTCTATCCAGCCCGAGCCCCTGGGCACAAAAGCAGAAATTTTTTCAGGGAAATCTTCAATATGCTGATAAGATGTCTCAAGAGTCTTCTTCCGTGCAGTGCGAATGCTGCAATTTCATTGCTGCCAGTTTTCTTCAAGCGGCTCTCCAATCACCTCTGCTGCAGCTGCACGAGCAGCTCACGCTTCTTGATGAGGCTTCGAAATGTTTGTTCGAAATTAACGGCTAAAGACTCTCCAACCACTTGAAGTGCAACTGATTGGCATGAGCAGCTTCATCAACTCAAGAGCAAATCCTATATACTAAAAATGGTCTGTCTGTGTCTATCTATCTATCTATCTATCTATCTATGTGATCGATTAGAGAAAAAATGGCTGGACCGATTTTGTTCGAACTTGCACTGTTCGATCAGAAATTTTCCCGTGACGGTACATGCATCGTGGCTAAGAAATTGCTCAATGCTAGAGGCATTAAATATTCGAAAAACATGCTTTTTTGCAAAGGTCAATCAAACTTTTTGACTTGAAATGCATTGTAAGAATGCTAGAGAAAAAACTGACTGGTTGAATTCTGACTCTGAAATAGATTGCATCATAACTGAATTGTAACTCTGACTTGAATTGAAAATGCAGTGTGGAAGCCTAGCACCAGACTTGATTTAAATTGCGTAACCATATTGTTAACTGATACTGACTGACTGAGAAACTGATTATGTCATAACTGCTTCGTGTGATTTACTCTATGCTTGGATTTTAAAGTGTTGAATTATATAAGTGCAAAATTTGATGTTATCAAAACGACGAGAGCTAGCCTAGAGGTGAACAAACTGAACTGCTAAATGCAGCGACGATGATTCGAATTTTCATAGAGTATAATTTTTTTAATTAAAGCTTTTCAACGTCAGGAAAACTAAAAGACTTTTTAAAAAGAAGCGTCATGTAATGACGTCATGTACGTCATGACGTCATGTAAACAATCATAAAAGCGTCATGTAAAAAATCGTAGAAGCGTCATATAAAAATCGTAGAAGCGTCATTTAAAAAATCATAGAAGCGTCATGTAAACAATCATAGAAGCGTCATGTAAACAATCATAGAAGCGTCATGTAATAAATCATAGAAGCGTCATGTAAACAATCATAGAAGCGTCATGTAAACAGTCATAGAAGCGTCATGTAAAAAATCATAAAAGCGTCATTTTAAAAAATGATAGAAGCGTCATGTAATGAATATTAGAAGCGTCATGTAAACAATCATAGAAGCGTCATGTAAAAATCATAGAAGCGTCATGTAAACAATCATAGAAGCGTCATGTAAACAATCATAGAAGCGTCATTTAAAAAATCATAGAAGCGTCATATAAACAATCATAGAAGCGTCATGTAAACAATCATAGAAGCGTCATGTAAAAAATCATAGAAGCGTCATCTAAAAATCATAGAAGCGTCATGTAATGAATCATAGAAGCGTCATGTAAAAAATCATAAAAGCGTCATGTAAAAAAATCGTAGAAGCGTCATATAAAAATCATAGAAGCGTCATGTAAACAATCATAGAAGCGTCATGTAAAAATCATAAAAGCGTCATGTAAACAATCATAGAAGCGTCATGTAAACAATCATAGAAGCGTCATGTAAACAATCATAGAAGCGTCATGTAAAAAATCGTAGAAGCGTCATCTAAGAATCATAGAAGCGTCATGTAATGAATCATAGAAGCGTCATGTAAAAAATCATAAAAGCGTCATGTAAAAAAATCGTAGAAGCGTCATATAAAAATCATAGAAGCGTCATGTAAACAATCATAGAAGCGTCATGTAAAAATCATAGAAGCGTCATGTAAAAAATCATAGAAGCGTCATGTAAACAATCATAGAAGCGTCATGTAAACAATCATAGAAGCGTCATGTAAAAATCATAGAAGCGTCATGTAAAAAATCATAGAAGCGTCATGTAAACAATAAAAGAAGCGTCATGTAAACAATCATAGAAGCGTCATGTAAACAATCATAGAAGCGTAATTTAAAAAATCATAGAAGCGTCATGTAAACAATCATAGAAGCGCCATGTAAACAATCATAGAAGCGTCATTTAAAAAATCATAGAAGCGCTATGTAAACAATCATAGAAGCGTCATGTAAACAATCATAGAAGCGTCATGTAAAAATCATAGAAGCGTCATGTAAACAATCATAGAAGCGTCATTTAAAAAATCATAGAAGCGTCATGAAAAAATCATAGAAGCGTCATGTAAACAATCATAGAAGTGTCATGTAAACAATCATAGAAGCGTCATGTAAAAAATCATAGAAGTGTCATGTAAACAATCATAGAAGCGTCATGAAAAAATCATAGAAGCGTCATGTAAACAATCATAGAAGCGTCATGTAAAAAGCATAGAAGCGTCATGTAGAAAGCATAGAAGCGTCATATAAAACTCATAGAAGCGTCATTTAAAAAAATCATAGAAGCGTCATGTAAACAATCATAGAAGCGTAATGTAAAAAATCATAGAAGCGTCATGAAAAAATCATAGAAGCGTCATGTAAACAATCATCGAAGCGTCATCTAAAAAGTCATAGAAGCGTCATGTAAACAATCATAGAAGCGTCATGTAAACAATCATAGAAGCGTCCTGTAAACAATCATAAAAGCGTCATGAAAAAATCATAGAAGCGTCATGTAAACAATCATCGAAGCGTCATCTAAAAATTCATAGAAGCGTCATGAAAAAATCATAGGAGTGTCATGAAAAAATTATTGAAGCGTCATTTAGAAAATCATAGAAGCGTCATGTAAACAATCATAGAAGCGTCATGTAAAAAAATCATAGAAGCGTCATGTAAACAATCATAGAAGCGTCATGTAAAAAATCATGGAAGCGTCATGTAAAAAATCATAAAAGCGTCATGTAAAAATCATAGAAGCGTCATATAAAAAGCATAGAAGCGTCATGTAAACAATCATAGAAGCGTCATGTAAAAAAATCATAGGAGCGTCATGTAAACAATCATAGAAGCGTCATGTAAAAAAATCATAGAAGCGTCATGTAAACAATCATAGAAGCGTCATGTAAAAAATCATGGAAGCGTCATGTAAAAAATCATAAAAGCGTCATGTAAAAATCATAGAAGCGTCATATAAAAAGCATAGAAGCGTCATGTAAACAATCATAGAAGCGTCATGTAAACAATCATAGAAGCGTCATGTAAACAATCATAGAAGCGTCATGTAAACAATCATAGAAGCGTCATGTAAAAAAATCATAGGAGCGTCATGAAAAAATCATAGAAGCCTCATTTAAAAACTAATGAATGTGTCATTTAAAAAATTAAGAAGCATCATGGTAGAATAAAAGAAGCGTCATGTCAGACATGAAGGGTGTCATGTAAAAATTAAATGCAGCTATAATGCTGTGCTGGGGAGAAAAACTGAGACGTAAAGGCTCTCAGAGAATAACTGATCAGAGAATAACTGAGATTACGGAGGGGGGTTTCTGAGATGTCAAAGCAACAGTCAGAAGCTACTTCAAAGTTCATGTACTTTACTCAATTTTTTTATTGCATTCTTTGTTGGCTCGCCACGGGGGGCGCTGATAGAAGAAGAGTCATGTAAAAAATAAAAGTAGCACTATGTATACATAAAAGAAAAGTCATGTCGAAGTTAAAAGATTCATTTGGGAATTGCTACGATGTCAAAGCTTGGTGGAAATCGTTATAGTGCTGTGATTCTTAAAGAAGGAATCACTAAAATGTCAAGGCTTAGGGGAGAAGAATTGCTGAGATTTCAAGGCTTTAGGTTGGGTTAAAGTTAGGTTTAGGTCAGGTTTGGGTTGAGGGTTATATTTTATCGGGTTTCAAGGTTAACAGGGGATTTTTTAGACTTCAAGGTTAATGGGGGCCATTGCTGACATGTCAAGGCTTACAAGAAGCTTCATGTCGAAGTTAAGAGATTCATTTGGGAATCCCTACGATGTCGAGGCTTGCAGGGAATCGCTATAATGCTGTAGTAGTGCTATAATGACTCTTAGAGAGAATTACTGAAATTTCAATGCTTTAGGGTTAGGGTTAGGGTTAGGATTAGGGTTAGGGTTAGGGTTAGGCTAGGGTTAGGGTTAGAAGGTTGACAGATATTTTTAGATTTCCAAGGCTTATTGGGGGCATTGCTGAGATGTCAAGGGGGGAAGTTGATATGTTAAAGCTTGTGGGGGGGAATTACTGACATGTCAAGGCTTACAAGGTTTGACAGGAGATTTTTTAAGATTTCAAGGATACATGTAGCTTATTAAAAAAACGTGTATTGCATTTCTTTGGCTCCCCAACGGGGGGCGTAGATTGCTAGTCCTATATACTAAAAATGAAATGTCTGTAACTAACTAGCTATGCGATAGATTTCAGAAAAAATGGCTCAACCGATTTTCTTCAAACTTGCACCATTCGATCAGAAATGTTCCTGGGACGGTACATGTATCTTGGCTAAGAAATTGCTCAATGTTAAAGGGATTAAATATTCGAAAAACATGCTTTTTTGCAAAGGTCAAGCCAAATTTTTGACTTGAAATGCATTGTAAGAATGCTAGAGAAAAAACTGACTGGCTGAATTACGATTGTGATAAAGATTGCATCACAACAAGGTGAAAACAGTGCCACAGAAACGCACACAAGACTTCATTGAAATTGCGTAACCATATTGCTAACTTGAATTGAGACTGATACTGGCTGACTGAGAAATTGATTATGTCATAACTTTTACTCTAACCGACTTGCTATAAGTATTGAATTATAAGGGCCACAAGTCATGTTCTTCAATTGAAAAGAGATAGCCGGATGCAAACAGACTGGAATGCTAATGTAGCGACCTTGGTTCGAATCTTAGTGGTGAAAAATGTTTTTTTTATTAAAACACGTTAAAAAACACAAAATTCTCAACATTAAAGAGCCACCATGTCGAAACATTAAAGAGCCACCATTTCAAACATTAAAGAGCCACAATGTCAAACATTAAAGAGCCACCATGTCGAACGTAAAAGAGCCACCATATCAAACATACAAGAGTTACCATGTCAAACATTAAAGAGCCACCATGTCGAACATTAAAGAGCCACAATGTCAAACATTAAAGAGCCACCATTTCAAACCTAAAAGAGCCACCATGTCGAACATTAAAAAGCCACCATGTCAAACATTAAAGAGCCACAATGGCAAACATTAAAGAGACACCATTTCAAACCTAAAAGAGTTACCATGTCAAACATTAAAGAGCCGCCAGGTCAAACATAAAACAGACACCATTAAGAACATTAAAGAGCCACCATGTCGAACATTAAAGAGCCACCATGTCAAACATAAAACAGCCACCATTTCGAAAATTAAAGAGCCACCATTTTAAACATTAAAGAGCCACCTTGTCAAATATTAAAGAGCCACAATGTCAAACATTAAAGAGCCACCTTATCAAACATTAAAGAGCCACCATGTCAAACATTAAAGAGCCACCATGTAAAACATTAAAGAGCCACCATGTCGAACATAAAAGAGGTACCATGTCAAACATTAAAGACCCACCAGGTCAAACATGAAAGTGCCACCATGTCAAATATTAAAAAGCCACCATGTCAAACATTAAAGAGCCACCAGGTCAAACATGAAAGTGCCACCAGGTCAAACATATACATGACTCCATGTCAAACATTATAGAGCCACCATGTCGAACATAAAAGGGCCACCATGTCAAATATTAAAGAGCCACCATGTCAAACATTAAAGAGCCACCAGGTCAAACATGAAAGTGCCACCATGTAAAACATTAAAGAGCCACCATGTCAAACATTAAAGAGCCACCAGGTCAAACATATACATGACTCCATGTCAAACATTAAAGAGCCACCATGTCGAACATAAAAGGGCCACCATGTCAAATATTAAAGAGCCACCATGTCAAACATTAAAGAGCCACCAGGTCAAACATGAAAGTGCCACCATGTAAAACATTAAAGAGCCACCATGTCGAACATTTAAGAAGCACCATGTCAAACATAAAATAGCCACCATGTGAAACATATAGGTGACTCCATGTAAAACATTAAAGAGCTACCATACCAGACATATACATGACTCCATGTCAAACATATACGTGACTCCATGTTAGACATTTAAGAGCCACCATGTCGAACATTAAAGAGCCAACGTGTTAAAAATACAAGAGCCACCAGGTCAAACATATATATGACTCCATGTCAAACATTAAAGAGCCACCATGTCGAACATAAAAGGGCCACCATGTCAAATATTAAAGAGCCACCATGTCAAACATTTAAGAGCCACCATGTCAAACATATACATGACTCTATGTCAAACGTTAAAGAGACACCATGTCAAACATTACAGAGCCACCATGTCAAACATTTAAGAGCCACCAGGTCAAACATGAAAGTGCCACCATGTAAAACATTAAAGAGCCACCATGTCAAACATATACGTAACTCCATGTCAAACATTGAAGAGACCCCATGTCAAACATTAAAGAGCCACCACGTCGAACATAAAAGAGCCACCATGTAAAACATATACGTAACTCCATGTCAAACATTGAAGCGACACCATGTCGAACATAAAAGAGCCACCATGTCGAACATTAAAGAGCCACCATGTCGAACATAAAAGAGCTACCATGTCAAACATTAAAGAGCCACCATGTTAAACATAAAAGAGCCATCATGTCAAACATATAAGTGACTTTATGTCGAACATTAAAGAGCCACCATGTCTAACATTAAAGAGCCACCATGTCCAACATTAAAGAGCCACCATGTCAAAAATTAAAGAGCCACCATGTCTATCATTAAAGAGCCATCATGTCAAACATTAAAGAGCTACTTTGTCTAACATTAAAGAGCCACCATGTCAAACATTAAAGAGCTACTTTGTCTAACATTAAAGAGCCACCATGTCAAACATTAAAGAGCCACCATGTCAAACATTAAAGAGCCACCATGTCAAACATAAAAGAGCCACCTTTTTGAACATTAAAAAGCCACTTTGTCAAACATAGAAGAGCCCCCATGTCAAACATAGAAGAGCCTCCATGTCAAACATAGAAGAGCCCCCATGTCAAACATAGAAGAGCCCCCATGTCAAACATAGAAGAGCCCCCATGTCAAACATAGAAGAGCCACTATGTCAGACATTGAAAAGCCACCGTATCAAACATAAAAGAGTTACCATGTACGAGCGTAGAACATAAAAGAGCCACCCTGTTAAACATAAAAAGATACACAATTTCAAACGTAAAAGTAAGCGAATTTTAAAGGAGCCGCTATAATGCTAAGGAAATTGTCGCACTAGCTACTTATTGTCTGGTGGATGCTTGCTATTTGGGGATGCTATCTATCTTGGGGATGCTTGCTATCTGGGGGATGCTTGCTATCTGGGGGATGCTTGCTATCTGGGGGATGCTTGCTATCTGGGGGATGCTTGCTATCTGGGGGATGCTTGCTATCTGGGGGATGCTTGCTATCTGGGGGATGCTTGCTATCTGGGGGATGCTTGCTATCTGGGGGATGCTTGCTATCTGGGGGATGCTTGCTATCTGAGGGATGCTTGCTTTCTGGGGGATGCTTGCTATCTGGGGGATGCTTGCTATCTGGGGGATGCTTGCTATCTGGGGGATGCTTGCTATCTGGGGGATGCTTGCTATCTGAGGGATGCTTGCTATCTTGGGGATGCTTGCTATCTGGGGGATGCTTGCAATCTGGGGGATGCTTGCTATCTGGGGGATGCTTGCCATCTTGGGGATGCTTGCTATCTAGGGGATGCTTGCTATCTGGGGGATGCTTGCAGTCTTGGGATGATTTCTTTTTGCAATGCACTTCATTTGAGCAGTTTGTCTGTTGTCTTTTTGAAGGATTTTTGGCTGTCTTTTTGTTACTTTAGAAAACAGAGATTCTATCCAGATGTCCCCCATCGGGGGCGAAGATTGCTAGTCCTATATACTAAAAATGGTCTGTCTGTGTCTATGTGATCGATTAGAGAAAAAATGGCTGGACCGATTTTGTTCGAACTTGCACTGTTCGATCAGAAATTTTCCCGTGACTGTACATGCATCGTGGCTAAGAAATTTCTCGATGCTAAAGGCATTAAATATTCGAAAAACATGCTTTTTTGCAAAGGTCAAGCAAACTTTTCGACTTGAAATGCATTGTAAGAATGCTAGAGAAAAAACTGACTGGTTGAATTCTGATTCTGAAATAGATTGCATCATAACTGAATTGTAACTCCGACTTGAATTGAAAATGCAGTGTGGAAGCGTAGCACCAGACTTGATTTAAATTGCGTAACCATATTGTTAACTGATACTGACTGACTGAGAAACTGATTATGTCATAACTGCTTCGTGTGATTTACTCTATGCTTGGATTTTAAAGTGTTGAATTATATAAGTGCAAAATTTGATGTTATCAAAACGATGAGAGCTAGCCTAGAGGTGAACAAACTGAACTGCTAAATGCAGCGACGATGGTTCGAATTTTCATAGAGTACAATTTTTTTAATTAAAACTTTTCAACGTCAGGAAAACTACAAGACTTTTTAAAAAGAAGCATCATGTAAAATATCAGAAAAAAGCGTCATATAAAAAATCATAGATGCGTCATTTACAAAATCATAGAAGCGTCATGTAAAAAATCATAGAAGCGTCATGTAAACAATCATAGAAGCGTCATGTAAAAAATCATAGAAGCGTCATGTAAACAATCATAGAAGCGTCATGTAAAAAATCATAGAAGCGCCATGTAAACAATCATAGAAGCGTCATGTAAACAATCATAGAAGCGTCATGTAAAAAATCATAGAAGCGTCATGTAAACAATCATAGAAGCGTCATGTAAACAATCATAGAAGCGTCATGTAAACAATAATAGAAGCGTCATGAAAAAATCATAGAAGCGTCATGTAAAAAATCATAGAAGCGTCATGTAAAAAATCATAGAAGCGTCATGTAAACAATCATAGAAGCGTCATGTAAAAAATCATAGAAGCGCCATGTAAACAATCATAGAAGCGTCATGTAAACAATCATAGAAGCGTCATGTAAAAAATCATAGAAGCGCCATGTAAACAATCATAGAAGCGTCATGTAAAAATCATAGAAGCGTCATGTAAAAATCATAGAAGCGTCATGTAAACAATCATAGAAGCGTCATATAAAAATCATAGAAGCCTCATTTAAAAACTAATGAAAGTGTCATTTAAAAATTAAGAAGCATCATGGTACAATAAAAGAAGCATCATGTCAGACATGAAGGGTGTCATGTAAAAATTAAATGCAGCTATAATGCTGTGCTGGGGAGAAAAACTGAGACGTAAAGGCTCTCAGAGAATAACTGAGATTACGGGGGGGGGTTGTTTCTGAGATGTCAAAGCAAAAGTCAGAAGCTACTTCAAAGTTCATGTACTTTACTCAATTTTTTATTGCATTCTTTGTTGGCTCGCCACGGGGGGGCGCTGATAGAAGAAGAGTCATGTAAAAAATAAAAGTAGCACTATGTATACATAAAAGAAAAGTCATGTCGAAGTTAAAAGATTCATTTGGGAATTGCTACGATGTCAAAGCTTGGTGGAAATCGTTATAGTGCTGTGATTCTTAAAGAAGGAATCACTAAAATGTCAAGGCTTAGGGGAGAAGAATTGCTGAGATTTCAAGGCTTTAGGTTGGGTTAAAGTTAGGTTTAGGTCAGGTGTGGGTTGAGGGTTATATTTTAGCGGGTTTCAAGGTTAACAGAATAACAGGGGATTTTTTAGATTAGAAGGTTTATGGGGGCCATCGCTGACATGTTAAGGCTTACGGGGGGAATAGCTGAGATGGCAAGGTTCACGGGGGTATAGATGAGATTTCAAGGCTAAAGTCAGAAGCTACATGTAGTTTATTGAAAACTTTTTATTACATTATTTGATGCCTCCTCTGGGGAGGGATCGCTGATAGAAAAAGCGTAATGTAAAAAATAAAAGAAGCTTCATGTCGAAGTTAAAAGACTCATTTGGGAATCCCTACGATGTCGAGGCTTGCAGGGAATCGCTATAATGCTGTAGTAGTGCTATAATGACTCTTAGAGAGAATTACTGAAATTTCAATGCTTTAGGGTTAGGTTAGGGTTAGGGTTAGGGTTAGGGTTAGGCTTAGGCTAGGGTTAGGGTTAGAAGGTTGACAGATATTTTTAGATTTCCAAGGCTTATTGGGGGCATTGCTGAGATGTCAAGGGGGAAGTTGATATGTTAAAGCTTGTGGGGGGGAATTACTGACATGTCGAGGCTTACAAGGTTTGACAGGAGATTTTTTAAGATTTCAAGGATACATGTAGCTTATTAAAAAAACGTGTATTGCATTTCTTTGGCTCCCCAACGGGGGGCGTAGATTGCTAGTCCTATATACTAAAAATGGTCTGTCGGTATGTGCGTGTGTGTATGTGTGTGTGTGTGATCGATTTTAGCAAAAACGGCTCAACCGATTTTCTTCGAACTTGCACTGTTCGATCAGAAATTTTCCCGTGACAGTACATGCATCGTGGCTAAGAAATTGCTTGATGCTAAAGGGATTAAATATTCGAAAAACATGCTTTTTTGCAAAGGTCAAGCAGCTCTTTCGACTTGAAATGCATTGTAAGAATGCTAGCAGAAAAACTGACTGGTTGAATTCTGATTCTGAAATAGATTGCATCACAATACACTTTATTTATCGTCTGTGTACTGGCTGAATTTGACACTCAATTGAATTGCGTCACAGCTTTGAGTGTGAAAGCATAGCGCAGTACTGAATTTATATTACGTAACCATATTGTAAACTTTCATAGACACTGGTACTGACTTGCCTAAGAAATTGATTATGTCATAACTGCTTCGTGAGACTTTTTACTCTACCTGACTTGGTGTGAGTGTTGAATTATATAAGTGGTACAACATCACTGATAACTTCGATGAGAGCTAGCCTAGAGCTGAACAGACCAGACTGCTAATGCAGCGACCTAGGTTCGAATCTAAGTAGTTTAAAAGTAGTAGTGTAAATTTTTTTATTAAAAGGTTTTATTAAAGGACTAAATAAAAACACTTAGATTACTGCACTCGATAAGCCAAGGATTATTGCTATTAATAAACCAAGGACTACTGCACTCGATAAACCAAGGACTATTGCTCTTGGCAAACCAAGGATTACTGCACTCAAGAAGCCAAGGATTATTGCTATTAATAAACCAACGATTACTGCACTTGGAAAACCAAGGATTACTGCACTCGATAAACCAAGGACTATTGCTCTTGGCAAACCAAGGATTACTGCACTCAAGAAGCCAAGGATTATTGCACTTGGAAAACCAAGGATTACTGCACTCGATAAACCAAGGACTATTGCTCTTGGCAAACCAAGGATTACTGCACTCAAGAAGCCAAGGATTATTGCTATTAATAAACCAAGGATTACTGCACTTGGAAAACCAAGGATTACTGCACTCGATAAACCAAGGACTATTGCTCTTGGCAAACCAAGGATTACTGCACTCAAGAAGCCAAGGATTATTGCACTTGGAAAACCAAGGATTACTGCACTCGATAAACCAAGGACTATTGCACTTGATAAACCAAGGAATATTGCACTTGATAGGCCAAGGATTACTGCACTTGATAAACCAAGGATTATTGCACTTGATAGGCCAAAGATTACTGCGCTTGATAAACCAAGGATTATTGCACTTGATAAACCAAGGATTATTGCACTTGATAAGCCAAGGATTACTGCGCTTGATAAACCAAGGATTATTGCACTTGATAAACAAAGGATTATTGCACTTGATAAACAAAGGATTATTGCACTTGATAAACAAAGGATTATTGCACTTGATAAACCAAGGATTATTGCACTTGATAAGCCAAGGATTATTGCACTTGATAAGCCATGGATTATTGCACTTGATAGTAAAGAATGTTGCACTTGATAAGCCAAGGATTAATGCACTGGATTATTCAAGGATTATTGATATTAATAAACCAAGGACTACTCCACTCGATAAACCAAGGATTATTGCTCTTAATAAACCAAGGATTACTGCACTTGGAAAACTAAGGATTACTGCACTCGATAAACCAAAGACTATTGCACTTGATAAACCAAGGATTATTGCACTTGATAGGCCAAGGATTACTGCACTTGATAAACCAAGGATTATTGCACTTGATAGGCCAAAAATTACTGCGCTTGATAAACCAAGGATTATTGCACTTGATAAACCAAGGATTATTGCACTTGATAAGCCAAGGATTATTGCACTTGATAAACCAATGATTATTGCAGTTGATAAGCCAAGGATTATTGCATCTGATAAACCAAAGATTATTGCACTTGATAAACCAAGGATTATTGCACTTGATAAACAAAGGATTATTGCACTTGATAGGCCAAAGATTACTGCGCTTGATAAACCAAGGATTATTGCACTTGATAAACCAAGGATTATTGCACTTGATAAGCCAAGGATTATTGCACTTGATAAACCAAGGATTATTGCACTTGATAAACCAAGGATTATTGCACTTGATAAGCCAAGGATTATTGCACTTGATAAACCAATGATTATTGCAGTTGATAAGCCAAGGATTATTGCATCTGATAAACCAAAGATTATTGCACTTGATAAACCAAGGATTATTGCACTTGATAAACAAAGGATTATTGCACTTGATAGGCCAAAGATTACTGCGCTTGATAAACCAAGGATTATTGCACTTGATAAACCAAGGATTATTGCACTTGATAAGCCAAGGATTATTGCACTTGATAAACCAAGGATTATTGCACTTGATAGGCCAAGGATTACTGCACTTGATAAACCAAGGATTATTGCACTTGATAAACCAAGGATTATTGCACTTGATAAGCCAAGGATTATTGCACTTGATAGGCCAAGGATTACTGCGCTTGATAAACCAAGGATTATTGCACTTGATAAACCAAGGATTATTGCAGTTGATAAGCCAAGGATTATTACACTTGATAAACCAAGGATTATTGCACTTGATAAACCAAGGATTATTGCACTTGATAGGCCAAGGATTACTGCACTTGATAAACCAAGGATTATTGCACTTGATAGGCCAAAGATTACTGCGCTTGATAAACCAAGGATTATTGCAGTTGATAAGCCAAAGATTATTGCACTTGATAAACCAAGGATTATTTCACTTGATAAACCAAGGATTATTGCACTTGATAAACAAATATTGCACTTGATAAACCAAGGATTATTGCACCTGATAAGCCAAGGATTACTGCGCTAGATAAACCAAGGATTATTGCACTTAATAAACCAAGGATTATTGCACTTAATAAACCAAGGATTATTGCACTTGATAAACCAAGGATTATTGCACTTGATAAACAAAGGATTATTGCACTTGATAAACCAAGGATTATTGCACTTTATAAGCCAAAGATTACTGCACTTGATAAACCAAGGATTATTGCACTTGATAAACCAAGGATTATTGCACTTGATTAATCAAGGATTATTGCTATTAATAAACCAAGGATTATTGCACTAGCTGAGAAGCTGATTACTGCGCTGTCTAAAAAAGAGATTATTGCGCTCGCTGAGACGTGGATTGTTGCACAACCTGAGAAAGCGATTATTGCATTAGCGGAAGTAACATTTGCACTAGCTACTTGCTGTCTCGTGGATGCTTGCTCTCGAGGGGGGATACTTGCTATTTGGGAGAGGGGGTACTGGCTACATGCATGGGATTCTTTCTATCCAGGGATGCTTGCTATTCAGGGATTCTTGCTATCTGCAGGATGCTTGCTATAATATCTGGGGGGTGCTTGCTATCTGCAGGATGCTTGCTATCTGGGTGGATGCTTCTATAATATCTGGGGGGTGCTTGCTATCTGCAGGATGCTTGCTATCTGGGTGGATGCTTCTATAATATCTGGGGGGTGCTTGCTATCTGCAGGATGCTTCTATAATATCTGGGGGGTGCTTGCTATCTGCAGGATGCTTCTATAATATCTGGGGGGTGCTTGCTATCTGCAGGATGCTTCTATAATATCTGGGGGGTGCTTGCTATCTGCAGGATGCTTCTATAATATCTGGGGGGTGCTTGCTATCTGGGTGGATGCTTCTATAATATCTGGGGGTGCTTGCTATCTGCAGAATGCTTCTATAATATCTGGGGGTGCTTGCTATCTGCAGAATGCTTCTATAATATCTGGGGGTGCTTGCTATCTGCAGAATGCTTCTATAATATCTGGGGGTGCTTGCTATCTGCAGAATGCTTCTATAATATCTGGGGGGTGCTTGCTATCTGCAGAATGCTTCTATAATATCTGGGGGGTGCTTGCTATCTGCAGGATGCTTCTATAATATCTGGGGGTGCTTGCTATCTGCAGAATGCTTGCTATCTGGGTGGATGCTTGCTATCTGGGTGGATGCTTCTATAATATCTGGGGGGTGCTTGCTAATCTGCAGATGCTTGCTATCTGTGGTGATTCTTGCTATGAGCATTAGAGGATGCTTGCTATCTGCGATTGTTCACTTTTGGAGGGGGTTGCTTGCTGTCTTGGGAATATTTTCTATTTAGGGAAACGATATTTTGTTGACTGTTTGTTAATTTTAGAGAAAAAGTGATTTTTTAATTTTGCAAACATCTTAGTCTGTGACAATTTTACACGAATAAGGTGATTTTTAAAATGTGAAGAAGGAATTAGTGTTTAAGAAAATGTGTTTTTTTATTGTTTTCCATGAACTATTTTTGCTCCTTTCTTATTGGGCGCCCCGAAGGGGGGCCGCACTAGATTGCTTCTAAATATACTAAATCTCTAATCTTCTAATCTAATCTTCTAATCTAAATATACTAAATCTCTAATCTAAATATACTAAATCTCTAATATTTGTATGTCCATAACGCTCTACAGATTGCAATCTTCTAATCTATCTATCTTCTATCTTCTATCTATCTTCTAATCTAATCTAATCTTCTAAATATCTATCTTCTATCTATAATCTATAAATATACTAAATCTCTAATATTTGTATGTCCATAACGCTCTACAGATTGCAATTCTTCACCGATTTTGATCGCGTTTTCGCCAAAAGATTCGTAATCAGCCTGGGATTGTATGGTTAAAATTTATTGTATCTGCTTCAATGCTAAAGGGATTAAATATTCGAAAAACATGATTTTTTGCAAAGGTCAAGCAGCTCTTTCGACTTGAAATGCATGGTAAGAATGCTAGATAAAAAACTGACTGGCTGAATTCTGATCCTGATAAAGATTGCATCACAACAAGTTGAAAACACGGTGCCAAGTTGAAAGACAGAAATTGCGTAACCATATTGCTAACTTTAATTGAGACTGATGCTGACTGCCTGAGTATTTGATTATGTCATAGCTGCTTCGTGTGACTTTCACTCCAAGAGAATTTGTGTTAGTATTCGTGTAACGTTCTAGAGATCGAACCGATTGACCAATTTTAATCGTGTTTTCGCCAAAAGATTTGTAATTATCTGGAAGGAAGACAGTTAAAATTTATTTAATTGGCTTTAATGCTAAAGGTATTAAATATTCGAAAAACGAGTTTTCCCAATGCTTTTAATGGAAGGCCAAGCAAGGTTGAATTCTTGACTGGCTGAATTCCAATTCTAATTATAATTGCGCCACATCCAATTCTAATTATGATTGCGCCACAACTGCGTACTGCATATTCTCGCTATAAACTGACTCTGAGCTTTTTAGGTGGAGGCAGTGTGCCAAGCATTGCGCAGGCACTCTGGAGGGAGAGCGAAATCAGCCAGTGCATTTTAAAAGTATTGAAATAAAATAATGCTCAGTGGCTGCGTGTGTACATTCTTCTGACCTTGGCTGAACGGCTCTGCCGGCACCAAACATGTGCACACTGAGCAGCCTATCACTGCTATGTATTTGACCGCAATGTCTAAGCATATATGGCTGATTTTTGCGCCCTCCATCAGTAGGCGGAATAGCCGCAGTGTAGGCACTAGGACTAGGTTTAGGCTAGGCGTAAGGTCCAAGGTTCGAGTCCGCCTCGCCGACGGATAATTAAAATTAAACAAGTTAATTCATTTATAGCTTGCCCCTCAACTAATTGAATCATTTTTTATTAATTAGTAAGCCACACTCAATGAAATATTTTTGCTATTCAGCACAAGTTGCTAAACAAATTGATTTTGTCAATGTTTATTTGTCAATTTGTCAATTTGAATTTGATTTGATTTCAGCCAGTGCATTTTAAAATTAGATTTGTAAAAAACTGCTTTGGCGCTACGAGCGTATTACTGCTCCAGAATTGCAGACGATGCTGCTAAATAGCTAAACTGCTAAAGTTACTGCTAAATGCTGAGCTGCGCAAAAGACTGCCGATATGTATCGTAAATTGATTAGTGAGCGGTACTAAATACTGAGCAAATTTTTAGATTATTGAAAGAATCATTGCTGAGAAGACTGAGGAGCCGGCCGAGAGGAGAACTGCAGACTGCTGAGGGGAACTACAGATTGTCAAAGGGATCATTCATGCAGACTGCAAAGGGAAAAATTGAAAAAAAAACTGCTGAGGTATTCCTCCAGACTTATGAGTGTATGGCAGAGCAAGTTGTTGAGGGGATCCGAGTAACTGCGGACTGCTGAGTGAAATATTGTAGTTTGCCGATGTCAATGAAAGTTTAGACAGCAAAGTTGGTACTCGTACCTGCAGGCTGCTAAGAGTATGACTGCAGTCTGTTTGCGGGATTAGAAGTTGTTTGCGGGATTAGAAGTGATAGCTAATTTCAGGTTGTTGTGGGGATAACTGCCGATTTCTGGGGGGGGGGGTTAACTTCAAAGTGCGAAGTTACTAAACTTCTAGAATAGTATAAGGCTTTTAGTAGAAGGTCAGCAGTTCGAGTCTACATTGAAGCAGCGAATTTATCTTTGTGACAATAATTATTGTTTCCTATGGGAATTCATGCAAATTTTTAACATTTTATTTTGTACGAGCGTATATACTTTTGCTGAGGCTACGCTAAGCTTCAAGAGCAGCGCTTATCTGCTGTAAGTGCTAATTTGCAAAGGGTGTTGCTAATCTGGGTGAGCAGCGCTAATCGGGGAGAGCAGTGCTAATCTGACGCATTCAATAAAATAATAAATGTGTAAGACGATTACAAATCAAATTTAGCCTGCAAGTTGCAAAAATATTTCAAATGGTTTCGATTATTCAGAAGCAATACATGTATGGCCTTAAGCAAAGATTAGTGGCCATCTGCTCACTGATTGTGCAAAACAGTGCTGGTAAACAATTACTAAACTTCTGGTGAACCATTGCTAAACTGCTGGTGAACCATTGCTAAACTGCAGAAAGCTATAGTGAAATATTGTTTTTTTATTAAAAACTTCTTTTAAAGAGAAGAAAACGCAAAGGCAAGAAAAAACGAACAAGAATCATCATGTCAATTATAAAAGAAGCGCACTGTCGAAAGTAAAAGTCTCATTGGGAATTGCTAAGACTGCTAAGACTATTGCTACGAGCATAATGCTGGTATGGCAAATTGCTGTGATATATCAATACTCATGGGAGGATTTATAAGATCTCAAGGCACAAGGGGAATTGCTATAATTGTCATTCTGGGGAGAATTGCTTTGATTTCAAGGTTCATTTGTTCATTTGGCAAGTGCCAAGATATCAAAAGGTTAGTCACTCAATTTTCAGGCTCATGGGGAAATTACTAACATTTCCAAAGCTCATTGGGGAATTGCTGAAATTCTGCTGCAGGTTAAGGGTTAGGCTTAGGGTTCAATTATAGAGCGATAATCGTGTCAATCATTAATGATCCATCGAGGAATTGCTAAGATTAAATGCTCTTGGGGCGAATTACTTAAATGCTTTGGCTCTACGGGGAATTACTGACAGGTCAAGGCTTCCGGTGAAATTTAGATTTAAAAGCTTATGAGGAAGTTACTTTAATGCTGAGGCTCAAGGCTCATTGTCGAAATTGCTAACATGCCAAGATTTTCTTATGGGTTAGGGTTAGATGCTTAGGGTCAGTTTTGGTTCAATCATAGATTAACCGCTGTCAACCATCAATTAAAGACTTGCTAAGATATCTAAGCTCATCGGGGAATAGCTGAGTTGTCAAGGCTTATAAGGGGATTGCTGAGTTATCAAGGCTTATAAGGTGATTGCTGAATTCTTGGGAGAGGGGAGTTGGGTTGTTGGGATGTCACAGCTAATTACTGCGCTGGGAGAATTGCATAGAAGTCTAGGCTGGAGTTTAATTGCTGCGATGTCGAGGCTTAATGGGGTTATTCCTGAGATGTCAAGGCTTACTGGGGAATTGCTGAGATTTTAAGGCTTACTGGGGAAATGCTGCGATCTCAAGACTTACTGGGAAAAGTTTTGAGATCTCAGAGCTTACTGGGGGAATTGCTGATATGTCGAGGCTAACTGGGGGAATTACTGAGATGTCAAGGCTTACTGGGGGAATTGCTGAGATGTCAAGGCTTACTGGGGGAATTGCTGAGATGTCAAGGCTTACTGGGGGAATTGCTGATATGTCAAGGCTAACGGGGGGAATTGCTGAGATCTAAAGGCTTACTGGGATCTCAAGACTTACTGGGGGAATTGCTGAGATCTTAAGGCTTACTGGGGGAATTGCTGAGATGTCAAGGCTCATGGACGATGGCTGAATTGTTGGGGGGGGGGTGTTAGGTTGTTAGGCGATTGTCAGATAGTCAGGTAGTACGGCTCAAGTAGCTCATGTAATTCAGATAATGAAAAAGTACACACAAGTGATGCTGATTTCTGCTAATAGAAAATACCAGCGCATTCATTAAAGGTTTGATCCTTTGATTTAGGCTAATATAGAGAGAGGGTCTAAGGGCGTCAGGGATTTGCATATTGAGCTCCTGCTGCGGATCAGAATATGCCCCGGCCATTGACAATATCTATCAAGAGTTTGTTCTTGAAAGGATAAGCACTATTTGCTGATTTAGAAAGGGTTTTGGGCTGATGAAGGAAACTTTTTTGGCTAATGAAAGTTTGGATTAATGGCAATTTATTTCTGCCAAAATGAGAAAAGGTAATTTTTGATTAATGGAAATCAATATTTTGGACGATTATAGTAAAGTTACTCTTGTGCAAAAATAAAAACCAATTGATGTCATTTTCAGGGCTCCCCAGCGGGGGGCTAAATGGCTAGTCCTATATACTAAAAATGAAATGTGTGTCTCTGTGAGATAGATTTCAGAAAAAACGGCTTAACCGATTTTCTTCAAACTTGCACCATTCGATCAGAAATTTTCCTGGGACGGTACATGCATCTTGGCTAAGAAATTGCTCAATGTTAAAGGGATTAAATATTCGAAAAACATGCTTTTTTGCAAAGGTCAAGCAGCTCTTTCGACCTGAAATGCATTGTAAGAATGCTAGAGAAAAAACTGACTGACTGAATTCTGATTCTGACAAAGATTGCATCACAACAAGTTGAAAACAGTGCCGAAGAAATGCACACACGACTTGAATGAAATTGCGTAACCATATTGGCAACTTAAATTGAGACTGATTCTGGCTGACTGAGAAATTGATTATGTCATAACTTTTTACTCCAATTGACTTGCTGTAAGAATTGAATTATAAGGGCCACAATTTATGTTCTCCAATTGAAAAAGATAGCCCAGATGCGAACAGACTGGAATGCTAATGTAGCGACTTGGGTTCGAATCTTAGTAGGGCAAAAAAGATTTTTTTTTATTAAAACACCTTAAAAACACAAAACTTCTAAACATAAAAGAAGCGCAATGTCAAACATAGAAGAGCCACCATGTCGAACATAAAAGAGCTAACATATCGAATATTAAAGAGCCACCATGTCAAACCTAAACGAGCCACCATGTCTAATATTTAAGAGGCACCATATAAAACATATAAGTGACTTTATGTCAAACATAAAAGAGCCACCATTTCTAACATTAAACAGCCACCATTTCGAACATTAAAGAGCCACCATGTCGAAAATAAAAGAGTCACTATTTCGAACATCAAAGAGCCACTATGTCAAACATTTAGGAGCCACTTTTTCGAACATTAAAGAGCCACCATGTCAAACATAAAAGAGCCAACATGTCAAACATAAAAGAGCCAACATGTCAAACATAAAGAGCCACCATGTCAAACATTTAAGAGCCACCATGTCAAACATATATGTGACTTTGTGTTAAACATTAAAGAGCCACCATTTCGAACATTAAAGAGCCACCATGTCAAACATGAAAGAGCTATAACATGAAGAATATTAAAGAGCCACCATGTCGAACATAAAAGAGCTGCCATGTAAAATAACAAAGAGCTACCAAGTTAAACATAAAAGAGCCACCATGTAAAACATTAAAGAGCCACCATGTGAAACATTAAAGAGCCACATTGTCAAACCTAGAAGAGCCACCATGTCGAACATAACAGAGCTACCATGTCAAACATTAAAGAGCCACCATGTCAAACATTCAAAAGTTACATTGTCAAACATTGAAGAGCCACTATGTCAAACATTTAGGAGCCACTTTGTCGAACATTAAAGAGCCAACATGTCAGACATTAAAAAAGCCACCGTATTAAATAAAAAGAGTTAACATGTAGAACAAAAAAGAGCCACCATTTCGAACATAAAAGAGCCAACATGTCAAACATAAAGAGCCACCATGTCAAACATTTAAGAGCCACCATGTCAAACATATATGTGACTTTATGTCAAACATTAAAGAGCCACCATTTCGGACATAACAGAGCTACCATGTAAAACATTAAAGAGCCACCATGTCAAACATTAAAGAGCCACCATGTCGAACATAAAAGAGCCACCATGTCAAACCTAAAAGAGCCACCATGTCGAAAATAAAAGAGCCACTATTTCGAACATTAAAGAGCCACCATTTCGAACATTAAAGAGCCACCATGTCGACCATAAAAGAGCCACTATTTCGAACATTAAATATCCACCATGTCAAACATAAAAGAGCCAACATGTCAAACATAAAAGAGCCAACATGTCAAACATAAAGAGCCACCATGTCGAAAATGAAAGAGCCACTATTTCGAACATTAAAGAGCCACCATTTCGAACATTAAAGAGCCACCATGTCGACCATAAAAGAGCCACCATGTCAAACATGAAAGAGCTATAACATGAAGAATATTAAAGAGCCACCATGTCGAAAATTAAAGAGCCACCATGTCGAACATTTAAGAGCCACCATGTTAAACCTAAAAGAGCCACCATGTTAAACCTAAAAGAGCCACCATGTTAAACCTAAAAGAGCCACCATGTTAAACCTAAAAGAGCCACCATGTCAAACCTAAAAGAGCCACCATTTCGAACATATAAGTGACTTTATGTCAAACATTAAAGAGCCACCATGTCAAACATTAAAGAGCCACCATGTAAAACAAAAGAGCCACCATTTCGAACATTAAAGAGCCACCATGTCAAACATTTAAGAGCCACCATGTTAAACATAAAAGAGCCACTATGTTGAACATTAAACAGCCATCATGTCAAACCTAAAAGATCCACAATTTCGAACACTTAAGAGCCACAATGTAGAATATTAAAGAGCTACCATGTCAAACATTTAAGAGCCACCATGTCAAACATTTAAGAGCCACCACGTAAAACATTAAAGAGCCACCATTTGAAACATTAAAGAGTCACCATGTCAAACATTTAAGAGCCACCATGTCAAACATTTAAGAGCCACCATGTCAAACCTAAAAGAGCCACCATGTCAAACCTAAAAGAGCCACCATGTCGAACATAAAAGAGCCACCATGTCAAACCTAAAAGAGCCACCATGTCGAACATAAAAGAGCTATACCATAAAAAAAATTAAAGAGCCACTATCTCGAACATTAAAGAGCCACCATGTCAAACATTTAAGAGCCACCATGTCAAACATTTAAGAGCCACCATGTCAAACCTAAAAGAGCCACCATGTCAAACCTAAAAGAGCCACCATGTCAAACCTAAAAGAGCCACCATGTCGAACATAAAAGAGCTATACCATGAAAAACATTAAAGAGCCACTTTCTCGAACATTAAGGAGCCACCATGTCAAACATTTAAAAGCCACCTTGTCAAACATTAAATAGCCACTTTGTCGAACATTAAAGAGTCACTGTGTCAAACATAAAAGAGCCACTGTTTCAAACATAAAAGAGCCACCAGGTTAAACATTAAAGAGCCACCATGTCAAACAATAAAGAGGCACCATGTCAAACATAAAAGAGCCACCATGTCTGACATTAAAAAGCCATCGTTTCAAACATAAAACAGTTGCCATGTAGAACTTAAAACAGCCACCATGTCAAACATAAAATTTACACAATTTCAAACATAAAAGTAAGCGAATTTTAAAGGAGCCACTATAATGCTAAGGAAATTATCGCACTAGCTACTTATTGTCTGGTGGATGCTTGCTATTTGGGGATGCTATCTATGTAGGGGATGCTTGCTATCTGGCGGATGCTTGCTATCTGGGGGATGCTTGCTATCTGGGGGATGCTTGCTATCTGGGGGTTGCTTGTAATCTGGAAGATGCCTGCTATCTGGCGGATGCTTGCTATCTGGGGGATGCTTGCTATCTGGGGGATGCTTGCTATCTGGGGGATGCTTGCTATCTGGGGGATGCTTGCTATCTGGGGGTTGCTTGTAATCTGGAAGATGCTTGCTATCTGGCGGATGCTTGCTATCTGGAAGATGCTTGCTATCTGGCGGATGCTTGCTATCTGGGGGATGCTTGCTATCTGGGGGATGCTTGCTATCTGGGGGATGCTTGCTATCTGGGGGTTGCTTGTAATCTGGAAGATGCTTGCTATCTGGGGGATGCTTGCTGTCTTGGGATGATTTCTTTTTGCTTCCTTTGAGTATTTTGTCTGTTTTTTTTGTGAAGGCCTTTTTTGGCTATCTTTTTGTTACTTGTAGAGAACAGAGGTTCTATACAGATGTCCCCCAACGGGGGGCGAAGATTGCTAGTTAATTCTACCTGTCAAACCTTCAAGCTGGGCCCATCCTGGGCGTCCAGTCCACTGCAACGGTTGCCAAGGTGACGCGAAAACATCCGCCAAACAGGAGCCCCTCCACCCGGCCGGGAACTCAAAGCCCCATTGGCCGGCCCGCTCGCCCATCTCTCGCCCGCCGGGAGCTCCATAAAAGCCCCGCCTCCGGCCTCGCCGGGAACTCGCGCCCCTCCAGACTCCTCAGCGACATCAGCAACCCTCCCGGCTCTCCCAGCTTCTGCAATGCATTTGCCTGCACTGGTGGGTCTTCTGCTTCTTCGCGCAGTCGGTAAGTTCCTGCAGTTGTCAGGCAGAGCTCAACAACCAGTTCTGCTGTACAGCATCCCTCAGTTCTGAGCACTGCGTCTGTTTCAGCATCACTCAGTGCTGAGCACTCCGCCTGTTTCAGCATCACTCAGTACTGAGCACTCCACCTGTTTCAGCATCACTCAGTGCTGAGCACTCCGCCTGTTTCAGCATCACTCAGTGCTGAGCACTCCACCTGTTTCAGCATCACTCAGTGCTGAGCACTCCGCCTGTTTCAGCATCACTCAGTGCTGAGCACTCCGCCTGTTTCAGCATCACTCAGTGCTGAGCACTCCGCCTGTTTCAGCATCACTCAGTGCTGAGCACTCCGCCTGTTTCAGTGGCATCAGCCTCAAGCGGCCAGGAGTTCAATTCGGTCCCCAGCCGCTCCCTGGTGCTGAACGACTCGCTCAGCGTCAGCTTGTTCAGCGAGTCCGGCATCCATTCCGATGGCGAGTGCCTGATGTGGTGCTCAGACAGAGGCTGCGCCGCTGCGGTGGTGAACATGACCAGCCGCGTCTGCCTGATGGCCGTCATCAACGATGAGTCATCGGGACAGCCGGGCCCTGACGGCAGTCACGTGACCAGGCACCTGGGCTCGCATGGTGACGCCGCGGTGACGGTGTGGACGGCGGACGACTTCGAGTCGCAGCTGCGGAGTCGGGCTTTCCAGCAGGTGTTCCGAAGTGAGTAAAGCTGACAGGTGTGAGTGAAGCTGACAGGTTTGAGTGATGCTGACAGGTGTGAGTGAAGCTGACAGGTTTGAGTGATGCTGACAGGTGTGAGTGATGCTGACAGGTGTGAGTGAAGCTGACAGGTGTGAGTGAAGCTGACAGGTGTGAGTGAAGCTGACAGGTGTGAGTGAAGCTGACAGGTGTGAGTGAAGCTGACAGGTGTGAGTGAAGCTGACAGGTGTGAGTGATGCTGACAGGTGTGAGTGAAGCTGACAGGTGTGAGTGAAGCTGACAGGTGTGAGTGATGCTGACAGGTTTGAGTGATGCTGACAGGTGTGAGTGAAGCTGACAGGTGTGAGTGAAGCTGACAGGTTTGAGTGATGCTGACAGGTGTGAGTGAAGCTGACAGGTGTGAGTGAAGCTGACAGGTGTGAGTGAAGCTGACAGGTGTGAGTGAAGCTGACAGGTGTGAGTGAAGCTGACAGGTGTGAGTGATGCTGACAGGTGTGAGTGATGCTGACAGGTATGAGTGAAGCTGACAGGTGTGAGTGATGCTGACAGGTGTGAGTGATGCTGACAGGTGTGAGTGAAGCTGACAGGTGTGAGTGATGCTGACAGGTGTGAGTGATGCTGACAGGTGTGAGTGAAGCTGACAGGTGTGAGTGAAGCTGACAGGTGTGAGTGAAGCTGACAGGTGTGAGTGAAGCTGACAGTGTGAGTGAAGCTGACAGGTGTGAGTGAAGCACATTAGTGGGTAGGGGGTTGAGTGTGGCGTGATTGGGTGCTAAAAGTGCAACGGCACCTGAGGCAGAGGCTGGCTCAGTTCGCAGAACCCGAAGCTTCGGCTCTCGCCTTTGACGCCTTCACTCCAGACAGCAGCGCAGGTCGCAGCGGCTCCGTCCAGAGCGTTGCCGTGAAGTTCGCCGGCTGCTACCGCATTGAGGCGTTCGGAGCCGCTGGGGGCAGCTCAACCAGAATTAATTCCTCCAGAGGCGCCTCTGCCGCCGGCTGCTTCAGCCTGGCCGCCGGCGCCCGGCTGGAAATTTTGGTCGGCCAGGCGGGCGGCGACTCGGCCTGCGGAGTCGGCGCTGGCGGCGGAGGCGGCAGCTTCGTGTACGTCAGCAACGGCTCGGACAGTCAGCAGTTGCTCGTGGCCGCGGGAGGTGGCGGTGGAGCCTCAAGGATATATGCTGGTGAGCTGATGCGAGTCCAGAAATGCGTAGAATTTTGAGTCATTTGAGCCAATCATCTTGAAGCATGCGGGCTGAGCACAGGGGATGAGAGTTGAGAATAATTAACTTCATCACAGCTTGTTGCATCGCAGATTTGAGCACAATTTCCTCTGACATTTCGCAGGCATGAATGGCAGCGGCTCTACAAGCGGCACGAGCAGCAATCCTGGAGGCTCCAAGTACTCCGGCCCCGGTGGCGCTGGAGGACAGCCGGGCCGGGTGTCGCCCATCCGGTACACTGCACGGCCGAATGTTTCTTGCGGCGGTGCCGGCGCCGGCTGGAGCGGCTCGGCTCAGCCCAGCAGCGAGTCCTTCGTTGATCCCGGAGGTCCCGGGCTCGGCCTCGGCGACGGTTGGCTGGGCGGAGCGCGCAGCGGCTCCTGCCCGACCGGCGACGGCGGTTTCGGCGGAGGCGGCGCTGGAGGCGGCTGCTGCTTCAGGTATCCCATCGGTGCCAGCGGCGGCGGAGGCGGCTTCAGTGGAGGCGGAGCTAGCACATTTCCACGCAGCGGAGGTGGCGGCGGTGGCGGCTCCTTCTGCGGCGGCGTCGGCTGCGCCACCTCCTCTGGCGGCAACGCGGAGCGGCAGGGCCGGGTGCGGCTGAGCCGTCTGGGAGCCGCCTGTGAGTGAGGAGCTGCTTCAGCAACATCAAATTCAGGCAGACTCTGAAGAGCTGCTCGTTAATGAGATTTTATATCGACTTTTGATTCCCGTCTGTACGAACTTGCAACACCAGCTGATTCAGTGCCAACTGGCATGCCTGTGTTATTCTCTTATCAGTGTTATACTGACAACTGGCATTGCCTGTGTTATCCTCTTATCAATGTTATACTGACAACTGGCAGTGCCTGCGTTATTCTCTTATCAATGTTATATTGACAACTGGCATGCCTGTGTTATCCTCTTATCAATGTTATACTGACAACTGGCAGTGCCTGTGTTATTCTCTTATCAATATTATACTGACAACTGGCAGTGCCTGTGTTATTCTCTTATCAATATTATACTGACAACTGGCATGCCTGTGTTATTCTCTTATCAGTGTTATACTGACAACTGGCATTGCCTGTGTTATCCTCTTATCAATGTTATACTGACAACTGGCAGTGCCTGCGTTATTCTCTTATCAATGTTATACTGACAACTGGCATGCCTGTGTTTTTCTCTTATCAGTGTTATACTGACAACTGGCAGTGCCTGTGTTATTCTCTTATCAATATTATACTGACAACTGGCAGTGCCTGTGTTATTCTCTTATCAATATTATACTGACAACTGGCACTGCCTATGTCATTCTCTTATCAATGTTATACTGACAACTGGCACTGCCTATGTCATTCTCTTATCAATATTATACTGACAACTGGCATGCCTGTGTTATTCTCTTATCAATGTTATACTGACAACTGGCATGCCTGTGTTATTCTCTTATCAATGTTATATTGACAACTGGCATGCCTGTGTTATTCTCTTATCAATGTTATTTTGGCAACTGGCTCAGCGCTATCAACCCACTGAATTGGCATTATGCTTGCTCTGCTGCTTTCTGGAGGCACCAATGTCTGCTGAGCAGAGTTATTTGACTTCGGCAAACAGGGGTCGCATGCAAAATTTTATCCTGATTTTTGCCGCCATTCGACGCCCTACTTTTTTGCGTCGTCAAACAAGGTTCGTCTCGGGTGCAAATTTATTGGCGACTGTCATTTTAGCGTCAAATTTCATTAGCAAACGGAGCTTCACTCCACTTGTTGTTTTGTTTACCCATCATACACCTGACACAGAAAACCGTCAGTGCGACTCTTGACTGCCACAAATTCACTGCCGGCGATTCAGGTTAGGTTTAGGTTTGTTTTAGGTTTGCTTTAGGCTTGGTTTAGGCTTGGTTTAGGTTAGGTTAAGGTTAGGTTTAGGTTTGGTTTAGGCTTGGTTTAGGTTAGGTCCACGAAAATTCACTGCCAAACCAAACCTAAACCTAACCTAAAACTTACCTAAACCTAACTTAACCTAACCTAAATAAACCTAATCTAAACAAAACCTAAACCTAACCTAAACCTTCAATACATTATTTAGAGTCCAAGCACAGCGAAGGCAGGTTGTTACGGGTGATCCCACAATCAGACCAGTTATTAAACAGCTTGTTTATGATTCAATTGGCTAATTTTGCTCAGCCGCACGGCGATCCCAGAGAAGGCCGGACCGCGGCAGCCGAAGTGCCCTACCCTACAGCGGCTTCAGGTGTACAGCCGTAGCAGAAAAAGAGTAAAAGACTCGATAGAACAAAAGGTCAAGTCAGTCGCGCAAGACAGACAGGGCGTCGGTCGGCTCGCACACAGCCAGGGCCGCGGCGGGCGCCGAACGCAGGCATCAAGGTCTCAGCTTTTGTACAACAAGGCGGACTCCATGACCACCTATAGAAGTTGCGACTCTGGGCACCGTCCGTCAAATCAGGGTCAGGGACTTCTAGTTTATACTATTCTATTTGCAGACGTCACTGGTCATGGCGGGGGCCCAGACATTCACGGCACTGCCGTTCGGAGTTGGCGGCAGTTAGGGGTGCACTTTTCCACCTGGTTCTCGTGGGTAGTCACCAACCCGTGTTGGGGATGAGGCCATCAGTGGGTCTCGGGGAGCGGAAGCTGCCGCCAGCTCGTTGTCCATGAAGCCTGGAATCCAGGTGAACTCCGGATGTTGCTGTACAGATGCAGTTGATTAAAGAGTCATTGAGGCCTCCGTCTTTGCTTTGAGGCCCGGTCACGCCGCCGTCAGATAAGACATCACTGATGTACAGAGCCATGAATATTGGTGCACGAGTTCTGTGAGCAAAAAATTTATTCTCATTTAAAAGAGCGTTTGGAGGCGTAACCGCGCGTGAGTCCATCGGTGGTCCGGAGATGAAGCGAGTTTGGACGCTGAAGGAAATTCGTAAATATTTTAGGTCATTGAACGAGTAGAATTCATTTGCTCCCAACACCAAAAGTTCTGTTTAGTCAGTTAATGAGGACTCATTCAGGAAAAAAGTTTCTCAGTATGCCTCCAGAGGCTTCATCTGCCTCCAGAGCGCCGACTTCACTTCTCTACAATGCAAAAAGTGGCAGCATGAGTGAGCGCGCCATCTTACGGATGCCTTGAACTGCGATTTGCTTACCCAAGTAGATGACGAGCCGGTCGGCGTACTTCACGCTGGCGTCCATCTTCTCGCCCTTCTTGTCCGAGTAGTACAGCACTGGCGCCTTGCCCAACAGTCCGTTCTTAGCCCACGAGCAGTGATCCTTGTCCGTGTCGGTGATTCCCATAAAGATGACGTCGTTCGGGCAGCCTCCGTGGCTGAACGCGATGTAGAAGCTTCGCCGAAAATCGCCCCAGCTCTCGCCGGCGATGGAGAAGCGATGGAATGTTCCCTGGCCGATCCAGTAGGGATAGGACTTGATCAGTCTGTCCTTGGAGAACCAGTTGTCCGAGGTGAGCGCCTCCGGGTTCTTGCTCACGTCGAACGTGACGCTGACGACCACCTTGTCATCTTTGCGCATCTCGGCCACGATCTTGGTGTATCCGCGGTACTTGACAATCCCCGGCAGATCGTTGAGCAGGCTGGAGCGGAACAGCGGCGGGAAACCTGAGCTGCTCGAGGCGGACGCGGCGCTGCCATCGGTCTTATGGAATTCGGCGAACGCGTCCTTGCCGGAGTGGGCAGCGATGGTGAAGAGCAGAGCTTTGTCGGGGCCTGAAGTTCAAGGTGGAGATGATTCGGCTCTTGAAAGTCTGACACCTTCAGCTGCAATAAGCTGTTTAATTGATAAGCACTGTCCGATTCTCATTCCTAAATGCCGTTCCCATGGCGCTACAAGAGTTGCTTTAAACCAAACATTTCTTGCATACCGCCAATGCAGAAAACAAACTTTGTTCAAGACGATTGACTGTTAAAATTTTCAGACGCATTATTCTGCTGTCTAAGTGCCAATTGATAGAATGTTGAAGTTTGCAATTTTACAATAAAGTTGTATCTTAATGACTCAAAATATTTGTCACAAACCTTAGCCGAATGCTTATCACTAGTCTTCACTCTGATTTTTCAAAAAGCAGATAAAATGATGTCACTTACCGAGAATGTAAGTGAGGGATCGACTCTCTAAAATGTTTTAGATCACCAATTTTGTTTCAGTACAAAAGCAATCAGCACAAGAGATTTCAATTACAGCTCAATCGACGGTATACACAGACTTACTCAAATAGATGAAGAGCCTGTCGGCGTACTTCACGTTGCTTTCCATCTTCACGTCCTTCTTGTCCGAGTAGAACAGCACTGGCGCTTTGCCGTGCAGTCCGTTCTTCACCCATGAGCAGTGGTCCTTGTCCGAGTCGCCGAGTCCCATGAAGATGATATCGTTCGGGCAGCCTCCGTGACTGAATGCGATGTAGAAGCTTCGTCTGAACTCGCCCCAGCTCTGCCCGGCGATGGAGAAGCGCTGGAATTTCCGTTGGTTGCTGAACTGGTAGGGATAGCTCTCCAGCAGCCGCTCGGGAGTGAACCAGTTCTCCGAGCTGATGCTGCTTGTGTTGTTCGCGACTTCGAACGTGGCGCTCGCAACCACCTGGCCGCTCTTTCGCATTTCGACCACAACCTGGCTGGATCCGAGGTCCTGAATGGCGCGCGGCATGCTGTCGAGCAGGTAGGACCGGTAGACGGGCGGCAGGCTCTTCGGCACGGAGAAGTCCTCAGACTTGCTGCGGTACGCGCTGAGCGGATTCTGGCCCGCGTGAGCTTTGATGGTGAACAGCAGAGCTTTTCCCTGCTCTGGAAGGTGTTTGAGTTCCGCGATCCGTAATTTCTTAGAAAGCTTAGAAATCGCACTCAGCACTCGCACAGACAAAATATCACCACCTGGGCGAAAGGTAAAGAACCTTAATTTGAAGTCTAGTGAGCAGAACAGCTGTTATTCACTCCCACTCTAGTTGGGTGGGATGTTTAATTCTGCCGCATGTACTGGTAAATCAATAAATTATTTATTGCGAGTGTAGTTTTCGTAGAATTTCTATCAACTTGAGATAAGAGCTAAACAGCAAGTACTGGATGGTAATATCAACTGCAGACAGAGTGGCACAGATGTTCTACTTACCAAACATGTATGGCCGCCTGGGTTTCAGAGCTGCAATATGTAAGTGAATTTTGCATTAATTTTAGATAAATATGCAAAGCACAGTAAATTAGGTAAAACTTCCTATCAGAATCCAGGGACTCACTCAAGTAGATGACGAACCTATCGGCGTACTTCACGCTTTGCGAATATTTCACATTCTTCTGCTCGGAGTAGAACAGCACCGGCGGCTTGCCATCGAGTCCCTTGTACACCCAGGGGCAGCCATCGTTGGTGGAGTTGCCGATTCCCATGAAGCCGCTGTCGTTGTCGCAGCCTCCATGCTAAAACTGGTTGTAGAAGTTTCGACTCACTCCTTTGTCCCAGTTTTGTCCAACAATGGAGAACACTTCGAATTCTCCCTGCCCGATCCAGTACGGATAGGACCTGATGAGCCTGCTTTTCGAGAACCAGTTCTCCGAGTTGAGCGTCGCCAAGTCTTTGGTGGCGTTGAAGGTGGCGTTGGCGACCACAGTGTCTCCTTTGCGCATCTCGGCTACGATCTCCGAAGCGCCCATCGACTTCACCGCCTCCGGCAGGTCGTTGAGCAGCGTGGACCGGAACAGAGTCTCGTCAGCGTAGTCCTGAGGATAGCTCTTGCGGAACTCCTCCAGGGCGTTCTTGCCGGAATGAGCATCGATGGAGAACAGCAGCACCTTTCCAGGCTCTGGAACCAAAGCGAATAATAGTATTAATATTCAGTATTTGCAGCAACGAATTTAGAAAGACCGCACTGCTATTTATTACCTTTGTCTTTCGGGAACCCGGCATCTGCAACGGGGAAATTGCAGGAGGATTTTGCATGAGGCAGCTATGATTAATGCTTGAGTACTTGTACAAGCACCGATACGTAATTTGCCAAGCTCCAGAGTTCCACGAAGCCCTACCTGCGCCTGTTGTGAGCAGGAGAGCAAAAGCGAGCAGGGCGGTCCCTACCGCAGCAGTTTGGTTCGGCATTCCTTCCGGATGCGACTTGAGTGCAGGTTGAGTCGGAACGAGCGTGGATGACGGCGGAGTTGAGACGGTCCTCAGCGGCTCGGAGCGGCGTTTAGGGGTCCGCATATATAGACTGAGTAAGTGCCCTACTCAGCAACTTCCATGGGGTGGTGGTCAACCCCCCCCCCCCAGGTACCACCTGCCTTCATCGAACCCACAAGGCAGTGAATGCATTGAGAGACATGCAGAGCTGTAGAATTTCACTCCCAATGACTGGCATTCCAAAGACATTCGACCATTCAAAAAGTGGAAGCGGTTTGCCGTGACTCACCCTGAGAGACTTCGTTCGAGCTCGGGAGCTGCAGGCTGTCCAGTTGAGCAACTCCGACCTCCCATTGCTTGCATGCCAGCCCACTCGCAATAGCAGCACGGGTTCAACCGATAGTCCAAAAGGAGCAGCCGCGGAGCTGAACTTCTGGAATGTGTCAGGCAGGAGCAGATATTTTTTCCACCCCCATTGTCTCTTCTGCTCTCAAAAGCCGGTGAAGCTCTCGAACACACCATGCTGGTACTCGGGTGAGTTGCTGCTTCGTGACCGCTATGGGAGAGAAACCGGGATCAATAACTTTTGCGGCCATGTCTCCTGTTTAGTTCACGCTACTCCCAGAAGATCTTCAAGTCTTCAGAGAAGTACACGAGACCAACTCGTTTTAGTGGGTTCAACTTCAGTATAGAACTAGCAATTTAGCCACCCGTCGGTAGCCTGTACTATTACTCTTTCATTTCTGCCTTTGAAATTATGGCAAAATGCTTTCTCAATAGTCAGTCATGATATTTGCCTGTAAGCTAATTTAAGTTAGCCAGGTAGATATTTCGGCTTCTTTTCCGATAGAATTTGAATAATATATACCTGTTAGACAGACAGGTTTACCTGATAGACAGGCAGGTTTACCTGTTAGACAGACAGGTTTACCTGTTAGACAGGTAGGTTTACCTGTTAGACAGACAGGTTTACCTGTTAGACAGGTAGATTTACCTGTAAGACAGACAGGTTTACCTGTTAGATAGGTAGGTTTACATGTAAGACAGGCAGATTTACCTGTTAGACAGGCAGAGTTCTACTTTGGTGTATCCTAAACTGCGCATCCATATAGCGGTACATGTCCGCTGAGAACAGACTCAGAAAAAGTGCCCCAGCTGCAACGCCCGTCCGCAGTGCTGAACCAGCGATGGTTTTCACTGGCAGGCCAGGTGATTCGGGCTTGTGTTGGAGATGCGGATGCGGGTTGGAGAGGATCGAGAGTCATTTGAAAATTTGAGAAGTGATACAAAACTGGAGTTATGAAGACTTCATATTTGAAGTCATATCAAGTATTGATTTATTTTGATCAAATTACTGCATTCCTAAACAAAGTCTACACGAATAAGAAAATTCAGAAGAATAAGTCCATATTGTCTAGGTTAGGGTGGTTAGAAGCAGTTGCTCCCTGGTTTTTCAAGGTAGCGACTCCACCTCGTCCACTCTGGCCGTCGGCAGTCCCTTCAAGTCCATTGTCGGCTAAGGGCCAAACAAGACCAAGAAGACTATTTTCACGTTTGCTTGGGTCGGTAATGAACTAAACGTATATAAACTAAATTATCATATTAATAAGAGAATAACACAGGCATGCCAGTTGTCAGTATAACACTGATAAGAGAAAAACACAGGCATGCCAGTTGTCAGTATAACACTGATAAGAGAATAACACAGGCACTGCCAGTTGTCAGTATAACATTGATAAGAGGATAACACAGGCATGCCAGTTGTCAATATAACATTGATAAGAGAATAACACAGGCATGCCAGTTGTCAGTATAACATTGATAAGAGAATAACACAGGCATGCCAGTTGTCAGTATAACACTGATAAGAGAATAACACAGGCATGCCAGTTGGCACTGAATCAGCTGGGTGTTGCAAGTTCGCATCAGACGGGAATCAAAAGTCAATATAAAATCTCATTAACGAGCAGCTCTTCAGAGTCTGCCTGATTTTGCTGTTGCTGAAGCAGCTCGTCACTCACAGGCGGCTCCCAGACGGCTCAGCCGCACCCGGCCCTGCCGCTCCGCGTTGCCGCCAGAGGAGGTGGCGCAGCCAAAGCCGCCGCAGAAGGAGCCGCCACCGCCACCTCCGCTGCGTGGAAATGTGCTAGCTCCGCCTCCACTGAAGCCGCCTCCGCCGCCGCCGGCACCATGGCGACGATGAACGCAGCAGCCGCCGCCAGCGCCGCCTCCGCCGAAGCCGCCGTCGCCGGTCGGGCAGGAGCCGCTGCGCGCTCCGCCCAGCCAACCGTCGCCGAGGCTGAGCCCGGGACCTCCGGGATGAAGGAAGGACTCGCTGCTGGGCTGAGCCGAGCCGCTCCAGCCGGCGCCGGCACCGCCGCAGGAATACTCCGGATAGTAAGTGTACCTGTTGGACGACACCCGGCCCGGCTGTCCGCCAGCGCCACCGGGGCCGGAGTACTTGGAGCCTCCAGGATTGCTGCTCGTGCCGCTTGTAGAGCCGCTGCCATTCATGCCTGCGAAATGTCAGAGGAAATCGCATTCAAATCTGCGATGCAACAAGCTGTGATGAAGTTAATTATTCTCAACTCTCATCCCCTGTGCTCAGCCTGCATGCTTCAAGATGATTGGCTCAAATGACTCAAACTTCTACGCATTTCTGGACTCGCATCAGCTCACCAGCATATATCCTTGAGGCTCCACCGCCACCTCCCGCGGCCACGAGCAGCTGCTGACTGTCCGAGCCGTTGCTGACGTACACGAAGCTGCCGCCTCCGCCGCCAGCGCCGGAGTCGCAGGCCGAGTCGCCGCCCGCCTGGCCGACCAAAATTTCCAGTCGGACGCCGGCGGCCAGGCTGAAGCAGCCGGCGGCAGAGGCGCCTCTGGAGGAATTAATTCTGGTTGAGCTGCCCCCAGCGGCTCCGAACGCCTCAATGCGGTAGCAGCCGGCGAACTTCACGGCAACGCTCTGGACGGAGCCGCTGCGACCTGCGCTGCTGTCTGGAGTGAAGGCGTCAAAGGCGAGAGCCGAAGCTTCGGGTTCTGCGAACTGAGCCAGCCTCTGCCTCAGGTGCCGTTGCACTTTTAGCACCCAATCACGCCACACTCAACCCCCAACCCCACTAATGTGCTTCACTCACACCTGTCAGCTTCATTCACACCTGTCAGCTTCACTCACACCTGTCAGCTTCACTCACACCTGTCAGCTTCACTCACACCTGTCAGCTTCACTCACACCTGTCAGCTTCACTCACACCTGTCAGCTTTACTCACACCTGTCAGCTTCACTCACACCTGTCAGCTTCACTCACACCTGTCAGCTTCACTCACACCTGTCAGCTTCACTCACACATGTCAGCTTCACTCACACATGTCAGCTTCACTCACACCTGTCAGCATCACTCACACATGTCAGCTTCACTCACAACTGTCAGCTTCACTCACACCTGTCAGCTTCACTCACACCTGTCAGCTTCACTATACACAGACAGGTGTCAGCTTCACTCACACCTGTCAGCTTCACTCACACCTGTCAGCTTCACTCACACCTGTCAGCTTCACTCACACCTGTCAGCTTCACTCACACCTGTCAGCTTCACTCACACCTGTCAGCTTCACTATACACAGACAGGTGTCAGCTTCACTCACACCTGTCAGCTTCACTCACACCTGTCAGCTTCACTCACACCTGTCAGCTTCACTCACACCTGTCAGCTTCACTCACACCTGTCAGCTTCACTCACACCTGTCAGCTTCACTCACTTCGGAGCACCTGCTGGAAAGCCCGACTCCGCAGCTGCGACTCGAAGTCGTCCGCCGTCCACACCGTCACCGCGGCGTCACCATGCGAGCCCAGGTGCCTGGTCACGTGACTGCCGTCAGGGCCCGGCTGTCCCAATGACTCATCGTTGATGACGGCCATCAGGCAGACGCGGCTGGTCATGTTCACCACCGCAGCAGCGCAGCCTCTCCTTCGGCACCACGTCAGGCACTCGGCATCGGAGCGGAGGCCGGACTCGCTGAACAAGCTGACGCTGAGCGAGTCGTTCAGCACCAGGGAGCGGCTGGGGACCGAATTGAACTCCTGGCCGCTTGAGGCTGATGCCACTGAAACAGGCGGAGTGCTCAGCACTGAGTGATGCTGAAACAGGCGGAGTGCTCAGCACTGAGTGATGCTGAAACAGGCGGAGTGCTCAGCACTGAGTGATGCTGAAACAGGTGGAGTGCTCAGCACTGAGTGATGCTGAAACAGGTGGAGTGCTCAGCACTGAGTGATGCTGAAACAGGCGGATTGCTCAGCACTGAGTGATGCTGAAACAGGCGGAGTGCTCAGCACTGAGTGATGCTGAAACAGGCGGAGTGCTCAGCACTAAGTGATGCTGAAACAGGCGGAGTGCTCAGCACTGAGTGATGCTGAAACAGGCGGATTGCTCAGCACTGAGTGATGCTGAAACAGGCGGAGTGCTCAGCACTGAGTGATGCTGAAACAGGCGGAGTGCTCAGCACTGAGTGATGCTGAAACAGGCGGAGTGCTCAGTACTGAGTGATGCTGAAACAGGCGGAGTGGTCAGTACTGAGTGATGCTGTACATCTCAGCCTGACAACTGCAGAAACTTACCGACTGCTCGAAGAAGCAGAAGGCCCATCAGTGCAGGGAAATGCATTGCAGAAGCTGGGAGAGCCGGGAGAGTTGCTGATGTCGCTGAGGAGTCTGGAGGGGCGCGAGTTCCCGGCGAGGCCGGAGGCGGGGCTTTTTATGGAGCTCCCGGCAGGCGAGAGATGGGCGAGCGTTCCGGCCAATGGGGCTTTGAGTTCCCGGCCCGTGGAGCGGCTTCTGTTTTTTTCGGCTGTTTTTGCGTCACCTTGGCAACCGCTGCAGCAGATTGGGTAGCTGAGTTGTGGGCTCCGTTGAGCCCACATTTGACTTTTGATATTGAAGTTCCCAAACTGGCAGACAAAGATCAGGCAAACTGGGGCGGGCGGAGCGGGGCGGAGCGGGGCGGAGCGGGGCGGAGCGGGGCGGAGCGGGGCAATGTGATTACAGACAGATTTCATAATCAGATTTATATTCTGTATATGCTACTGGCGCAAAGTTTCAAACAGTAGTATTTTCAAACAATAATGAGCAATAAACAAAGTCTTCATTTTTTTCGAATGCATCAGCTCAGGTATGTACGAGCGGTTCATTGAGTACACTGCATACGCGCGCAGTGTCATAAGCGCGCAGTGTCATAAGCGCGCAGCGTCATAAGCGCACAGCGTCATAAGCGCGCAGTTTCATAAGCGCGCATTTTCATAAGCGCGCATTTTCATAAGCGCGCATTTTTATAAGCGCGCATTTTCATAAGCGCGCAGTTTCATAAGCGCGCATTTTCATAAGCGCGCAGTTTCATAAGCGCGCAGTTTCATAAGCGCGCAGTGCTACAAGTGCTCTATTAAAATAATTATGTTGGTACAGTAGCACAGCAAGATACGAGCGTACTTTACATGTACTATTTTATGCTTAGGGCTACCTTGCAATGTATCTACTTCGTGTCACTTTTCACTCCCCAGCGCCCCAGTGCACTGCCTTAGACTTGCCTATCGACTTGCTGCTGCCCATTGCTGGCAACTGCTCTGACTGAAAGATTGCTACTGAAGCGTTAGTTGGACAGATAGTTAAAACTGAATTCTGAATCATTTTTTCACGGGACAGACAGGCGGCCACTTGAGCACAGATGAGTTCACAGGCTGGTGGTGGGATGGGCTGGCAGTGAGGCAGAGTGGAGCAGCTCAGATTCCCAGACCTGCTCAGCCAATTCTGTTGAGCCCACAGCTTATTTTGCTTCAGCGGCAGAGACAGAGGAAAAGATTTGAGCAGCTCCGAACGGGTCGGGGTCGCTCTTGAAGCAGATTGAAGCAGGCTGAGCTTCATCCCTTCCTCAACCGGCCCCGCAGCTGCCAAGTGGAGGCGGTGCGGGCCGCTCGCGAGTGAGGGGGAGGCGCTGAGCAGCTGATTGCAGAGTTGCCGCGCCCAGCCCGCTGGAAGAATCCGGCCGCCTGCGGTTGCTAATGAAATTTTCACAGGCCGCCAAACCCTGCCCGGCTCGAATGTCGGCCCCCCGGGGTCTGGGGAGGCCTCCCACTCGCCCCCCCCCCGGATCCAGTCCTCGCCTTGGGCTCGCTAATCCCATTGCTGCCGCAAAATATCCGCCCTCTGCCTGCAACCCGCGGATTGTCACGTCGCCCTCAGCCACCGCCTCTTCTCTCGAGATCCTCTCTCATTCTAACAAAACATCCTCACAGGACTGGCGAACTCAAACGAACTCCCCGGTCCAAATAAGAGAGAAAAGCTGATCGAAGTCCCGGTGGACCAAAGGCGCGTTTTTACTTCTACTTTTGTTGCAGATCGTTGAGTCCAAGTTCAGTCCGTGCTGAGCTCCTGCTGAGCACAAGAAGAGTAGCTGAACCCAGTCTGAACCCAATCTGAAGCCAAGCTGAACCCAGTCTGAACCCAGTCTGAACCCAATCTGAAGCCAATCTGAACCCAAGCTGATCCAAATCTGAACCCAAGCTGAACCCAAGCTGAGCCCAATCTGAACCCAATCTGAACCCAAGCTGATCCAAATCTGAACCCAATCTGAATCCAATCTGAACCCAAGCTGAACCCAAGCTGAGCCCAATCTGAACCCAATCTGAACCCAAGCTGATCCAAATCTGAACCCAATCTGAATCCAATCTGAACCCAATCTGAACCCACTCTGAACCCAAGCTGATCCAAATCTGAACCCAAGCTGAGCTCAAGCTGAACCCAATCTGAACCCAATCTGAATCCAATCTGAACCCAATCTGAACCCAAGCTGAACCCAAGCTGAGCCCAATCTGAACCCAATCTGAACCCAAGCTGATCCAAATCTGAACCCAATCTGAACCCAAGCTGAACCCAAGCTGATCCAAATCTGAACCTAATCTGAACCAAATCTGAACCCAATCTGAACCCAAGCTGAGCCCAAGCTGAACCCAATCTGAACCCAATCTGAACCCAAGCTGAACCCAAGCTGAACCCAAGCTGAGCCCAAGCTGAGCCCAAGCTGAGCCCAAGCTGAACCGAACCCAGTCCTCAGAATTCCATTGCGATCCACTGCTTTCATTCTGTAGAAACGACAAACAGAAACGGAGGCTGAGACATGACAGATGAAGCACAAGTCAGCAAGGCGGATGTGAAAGCTGTTGCAGATGGACAGGCCTGTGCAGCAGTGAGGCTGAGCAGTCACGGACGGAGGACGGGGGGGGGGAACTGCGTGTGAGAAGAAAAGAGCAAAGGGGATCGAAGGACAGAAGTCGGAGCTGCCTGCTGCACTTGGAGGTTAAAAAATCATAATCAAGGATGTGTAGAAGAGAGGAAGAGATACAGAGGGCTTCAGGTACCCCCCATCCCCAGTTGGAGCAGGAAATGAAAGGCAACACAGAGGCGGCTCGCGCCTAGCTGGCATTTTGAATTCAGTCAGCCGCCGCTCCCGTGTGCTGTACATTCGCCCCGACTGCGAATAAGGATTTCCCTTGGGACGAGGCAAGAACTCTTTGTTTTCTTCTTATGGCTTAATTTTATATTTTTGCCGCAAAAACAGGCATTGTTTTTTAAGGGCTGGGGTTTAGAGAAACAGAAAGTAGATATTAATGCCAAATATAGGGCGAATGAGAAGTTTCACTTTTACTGTACTAATAATGTACAACTAAAAATGATACACGCGGCACAGAACGAGTTAAGCTGATTTCCTGATAGCTGCTGTCCATGGCCGACTGTCTTTCACGTGAAACTCCATTTGCAAGTGCTCGGCTTAGCGTGGAGCTTTAATAGAGGGCTTTCAAATGCTTGAGCTGAGAGTGATTGGCAGCTTGACGGGGATAGCTCAGGGGACAGGGGAGGGGAGATTGGAAATGTACGGCCGGGTGGAATTTGGGGGAATCTGGCGGCATCGGCTATAGACAGCTGGGAGACATCGGCCATAGACAGCAGCCGAGAGACACTGGCCATAGACAGCAGCCGAGAGACACTGGCCATAGACAGCAGCCGAGAGACATTGGCCATTGACAGCAGCCGAGAGACATTGGCCATTGACAGCAGCCGAGAGACATTGGCCGTAAACAGCGAGGAAATATCGGCCATAGACAGCAGGGAGACATCGGCCATAGACAGCGGGGAAACATCAGCCATAGACAGCAGTGGAGAGATATCGGCCATAGACAGCAGTGGAGAGACATATCGGCCATAGACAGCAGTGGAGAGACATATCGGCCATAGACAGCAGGGAGACATCGGCCATAGACAGCGGGGAAACATCAGCCATAGACAGCAGTGGAGAGATATCGGCCATAGACAGCAGTGGAGAGACATATCGGCCATAGACAGCAGTGGAGAGACATATCGGCCATAGACAGCAGTGGAGAGACATCGGCCATAGACAGCAGTGGGGAGACATCAGCCATAGACAGACAAGGTCAGACATCTGACTGTCTGGCGTCCCACAAGTCAAAGTCTGAGAAACTCTGCGGAAGAGCTGCGCCAAGCCGGGCTGGAATCACCAGGGCCGCCACCGGTGGCGGCTGCGGCGACTGCAGAGGCTGCTGTGGCTGTGGCGGTTGCGGCGGTTGCGGCGGTTGCGGCGGTTGCGACGGCTGCGCGGGCGAAGGCGTTGGCGCTTGGACAGCGCCGTCAGTCAGGTGCGGCGGGTCCTTGCGCGGCACGGCAATCTTGGAGAGCTGCAAGCTGCGGCGGGCCAGGGCGGCCAGCGCGTCCTGGTCGGAGCGGATGGTGTGATCCAGCCGCTGCACCTGCCGCTTGATGGAGAACTTCAGCGCGTAGTAATGCACATAGTACACCAGCAGCAGCAGGATGCCCAGCGCGATGAAGGACGAGCAGAAATAGATGGCGGGATAGTCGCCCTCCTTGAGCGACTCGATGCTGAGCAGCAGGATGAACAGGCCGAGGATGGTCATGATGATGCCCACCATGAGCTCCAGCCAGAGCGCCACGCGGCAGAAGTAGCGCCGATCGTAGCAGAGGATCCGCTGCCTGCCGGCCGCCCTGGACGCTCGCGGAGTCCGCCGCCGGGGTGACAGCAGCCGGGCACCGGCCTCGGTGTCCTCGCTCATGCCGCAACGGAGAGCGCCGCTAGCGGCCGCGGCTGCCGCGGTCGGCATCGGAGCGTCCGGCTGGTGAGTGGGGAATTTCGGACAGAGTCGGTGGCGGGACGGGCGGCCGCATGGCGGTGACGGGCCAGCCGGCTGTCAGGGTGATCGGCGGTCGCTGGGTCGGCAGAACCTCTCTGCTCCCCCAGCTCGGGCGGGCGGATCCCATCTAATATTGTCCCAATCAGGCGGCCCTCCCGGCGCCGGGAAAAGCCGGCCTCCCTTCCGGAGGGTCGCCGAGAGCGGCCGCGAGGGCTGGGGTGGTGGAGCGGGACGAGAAGTGGAAGAAAAAGGAGAGCCGGAAAAAATTCTCTCTCGGAGCCCTTCATCACACTCAGCTCAGCCTCTCAGCGTAGCCAATGGCCCGTCTATCCCCCTGAGTGTAGCCGCGGAGCATCGAACTTGTCATCTGGATTGCCGTGGAGCTCAAACTGTACAAACTGTGGTGAAGTGTTTCCAGAGGATGCTTCAGCAATAAGCTGTCTGCGCCGCCTACTCCAGATACTGCTGGTGCCGCCTACTCCAGATCCTGCTGGCGCCCCCTACTCCAGATCCTGCTGGCGCCCCCTACTCCAGATCCTGCTGGCGCCCCCTACTCCAGATACTGCTGGCGCTGCCTACTCCAGATACTGCTGGCGCCCCCTACTCCAGATACTGCTGGCGCCCCTACTCCAGATACTGCTGGCGCCGCCTACTCCAGATACTGCTGTTATCCATGGCGCCGCCTACTCCAGATACTGCTGGCGCCGCCTACTCCAGATACTGCTGGTATTCCATGGGGCCGCCTACTCCAGATACTGCTGGTATTCCATGGCGCCGCCTACTCCAGATACTGCTGGCGCCGCCTACTCCAGATACTGCTGGTATTCCATGGCGCCGCCTACTCCAGATACTGCTGGTATTCCATGGCGCCGCCTACTCCAGATACTGCTGGTATTCCATGGCGCCGCCTACTCCAGATACTGCTGGCGCCGCCTACTCCAGATACTGCTAGTATTCTATGGCGCCGCCTACTCCAGATACTGCTAGTATTCCATGGCGCCGCCTACTCCAGATACTGCTAGTATTCTATGGCGCCGCCTACTCCAGATACTGCTAGTATTCTATGGCGCCGCCTACTCCAGATACTGCTAGTATTCCATGACGCCGCCTACTCCAGATACTGCTGGCGCCCCCTACTCCAGATACTGCTAGTATTCCATGGCGCCGCCTACTCCAGATACTGCTAGTATTCCATGGCGCCGCCAGGCCGGCCGGCACACCGGAAGCCGCCGCCGCCCCTCCCTCCGGGCCACTCACTTATTCACGCGCTCTCTCGCGCTGGCTCAGGCGGTTCCGCTGCAAAAGGCTTGGAGGGCTCGAGAAGTGCGGCGCCCCCACCCCCCTGGCCCGGGCGCTGCACTTCATCATCACCCACTCAGCAGGCGGAAGCTGCGCCTGTGAGCCGCGGTTCCGCAGATTTCTGCTCAGGTTTGTCTGTCTGTCTGTCTGTCTGTCTGTCTGTCTGTCTGTCTGTCAGTCTGTCTGTCTGTCTGTCTGTCTGTCTGTCTGTCTGTCTGTCTGTCTGTCTGTCTGTCTGTCTGTCTGTCTGTCTGTCCTCTGCTGATCTCCCGTCTCTGAGTTTTTTCGGATTCCTCTTGCCTACAGTCTCTACTCATTCTTCCTCCTCCCTGTTCGCCTCTCCCCCTCTCTTCCCGCTGCTTCTTTTCTCCCTTCGTCTCTTATCTTCTTCTCCTGGTCTATCCCTTCTTGCTCCCTCTCCCTGTCTGCCTCTCCTTCTCTCCCTGTCTGTCTCTCCTTCTCGTCCTGTCTGCCTCTCCTTCTCTCCCTGTCTGTCTCTCCTTCTCTCCCTGTCTGTTTCTCCTTCTCTCCCTGTCTGTCTCTCCTTCTCGTCCTGTCTGCCTCTCCTTCTCTCCCTGTCTGCATCTCCTTCTCTCCCTGTCTGCATCTCCTTCTCTCCCTGTCTGCCTCTCCTTCTCTCCCTGTCTGCCTCTCCTTCTCTCCCTGTCTGTCTCTCCTTCTCTCCCTGTCTGTCTCTCCTTCTCTCCCTGTCTGCCTCTCCTTCTCTCCCTGTCTGTCTCTCCTTCTCTCCCTGTCTGTCTCTCCTTCTCTCCCTGTCTGCCTCTCCTTCTCTCCCTGTCTGCATCTCCTTCTCTCCCTGTCTGTCTCTCCTTCTCTCCCTGTCTGTCTCTCCTTCTCGTCCTGTCTGCCTCTCCTTCTCTCCCTGTCTGTCTCTCGTTCTCTCCCTGTCTGTCTCTCCTTCTCTCCCTGTCTGTCTCTCCTTCTCTCCCTGTCTGTCTCTCCTTCTCTCCCTGTCTGTCTCTCCTCCTCTCCCTGTCTGTCTCTCCTTCTCTCCCTGTCTGTCTCTCCTTCTCGTCCTGTCTGCCTCTCCTTCTCTCCCTGTCTGTCTCTCCTTCTCTCCCTGTCTGCCTCTCCTTCTCTCCCTGTCTGTCTCTCCTTCTCTCCCTGTCTGCCTCTCCTTCTCTCCCTGTCTGTCTCTCCTTCTCTCCCTGTCTGTCTCTCCTTCTCTCCCTGTCTGTCTCTCCTTCTCTCCCTGTCTGTCTCTCCTCCTCTCCCTGTCTGTCTCTCCTTCTCTCCCTGTCTGTCTCTCCTTCTCTCCCTGTCTGTCTCTCCTTCTCTCCCTGTCTGTCTCTCCTCCTCTCCCTGTCTGTCTCTCCTTCTCTCCCTGTCTGTCTCTCCTTCTCGTCCTGTCTGCCTCTCCTTCTCTCCCTGTCTGTCTCTCCTTCTCGTCCTGTCTGCCTCTCCTCTCCCTGTCTGCATCTCCTTCTCTCCGTGTCTGCATCTCCTTCTCTCCCTGTCTGCCTCTCCTTCTCTTATTGTCTGCCTTTTCTTCTCCCTCTATCCTTGTATCTCATATATTTTCCCTCATTTTCCATCTGTTCCCCACCCCTTCATCTTCATTCTTCTTCCGCCGCTCTTCAGTTTCTGAGCAGGCCGCGCAGTTCAGCGGCCAAAGGCTTCAAACCCTCGAATTAGAAATCCTGGCCCGGCTGGGGGGGGGGGGGAGGGAAACGTGCAAAGGGAGCCGGGATTGCGGATCCCGGGAAATCCCCCGACCCCCCCCCCCCTTTGGGTCAGTTGAGAGCCGGGGCGGCAGGCGGCTGGAAAAGAGAAGTCGAATCGAAAAAATCGAATCGGACGTCAAAACCCTGAACTGTCAGCGGAGTTCGCATGCAGCTCGCTGCTCTTCCCATCCTCTGCTGCTGGCCGGGTCTCTGCTGCACTTTCTAGGGAAAAGATGGGCAGAACTTTCCTCTGAGCACTGGCAACGCATTGGGTGGGGCTTGCGGCCGGTGACGGCAACGGAAATATTGATATTCAAATTTGCTAACTTTGGCTGGTCGGACTGACGGACTTGAAGAGTGGCGTAAAAGCCAGAAATAAGAAATTTTTTTTATCACTTCTGAAAGCTTTTGTCACCGAAACCTTGTCACCAAAGTCTTGATCAGGTCAGGTCAGGTCAGGTCAGGTGAAGTCTTAGTCAGGTCAGGTCAGGTCTTGGTCAGGTCAGATTAGGTGAGGTCTTGGTCAGGTCAGGTCAGGTCTTGGTCAGGTCTTGGTCAGGTCTTGGTCAGGTCTTGGTCAGGTCTTGGTCAGGTCTTGGTCAGGTCTTGGTCAGGTCAGATTAGGTGAGGTCTTGGTCAGGTCAGGTCTTGGTCAGGTCAGGTCAGGTCTTGGTCAGGTCAGGTCAGGTCTTGGTCAGGTCTTGGTCAGGTCAGGTCAGGTCTTGGTCAGGTCTTGGTCAGGTCAGGTCAGGTATTGGTCAGGTCAGGTCATGTCTGCATCAGGCGGACAAAAAAAGGCTGCCTGAAGTTGCCGATAAAAAAATTGAGAAACAAAACCGGTGCTTCTATGCAATTTTGTGCGTAAGTTTAGAAGCAAAAATATATTTAAAAGGCCCGCCCAGCTCATGCAGCACTCATGCATGCACTGCAGGCTCCAGGGCGCAGCTGGAGCGCGCGGAGCCGGCTCACAGCTGGCAGCCGACGTGCAGCACGGAGAAGGGCAGCGGAGCGGAGCCAGCAGCGCCCGCCCGCGCCACGCCGACCTGGTGGCAGGCGGCCCGGTAGAACAGCAGCTCGCCGGGCCGCAGGGGCACCGCGCGCACCCCGGCGGGACAGCCGCAGCCGGGCCGCGGGCTCAGCGTCACGACAACCGGCTCACCGTCCAGCAAGGTCAGGTGCACGTTCTGCATCTCGCGAGGCAGGCGAAGCGGCGCCTCCCGGCCGGCCGGCCAGCCGGAGCCCAGGAAGACCAGCTGGCGCAGCAGGCCGATCTCCATCTCCGCGGCGACGAAGGCCGGCCGCGGCACCAGGCGGCGGAGCTGGCGGACCGCCTCGACGTGCATGACGCGCCAGGCGATGGCGGCTCCGGCCGGCGGACCGGACGGATCGGCGAAAAGCTCGGACAGACCGCCGGACACAACCAGGTCAGCGTAGTCGTGGCCGTCAGCCAGCCGACTGACCCAGTTGTAGCCGGTGGACTCGATGCTGGCGCGGTGAGTCAGGTACACCTTGCGGAGCTCCGCGTAGCTGACCGCGACGCCACCGTTGGTCAGCACGAACGGCTTCGGCTGCGGCCGCGACGCCACGGTGCGGTAGTTGGCCACGGCGGCCGTCAGGTTGCGCAGCCGCGACTGCCGGACCTCGAAGCTGCACAGGCAGCAGGACTCGGCGCCTGGGGGCAGTGCAGACAGGAGGCGCTTCTGAACAGTATGATTGGCAAAGTCGACCAAATGACGATCAAAATTACACGTCACCAACACCAAGACAGTCATCGAAATAGCAAATCATCACAATCTCGCCACTTATCATGGCACCAACAACCCGTCACCACAATGACCCGTCACCACAATGACCCGTCACCACAATGACCCGTCACCACAATGACCCGTCACCACAATGACCCGTCACCACAATGACCCGTCACCACAATGACCCGTCACCACAATGACCCGTCACCACAATGACCCGTCACCACAATGACCCGTCACCACAATGACCCGTCACCACAATGACCCGTCACCACAATGACCCGTCACCAAAATGACCCGTCACCACAATGACCCGTCACCACAATGACCCGTCACCACAATGACCCGTCACCACAATGACCCGTCACCACAATGACCCGTCACCAAAATGACCCGTCACCACAATGACCCGTCACCACAATGACCCGTCACCTCAATGACCCGTCACCACAATGACCCGTCACCACAATGACCCGTCACCACAATGACCCGTCACCACAATGACCCGTCACCACAATGACCCGTCACCACAATGACCCGTCACCACAATGACCCGTCACCACAATGACCCGTCACCACAATGACCCGTCACCACAATGACCCGTCACCACAATGACCCGTCACCACAATGACCCGTCACCACAATGACCCGTCACCACAATGACCCGTCACCACAATGACCCGTCACCACAATGACCCGTCACCACAATGACCCGTCACCACAATGACCCGTCACCACAATGACCCGTCACCACAATGACCCGTCACCACAATGACCCGTCACCACAATGACCCGTCACCACAATGACCCGTCACCACAATGACCCATCACCACAATGACCCGTCACCACAATGACCCGTCACCACAATGACCCGTCACCACAATGACCCGTCACCACAATGACCCGTCACCACAATGACCCGTCACCACAATGACCCGTCACCACAATGACCCGTCACCACAATGACTCGTCACCACAATGACCCGTCACCACAATGACCCGTCACCACAATGACCCGTCACCACAATGACCCGTCACCACAATGACCCGTCACCACAATGACCCGTCACCACAATGACCCGTCACCACAATGACCCGTCACCACAATGACCCGTCACCACAATGACCCGTCACCACAATGACCCGTCACCACAATGACCCGTCACCACAATGACCCGTCACCACAATGACCCGTCACCACAATGACCCGTCACCACAATGACCCGTCACCACAATGACCCGTCACCACAATGACCCGTCACCACAATGACCCGTCACCACAATGACCCGTCACCACAATGACCCGTCACCACAATGACCCGTCACCACAATGACCCGTCACCACAATGACCCGTCACCACAATGACCCGTCACCACAATGACCCGTCACCACAATGACTCGTCACCACAATGACCCGTCACCACAATGACCCGTCACCACAATGACCCGTCACCACAATGACCCGTCACCATTGCGCACCGCTCTGGTTGGGCGCCGCGGCGCCCCAGTCAGGCAGCGGCGCGGGCAGCAGGCAGGGGGCCTCCGTGACCGCGGCATCCTGCAGGTAGCGCAGCCTGTGGAGCCCCAGCGCTACGGAGACGCGGCGCAGGTGGAAGCTGGCGGTCAGGACGGCGTCCTCCAGGCCGCCGGTCTGTCGCAGGTGGTACCGAGCGCTGGCCACGCCGGCCACCAGCAGCGCCAGCAGGAGGCTGACGCGTAGCAGGCCAATGGCGCAGACTCGTGGCAATTCGCGCGCTCTTCTGCGCGCTTGAAACAGGCGCCAGCTGAGTCGGCGCCGGCTGAGCACGCAGGCCTCGGCGTAGGCCCACCATGCCCGATCGTCAGTGGCAGGCAGGACGTCCGGATTGTCCTTGAGCAGCTGCGAGAGCCGGCGGTCAAGCGACTCCATGACGAGCGGCAGGTGCAATGAGCAGTTCAGCTCTTCTTTTCCTTTCTATGGGTGCTTTATAGGCGGCCTCGGCTCTCGTCTGAGTCCGGTTAAGGAGAGTTCTTATCGGATCGCCCACCTGCCTGCCGCTCTTATCTCTGGCTCACTGCCTTCCTGCTGAGCCGAATTTCCGCACTTGGCGGCTTCTGGCGCTTTCTTACCAGACTACTCACGTGAGTAGATTAGTTAGAATTATACGCTTTTTTAACTCAGGAAAACTGAGGAAGCTGAAATCTAGACAGAAATGAAATTTGAAACGCAGACTAAGAAGGAGACGGAGATTCAGATTGAGAAGGAGACTGAGATGCAGGCTGAGAAGGAGACTGAGATGCAGGCTGAGAAGGAGACTCAGATGCGGACTGTGAAGGAGACTGAGATGCAGACTAAGAAGGAGACTGAGATGCGGACTGGGAAGGAGACTCAGATTCAGACTGAGAAGAGTCTCTGCACATTCGTACCAGACTACTGACTGGAGTAGAGTAGTTATAAAAAGACGCGTTTTTGATGCTGAAGCAGCTAGCAGATAAAAGAGCAATTTGGCAGGCAAGTGCTGCTCAAATGCGCAATTGAAAATTGAAAAAAAAGCCCGACAATGATTATAACAAAGGCCTCAGCGAGGCTGCTTGATGTTGAGCAGCAGAGATTGGGCAATTGCAGACTCAAACCAGAAATTCCGTCACAATGAGATTACTCGGGCTGCCATTGAAGACATCGCGTGACTCCGCGCAGCGGATCTACTTTGCGGCACGGCTGGCGGGGGAATTAGTCTGAGTAGGGGATTAGCAGGATTAGCCGGAGGTATTTGAGCATTATTGCACAAATGGCGCTGAGGAGGCTGGGGGAGTGGCTGAGTTGAACTCTTCATGTGCTCAGGGAAGGCAGCTGTCTCTCTTCCTTCCGATGCCGAAGATCCGCTTGAACAGGCGACGGGCCCGGGTTCGCCCTCCGGGGCCGCGGCAGCTGAGCTAATTCAATTATTGCCGCAGGCGGGCGGGAAGTGAAAGAAATCTGAGCGGCAGAGCGAGGGCGAGGCTGCTGAGCTGCTCAAGTGAGAAGCGGATAAGTGTAGGTGGGCTGGAGGGGGAGACGGCTAAGATGAAGATTGCAAGTAAATTGAGGCGCAGGCAGAAGCCCAGGAGGCTGAGAAAGGCATCAGGAGGGAGACTGAGAAGGAGACTAGGGAGACTGAGGAGACTAGGGAGACTGAGAAGGAGACTAGGGAGACTGAGGAGACTAGGGAGACTGAGAAGGAGACTAGGGAGACTGAGAAGGAGACTAGGGAGACTGAGAAGGAGACTAGGGAGACTGAGAAGGAGACTAGGGAGACTGAGAAGGAGACTAGGGAGACTGAGAAGGAGACTAGGGAGACTGAGAAGGAGACTAGGGAGACTGAGAAGGAGACTAGGGAGACTGAGAAGGAGACTGAGAAGGAGACTGAGAAGGAGACTAGGGAGACTGAGAAGACTAGGGAGACTGAGAAGGAGACTAGGGAGACTGAGAAGGAGACTAGGGAGACTGAGAAGGAGACTAGGGAGACTGAGAAGGAGACTAGGGAGACTGAGAAGGAGACTAGGGAGACTGAGAAGGAGACTATAGGGAGACTGAGAAGGAGACTAGGGAGACTGAGAAGGAGACTAGGGAGACTGAGAAGGAGACTATAGGGAGACTGAGAAGACTAGGGAGACTGAGAAGGAGACTAGGGAGACTGAGAAGACTAGGGAGACTGAGAAGGAGACTAGGGAGACTGAGAAGACTAGGGAGACTGAGAAGGAGACTAGGGAGACTGAGAAGGAGACTATAGGGAGACTGAGAAGACTAGGGAGACTGAGAAGGAGACTAGGGAGACTGAGAAGGAGACTAGGGAGACTGAGAAGGAGACTAGGGAGACTGAGAAGGAGACTAGGGAGACTGAGAAGGAGACTAGGGAGACTGAGAAGGAGACTGGGAAGGAGACTGAGAAGACTGAGACTCTGGACTGAGCAACGGCCCCCTGCATCCGCACTTGGCACAGCAAAGCCCTGAAGCCATTGTCCCGACAAGCAGCCGGTCCCCAGGCAATCCAGCCGCCTCCCACGCACTAAAAATGCCAAGTGCGCATCGCAAGGCGGCAGGCTCTCCTGATGCAGAAAATTATTAGTGAAAAACTGAATTCCGAGCACGGCATGATCGGATCAAGCGAGGCGGATTTGAGCAGATTTCCAAATATGAGAAGACGATTTCTGAGTAGGCTTTCGAATCCCAACTGCTCAGAATTGTCGAGCAGTTTGATGAGGCGGCAGCCAGCCTCCCATTCGCTGCAGCGGAGTCTGGGCAGGCCTCTATTTAAGCACCCGACCTCAATGTGCCGGGGAGGCTGCGCGGCGAGCCACAACAATATTCAGCGGTCAGCATGAGCGGCCAGCGCCTGTTTCAGCTGCCCTCCTCAGGCCAGGCGGTCGTGTTCGCCTCCAACATCCGCCGCAGCGTCACCGACATCGGCGACTCCGTAGTCGGCTTTCTGAATCGCATCGGCCGGGGCGACGAGTTTCCTGGGGGACTGGTGAGCGGCTGGAACTGGGACTTGGGGACTGGGACTTGGGGACTGGGACTTGGGGACTGGGACTTGGGGACTGGGACTTGGGGACTGGGACTTGGGGACTGGGACTTGGGGACTGGGACTTGGGGACTGGGACTTGGGGACTGGGACTTGGGGACTGGGACTTGGGGACTGGGACTTGGGGACTGGGACTTGGGGGCTGGGACTTGGGGACTGGGACTTGGGGACTGGGACTTGGGGACTGGGACTTGGGGACTGGGACTTGGGGGCTGGGACTTGGGGACTGGGACTTGGAGACTGGGACTCGTAGTGGCACACAAGGCCTTGAAAGTAAAATTATTAAAGATGGGGCAGGCTGCATTGCTGATTAGAGCAGAAAAGCTGCCCGCCTCATCAGCGGAGGCGAGAGTCCCGCACCGCAGCTCGTGGGTGGGCAGATAGCGACTGTATTTTTAGCCGCCTTTTTGCCTTCTTCAGTTCTTTTTTTTCAAGAAGGGAAAATAGACTTGTGATAGGCTGAAACACTGATTTAGATATTAGTCTCTTCATGAAAGTTATATGACTGTTTTGAAAGTAAAAAAATAAGCTAAATCATTTTGCTGCACTAGTACAGATGATCCTTAAGATGCTGAGATGCTGAGCTTGATGCTCAGCTTGCTATGATCGATCTGAGTTGGTCCTTCAGTAAGATTCATGACCGATCTGAGTTGGTCATTCAGTAAAATTCATGACCGATCTGAGTTGGTCATTCAGTGAGATTCATGACCGATCTGAGTTGGTCATTCAGTAAAATTCATGACCGATCTGAGTTGGTCATTCAGTAAGATTCATGACCGATCTGAGTTGGTCATTCAGTAAGATTCATGACCGATCTCAATTGGTCATTCAGTAAGATTCATGACCGATCTGAGTTGGTCATTCAGTGAGATTCATGACCGATCTGAATTGGTCATTCAGTAAGATTCATGACCGATCTGAGTTGGTCATTCAGTAAGATTCATGACCGATCTGAGTTGGTCATTCAGTAAGATTCATGACCGATCTGAGTTGGTCATTCAGTAAGATTCATGACCGATCTGAGTTGGTCATTCAGTAAGATTCATGACCGATCTGAGTTGGTCATTCAGCAAGATTCATGACCGATCTGAGTTGGTCATTCAGTAGATTCATGACCGATCTGAGTTGGTCATTCAGTAAGATTCATGACCGATCTGAGTTGGTCATTCAGCAAGATTCATGACCGATCTGAGTTGGTCATTCAGTAGATTCATGACCGATCTGAGTTGGTCATTCAGTAAGATTCATGACCGATCTGAGTTGGTCATTCAGTAAGATTCATGACCGATCTGAGTTGGTCATTCAGTAAGATTCATGACCGATCTGAGTTGGTCATTCAGTAAGATTCATGACCGATCTGAGTTGGTCATTCAGCAAGATTCATGACCGATCTGAGTTGGTCATTCAGTAAGATTCATGACCGATCTGAGTTGGTCATTCAGAACTTTTATGAGTAGTTCGAGTCGGTGATTGAGTTGGCAGTTGAGAGCCAGCTGAACTCAGACCTGCTGACCCAATGCAACTCGCTAATCGGTGGACAAACAGCTCCAGTGCCGGGGCAGCGATGCAATCGGCACGATCAAAACTCGCTTAGCCGTAGCTCGCATAAACATTGATTTGGCGGGCAGATTAAGGACGTGGGAGGAGCGAGGTGGCTGCTCACATCCGCATGGGAAATGAGGATGAGCTTTTTTATCGGCTGTGCGGGGCTGCTCCGCTAATTGAGCTGCCTGCCAGCTTCATCAGGTACTGCGTCTGAGACCCTTCTCTGGCTACCTTAGCATCTCAGCCTCTACCTGATTACCCCTGCATCTGCTCTCCTTTCTTCCCATTCTCACTCATTCTCTCACATGGTCTTCTTCCTTTTTTACCTTTGAGATATCTCTATCTCATGCTTTCTGATCCCCTCCCTTCTCCTTCCCTCCTTTCTCATTCCCTCCCTTCTCATTCCCTCCCTTCTCATTCCCTCCCTTCTCATTCCCTCCCTTCTCATTCCCTCCCTTCTCATTCCCTCCCTTCTCATTCCCTCCCTTCTCAGTTCCCCAACTCCCTCCTTTGCGGCCTCTCTGGCTACACTCTCCATCATCAGTCAGTCCCAGACTCTCCTGTCTTCCATCCCGTCTGCCCCCCCCCCCATTTTTTCTGTTTCCGACCAGCCTTCAAGCAGTTCCGGTTCTGCTGCAAGATATTGTTTCCCTGTCAGCAGCAGTAATCGGCTGCAACATAAAAAATATAGAAATATAACTGGGGATTCGATTCGCTAGCACTGAAAGTTAAGCAGAAGCTGGTTGGGGTTAGCTCGCAGGTACGCAGATGGGTAATAAATCTGTGTGAGCCCTCAGACGCGGCCACAGTTGGACCAAGGGTGATGAATGGCGGAGCACCTGAGCTTTTAATTATGGTGGAAATTAAAACTTCTAGACGGAGTTAGAGGGTGTTGCTCTGAGTATACGATTGCCATTGATCGGAAACTGGAAGGCCGCAAAAGTACAGCATCTTTACACACGCACTTTTCATGGAAATATTTCGCATGGGATTTTGATAGGAGTTGGGAACTTTCTGAAAGGAAGAATTTCAAATTCAAACACTTGGGAACCCCAAAAAAAGAAGCCACCGCCCGCCTCCCGCAGCCGTACCACCCGAAGGCCAAAGAGGAGCGCGAGCAGCTGCGGGACAGCCTGAAGCAGGTCGCCTTCCTGCAGGACCTGGACGAGGAGGATCTGCGACGAGTGGTGGACGCCATGTTCGAGAGGCGCGTGCAGCCGAGTGAGATTGGGGTAGAGTGACAGTTTTAGAGTGACAGGGTTAGAGGGACAGGGTTAGAGGGACAGGGTTAGAGGGACAGGGTTAGAGTGATAGGGTTAGACTGACAGAGGAGTGACAGGGTAGGAGTGACAGGGGAGGAGTGACAGGGGAGTGACAGGGACAAAATGACCAGTGGGGTTAGAGTGACAGTGGAGGAGTGACAGTGGAGGAGTCACAGAGTTAAAGTGACAGTATGGAGTGACAGGGTTGGAGTGACAGCAGACGGAGGGGCAGCCCCCAGCAGTGAAAAGAACCGGAGAGCACTACTGGCTGGCTAGTAAAAGTGAGGCAAGGCGACGAACTGGGAATCGATCTGCTCGGTTTTGAGAAAGAAACGAGGTGGCCACTTTGAATCCGCGACCCCCCGCCGCCCCCCCCCCCTAAACAGGCGAAATAATTGCGCTGCGGCAGCTCGAGGATCCCCAGAAGACAGTGAAATCCCAAATCTCTGGCCTCAGAAATCTCGGAAATCGATGCGGGCAGGCGGCCAGCGGGCAGGCGGGGTCACCAGGCGACCAGGGGATTAGTAGTTCGAATCCGCTTTGGAAAAGAGGGCGGCGACAGTCTCGCTCTTCTTCAGGAAAAAACTTGGATTCGAAAATCCAACACGCAGCCAGAGCTCCGGGCTCGGCTCTTTCAATAATCCCTACTAGGAATGGGGCGGGGGGGGGGGTAATTGCTGCTCATAAATTGATCAGCTCGACCAGCTCAACCACCGAATCTCAGAAAACTTGCAGCCGACTTGGGCCCGGTTTGGTGAAGATTCCAATTATCCATGATCGGAGATCTGTGTGGTTTTTACATGCCCGCATTAACTGCACATGAAACCAAAATAAACTGCACATGAAACCAACTCAAACTGCGCATGAAACCAAAATAAACTGCACATGAAGTTAACAAATTGCACATGAAACCAACACAAACAGGACATGAAACCAACTCAAACAGCACATGAAACCAACACAAACTGGACATGAAACCAACACAAACAGCACATGAAACCAACTCAAACAGCCAGTGCATGAAACCAACAAACTGCACATGAATCCAACACAAACAGCACATGAAACCAACACAAACAGCACATGAAACCAACACAAACTGCACATGAAACCAACACAAACTGGACATGAAAGCAACACAAACAGCACATGAAACCAACACAAACAGCACATGAAACCAACACAAACAGCACATGAAACCAACACAAACAGCACATGAAAGCAACACAAACAGGACATGAAACCAACACAAACAGCACATGAATCCAACACAAACTGCACATAAAACTCCCTCTCCTCCCCGAAACCCTTCAGACGAGATGGTCATCCGTCAGGGCGAAGACGGCGACAATTTCTACGTGATCCGCAGCGGCTGCTACCAGGTGATCATCGAAGCCACCCAGGCTGACGGCGAGGTTCGAATTGTGCACCAGTTTAGGGACAGCGGCAGCTTCGGCGAGCTCGCCCTGCTGCACAACCAGCCCCGGTCCGCCACCGTCAAGGCGATCTCGCCAGGCGCCCTCTGGGCCATGGACAGGCGCGCTTTCCGCGCCATCGTCCTGCCGGCCGAGCAGCGGCGGAGGCGCGAATTCGCCGAACTACTGGAGGGCGCGCCGTCTCTGGCCGGCCTGATGGACGAGGAGCTTCGGCTGGCTGCTGAGGCGCTGCGACCGCGGAGCTTCGGCCACCAGCAGGTGAGGGGTCTGTGGGGTGAGGGGTCTGTGGAGTGAGGGGTCTGTGGGGTGACAGGTCTGTGGAGTGAGGGGTCTGTGGGGTGACAGGTCTGTGGAGTGAGGGGTCTGTGGGGTGAGGGGTCTGTGGAGTGAGGGGTCTGTGGGGTGAGGGGTCTGTGGGGTGACAGGTCTGTGGAGTGAGGGGTCTGTGGGGTGAGGGGTCTGTGGAGTGAGGGGTCTGTGGGGTGAGGGGTCTGTGGAGTGAGGGGTCTGTGGGGTGAGGGGTCTGTGGGGTGACAGGTCTGTGGAGTGAGGGGTCTGTGGGGTGACAGGTCTGTGGAGTGAGGGGTTAGTGGAGTGAGGGGTCTGTGGGGTGAGGGGTTTTTGGGGTGAGGGTTCTGTGGGGTGAGGGGTCTGTGGAGTGAGGGGTTTTTGGGGTGAGGCTTCTGTGGAGTGAGGGGTTAGTGGAGTGAGGGGTCTGTGGGGTGAGGGGTCTGTGGGGTGAGGGGTCTGTGGAGTGAGGGGTCTGTGGGGTGACGGGTCTGTGGGGTGAGGGGTCTGTGGGGTAGGGGGTCTG
>NIVC01001353.1:112500-207905 GCA_002269645.1 Macrostomum lignano
CCTATCCATCTCAGCCTGAATCCTATCCATCTCAGACTGAATCCTATCCATCTCAGCCTGAATCCTATCCATCTCAGCCTGAATCCTATCCCATCTCAGCCTGAATCCTATCCATCTCAGCCTGAATCCTATCCCATCTCAGCCTGAATCCTATCCTATCTCAGCCTGAATCCTATCCCATCTTAGCCTGAATCCTATCCCATCTCAGCCTGAATGATATCCATCTCAGCCTGAATCCTATCCATCTCAGCCTGAATCCTATCCCATCTCAGCCTAAATCTTATCCTATCTCAGCCTGAATCCTATCCCATCTTAGCCTGAATCCTATCCCATCTCAGCCTGAATGATATCCATCTCAGCCTGAATCCTATCCATCTCAGCCTGAATCCTATCCATCTCAGCCTGAATCCTATCCCATCTCAGCCTGAATCCTATCCATCTCAGCCTGAATCCTATCCATCTCAGCCTGAATCCTATCCCATCTCAGCCTGAATCCTATCCCATCTTAGCCTGAATCCTATCCCATCTTAGCCTGAATCCTATCCCATCCTAGCCTGAATCCTATCCCATCTCAGCCTGAATCCTATCCCATCTCAGCCTGAATCCTATCCATCTCAGCCTGAATCCTATCCATCTCAGCCTGAATCCTATCCCAGCCTGAATCCTATCAGCCTGAATCCTATCCATCTCAGCCTGAATCCTATCCCATCTCAGCCTTCATTCATTCAATCCCAGCTCAAAGCAGCCGGTCTGCAGTTTCCTGTCTTCAAAAGCATCACTAAGGCAGTCACGGAAGCAACAGAGTCGTTAGCAAGATCTCACAGGATTTAATCAAAAGTCTGAATTCGGAATTCTCAGGATGCAGTCTAATTTTTTGACCCGCTCTGCCAAGGTCGCGCGCAGAGCAATCCGAGCGGCGCACCACGTGACAAATATTTGAGAGTTCGGTGCCGAAAAATAGCTGGTCTATTATTAGATCACACAGTAAAGGTAGATTTTTGCAAGCCGTTTCTGCTTCAATCAAAACAGTCCCATTGTCTTTTCTGCTACAGGCAGATGCGGGGCTTGGGAACTGTTCAGCCATTTTTGGTGATTCCCAGTTACCCTTCTTTTGACAGATTAATATAAATAATTCCGTTAGAAAACTAAGTCTACTACTATGAGTAAAAACATATCAAAATAGGAAACAAATGCAGCAATTTAAACTATAATCAGGTTTAGTTTGTTCATTTGTTAACACCTTAATTTGATCTCACACACAGCAACTCCCTGCTTCCTGCAGTTAAGGTGAGCAGTTCTGCTGCGAAATAATCAATTTTTTTTCAACTGGATGCTCTTAGGTCCGTTAAAGGTTTAAAGGATTAGGGAGTTCGACAATAGAGCCGCATAGTGCAAGGCTGAGGTCAAAGACACGGACACACTAGCACGAACATTAAGACATGAACACACTGACACGGACACACTCAGCATGGAAATTATGACATGAACACACTAGCATGGACATTATGACATGAACACACTAGCATGGACATTATGACATGAACACACTGACACGGACAATATAAGATGAAAACACTGACACGGACATTATGAGATGAAAACACTGACACGGACATTATGACATGAACACACTGACACGGACATTATGAGATGAACACACTGACACGGACATTATGACATGGACACACTAGCATGGACATTATGACATGAACACACTAGCATGGACATTATGACATGAACACACTGACACGGACATTATGACATGGACACACTAGCATCGACATTATGACATGAACACACTAGCATGGACATTATGACATGAACACACTGACACGGACATTATGACATGGACACACTAGCATCGACATTATGACATGAACACACTGACATGGACATTATGACATGAACACACTGACACGGACATTATGACATGAACACACTGACACGGACATTATGACATGAACACACTGACACGGACATTATGACATGAACACACTGACACGGACATTATGACATGAACACACTGACACGGACATTATGACATGAACACACTGACACGGACATTATGACATGAACACACTGACACGGACATTATGACATGAACACACTGACACGGACAGCGTCAAAAGGCTCACCCTTGCCACCGATGAGCTCAGCGCCCGACCCAGCCGTGGAGTTGGCCTGCAGATCCCCGGCCGACAAGTTGGACAAGTCCACGCCATCAGCCGGCGGGACTCCCAGCTCATCGTCGGTGGCAGCAGCGGCAGCATCGCAGGCGTTTTGATCCTCGTTGACGGCGTCGATGCACGGAAACTCCTCGGCGACAGAGAAGGCGGCGGAGCAGTCGGAGGTCTGGTTGGCTGGCGGGGTGTCAAGGTTTTTGGGTGGGGCTTTAAATAATAGCTGTCAATTGAGGACTGTGCTTTGTCTATCAACTGACCGAAAGTACATTTAGAACCGGCAAAAGTACACCATACATGCAGAGACTACTCTAATAGGCACAGGGTCTCAATTTTAGTGACCTACTGTCGTCAGAGTACTAGTGATGGCTCTAAAAAGGAAATGAGCAAGCCAGAAATGGGGCTGGGGTAGCGCCAGGAAGTCGAGCGAGAAGCAAATTGGGAGTTTATGCGAGGCCGCATCCCCTTCTTCCCCTTTGCAGGTCTTCGATGCCCGGGATATTGAAGCGAGATATCAGCGACTCCTCCCCCGGGATCCGGGAAGCGAGATGGCAGCGGAGAAGAACAGGCAATGGGAGGGGATGGTTTTTCTATTTATTTTCTATTTAAAGATCAGTAATTTTTTTAATATTCAGTCGGGATTCGCGCGGACAAGCTGCGGCAGGTCTGGCGCAAGTGTGAAACACAAGTGCGAGCTTCATTTGCAGTCTAGTCTGCTTTTGTCTTTTTCTGCTTTTTCTCTCCGCATTGAACAGCTGTAAATGAGTCGGACAGCACTGGGGCAGTCTCGCACCGCTTCATCAATCTTCTCTGGAGAACTCATTTGGTTTGTTTATATTGTCTGCTTTCATCAATTTTCGGCATCGCTTTTATCCTTTTATTATTCATTGCCGGTCTATGCCGCCAGATTCTCTTTTGCCGTCTGCAGCCGCATTTTCTCAGACAGCAGAGTTGCCAGTCTCACAGACTGCACACGGGAGTGAAGCTACAGCGCATTCACAATTAGATGTGGCAGGCAACGTGTGAATCACCGCCACAGACAGGCACTGCAGTGGGCCTCAGGCTCTGTCAGTACATGTGTATGCATATTGGAGGTGTTTGAGCAGTGCCAGTGAGTAATAAACATGTCCCAGCAAAGCATTATATCCACGAAAAGGGTCACTTTTTAGTGCCAAAGAAAGCTATATAATGAAGAGGTCAGCCGAGAGGTCATGACACAAGTACGCAACCAGCCATTGTAATGGAGAAACACTTGAGAAATGGCAGGTCACTGACCTCGGCAGTTCTAGAAATCCCTTTAAGCCTTTAAGTAACCGCAACCGCCGCTTCAGGCACGACTTTACCCTCCCTGTAGGCTGTAGATCAACCGCTACCCTCCCTGTAGGCTGTAGATCAGCCGCTACCCTCCCTGTAGGCTGTAGATCAGCCGCTACCCTCCCTGTAGGCTGTAGATCAGCCGCAACCCTCCCTGTAGGCTGTAGATCAGCCGCTACCCTCCCTGTAGGCTGTAGATCAGCCACTACCTTCCCTGTAGGCTGTAGATCAGCCACTACCTTCCCTGTAGGCTGTAGATCAGCCGCTACCTTCCCTGTAGGCTGTAGATCAGCCGCTACCCTCCCTGTAGGCTGTAGATCAGCCACTACCTTCCCTGTAGGCTGTAGATCAGCCGCTACCCTCCCTGTAGGCTGTAGACCAACCGCTACCCTCCCTGTAGGCTGTAGACCAACCGCTACCCTCCCTGTAGGCTGTAGACCAACCGCTACCCTCCCTGTAGGCTGTAGATCAGCCGCTACCTTTCCTGTAGGCTGTAGATCAGCCGCTACCCTCCCTGTAGGCTGTAGATCAGCCGCTACCTTTCCTGTAGGCTGTAGATCAGCCGCTACCTTTCCTGTAGGCTGTAGATCAGCTGCTACCCTCCCTATAGGCTGTAGATCAGCCGCTACCTTCCCTGTAGGCTGTAGATCAGCTGCTACCCTCCCTATAGGCTGTAGATCAGCCGCTACCCTCCCTGTAGGCTGTAGATCAGCTGCTACCGCTACCCTCCCTGTAGGCTGTAGATCAGCCGCTACCTTCCCTGTAGGCTGTAGATCAGCCGCTACCCTCCCTATAGGCTGTAGATCAGCCGCTACCTTCCCTGTAGGCTGTAGATCAGCTGCTACCGCTACCCTCCCTGTAGGCTGTAGATCAGCCGCTACCCTCCCTGTAGGCTGTAGATCAGCCGCTACCCTCCCTGTAGGCTGTAGATCAGCCACTACCTTCCCTGTAGGCTGTAGATCAGCCGCTACCCTCCCTGTAGGCTGTAGACCAACCGCTACCCTCCCTGTAGGCTGTAGACCAACCGCTACCCTCCCTGTAGGCTGTAGATCAGCCGCTACCCTCCCTGTAGGCTGTAGATCAGCCACTACCTTCCCTGTAGGCTGTAGATCAGCCGCTACCCTCCCTGTAGGCTGTAGATCAGCCGCTACCCTCCCTGTAGGCTGTAGATCAGCCGCAACCCTCCCTGTAGGCTGTAGATCAGCCGCTACCCTCCCTGTAGGCTGTAGATCAGCCACTACCTTCCCTGTAGGCTGTAGATCAGCCACTACCTTCCCTGTAGGCTGTAGATCAGCCGCTACCTTCCCTGTAGGCTGTAGATCAGCCGCTACCCTCCCTGTAGGCTGTAGATCAGCCACTACCTTCCCTGTAGGCTGTAGATCAGCCGCTACCCTCCCTGTAGGCTGTAGACCAACCGCTACCCTCCCTGTAGGCTGTAGACCAACCGCTACCCTCCCTGTAGGCTGTAGACCAACCGCTACCCTCCCTGTAGGCTGTAGATCAGCCGCTACCTTTCCTGTAGGCTGTAGATCAGCCGCTACCCTCCCTGTAGGCTGTAGATCAGCCGCTACCTTTCCTGTAGGCTGTAGATCAGCCGCTACCTTTCCTGTAGGCTGTAGATCAGCTGCTACCCTCCCTATAGGCTGTAGATCAGCCGCTACCTTCCCTGTAGGCTGTAGATCAGCTGCTACCCTCCCTATAGGCTGTAGATCAGCCGCTACCTTCCCTGTAGGCTGTAGATCAGCTGCTACCGCTACCCTCCCTGTAGGCTGTAGATCAGCCGCTACCTTCCCTGTAGGCTGTAGATCAGCCGCTACCCTCCCTACAGGCTGTAGATCAGCCGCTACCTTCCCTGTAGGCTGTAGATCAGCTGCTACCGCTACCCTCCCTGTAGGCTGTAGATCAGCCGCTACCCTCCCTGTAGGCTGTAGATCAGCCGCTACCCTCCCTGTAGGCTGTAGATCAGCCACTACCTTCCCTGTAGGCTGTAGATCAGCCGCTACCCTCCCTGTAGGCTGTAGACCAACCGCTACCCTCCCTGTAGGCTGTAGACCAACCGCTACCCTCCCTGTAGGCTGTAGATCAGCCGCTACCCTCCCTGTAGGCTGTAGATCAGCCACTACCTTCCCTGTAGGCTGTAGATCAGCCGCTACCCTCCCTGTAGGCTGTAGATCAGCCGCTACCTTTCCTGTAGGCTGTAGACCAGCCACTACCTTCCCTGTAGGCTGTAGATCAGCCGCTACCCTCCCTGTAGGCTGTAGATCAGCCGCTACCCTCCCTGTAGGCTGTATATCAGCCGCTACCCTCCCTGTAGGCTGTAGACCAACCGCTACCCTCCCTGTAGGCTGTAGACCAACCGCTACCCTCCCTGTAGGCTGTAGACCAACCGCTACCCTCCCTGTAGGCTGTAGATCAGCCGCTACCCTCCATGAAGATCACTTTGACGTGTTGATAAATTGGGAAAAACTGAAACCAGCAGTTTAGCAACATCACCAAATCTGTATCGGAAGAAGTGCCCCACAAAAAATTGCATCAAAACTACGCAGCATGTTGAATAGCGGAGCCTCATCAAAATAGATGAAGCATTTTAAAGCCGGTTAAACTTTTTTCTTTTTGGTGCCAAGGCGGCAATTGCGCAAAAGAAAACAGGAATTCCCAGCGAGTTTCAGTCATAGGGAGGGAGAGAGGGGATGAGAGAGTGAGGCGTGAGAGATGCATAGAACCCTTCGAAAAGTGTTGCAGCCGTACACACACGCTCAATAAACGAGCCCAACTGGTCCCAGAGACAGTGGCGATAAGCATAAAAAAGTAAATTCCTGGATATTCAGCATTGCCCGACCAGCACAGACTTCAGAAGCTGGTACTGTGCAAAACTGGAGCGGCCAAAATGATTAATGATATAGCGCAGACAAAGACCACCCGACGGGTAATCTGCTTATAGGAACAAAGAGCAAGGCTCTCTGATTCAGACCAGCACTATATGAATACAGCCCCAACAGCAGCCGAAAGCTGCAGAGCTAAACACACTTGTTGCAAATTTGAAAAGAAGAGAAATCATCAGACTGCTTCTAAACTTTCATTCCGGCGATCAAAGAGTTTTAAGGGCCTTTTTAAACTGCACTGAAGCATGCAGATGACTGAGACGAGAGTGTAAAAATCCCAATACCTTACTTTTAAAGAGACTCAGATGGGACAGGGAGCAGAGCTAAGGACTTCTAGGCCTTCTACAGTCTTGAGCGGAAAGCTTTTCAAGCAAGCAGTACTCAAGTTTTTTGGATAAAAGCATAATCCAGATTCTATGTTTAAAACTCCACGACACGACACAACGCAGTAGAGATGACGCCTGAAGAAAAAGAACTATATTTAGATTATAATAACAAAGCGCATAAAGTGCGCCAGACTCACAACTACTCATCATTAACAGTAACACGACGGATGGCCTGCATAGCCTTTGTACAGCACTAGCGATTCGTCAATGCAGATAACTTTAAAGTTATTCAACCTGTCAACGCAGTGACAACTCCAGTACAATTTTTCAGTCAGGAGCTGTGACACTGAGTACAAACACGCCCATAGACAATATCGTAGTTGCCTGCAGCCATGGCCTGCACAGCAGGCCATCCGTCTTTAAGTGAGGAGATCAGAAGGTTTACAAAACTTAGAAAATTTTCTATGGCCTGCTATGCAGGCCACCCGTTCGCAATTGAGATGATATGTTTTCAATTCGTCAGGAAGAGGTTAATGCGTTTAGATTAAATTCAACGAGCCGAATAGGCCGCTTCTCACATCGGATGCGCAGAGACTGACGGCCTTTGTGACAACATAATTGCATCTGTTCCTTTGAGCGCGACAAGGAAACGGGGTTGCGTGTTGTTAATGCTGCAGACATGCTCACCAACTCCGCAACCAAGGACTTTGCTGTCACAACCTTGCCTGCATCCCTAACTAGCAGACAGGTGGAGCAAGAGGAAAAGAGTACAGGACACATTTAGCACACAAATGAGCCTCGCAGATGCAGGGGATTACTAAAGACACAAATGAGCGCCACAGGTGCAAGGTGGGGCATTAAAGATACAAATGAGCCCCGTAGGTGCAAGGTGGGGCAGTAAGGACACAAATGAGCCCCAGAGGTACAAGGTGGGGCATTAAAGATACAAATGAGCCCCGTAGGTGCAAGGTGGGGCAGCAAGGACACAAATGAGCCCCAGAGGTGCAAGGTGGGGCAGCAAGGACACAAATGAGCCCCAGAGGTGCAAGGTGGGGCAGCAAGGACACAAATGAGCCCCAGAGGTGCAAGGTGGGGCAGCAAGGACACAAATGAGCCCCGTAGGTGCAAGGTAGGGCAGCAAGGACACAAATGAGCCCCAGAGGTGCAAGGTAAAGACGTCGACTGAGTCCACAGGTGCACTGGGTTAGGGTTAATAAGTGCAACCAGTCAGACAGCATGACTGATTGATTTCTATGCTTCACAAGACATCACTTCCATGTTGGAATTAATCATGCCATTCGAAGCCTTAGAGGGCAAATATTTGACCGTCTTCATCTGTTTTAAGTTTTCAATAACAGCCAAACAACCAAATTATTAATATAACATGGGAAAGTCTAATGGAGGGAAGGCAAGGTAGGCCAGGCAGAAGAGGTGGCTGGCCGCTGATTGGCCAAGAGGCCGTGCTGCAGACTGAAGACGGGGAGCCGCCTATTCTGCCTTAGTCTAAATATACATATTAAACACTTGGAGGGCATATAAAAGACTGTCTGTCTGTCTGCCTAAGTGCAACGCTAGACATAAAAATTCATATATTACTGATATTTAGCGGCTCTGAAGACCGATCAAAAGAAGGTAAGCTAAAAGCAATTTTTTAAAGCTAAGCTATCAAGGAGAGTACACATGGGAGACAGAGGGGGGAGAGAGGGCAAACAGGGAGGGGAGGCGGAGAGAACAGGAAGGGGAGATAGGGCAGACAGTGAGGGGAGACAGGGCAGACAGTGAGGGGAGACAGGGCAGACAGTGAGGGGAGACAGGGCAGACAGTGAGGGGAGACAGGGCAGACAGTGAGGGGAGACGGGCAGACAGTGAGGGGAGACGGGGCAGACAGGGTGGGCAGACAGGGCAGACAGGGAGGGGAGAGGGGGGAGGGAGGAGAGAGGGAGACAGGGAAGAGAGAGAGGGGGGAGACAGGGGAGACAGAAGAGACAAGAGGGGAGATGAAGGAAAGACGGGAGACAGGAGACAAAGGGAGAGCTTAGATTGTATAAATACTGGTAAAAATATATAAATAATAAATAAACTATCATAAACTGTCACCTTTGCGTACGTGTGTTATTTCAGAATTAGTAACCAATAGCCAGGGCTCGCCCAGCCTTAATACAGTAGTCCTCGTAAATCGCAGCTTGACAGGACAGGGGGGGGGGGTAAAAAGGAGCAAAGCAGCAGTAGATAATATCAGATTTCACAGAAACCAGCAGGCGCACTAAACTGATGTTATTAGCGTATTATAAATCAAATGATAAATATCTCAGAACTAATTTGATGGCGTACATAGTCAGGATTTTCCTCAAGTCATAAATAAAAAATTATTGACATTTTAACGGTCGGAAAGTTGGAAGATTTCAGTTTCTCAGAAGGGCTGAGTTTTGCATAAACAGACACAAAATACTTGGGTACTTTGAAATTAAGATACTGCAGCAACAGCTGATGCTTTTAGCCAATTTTAGTAGCAAAACTGAATAACAGTATAGCATAAAGCTTGTTTCCATGCAATCTTTTTTCATAATTTGATAAACAGCTTTCTTTGCGAAAATAAAGTCAAACTGTAGCGATTGACTTGTTCAAGTAGCCATGGAAACCCAAATTGATAAGCGCGGCACAGAAACCCCGCCAAAAAAGGAACTGATCTGCGCAGTTTGACTTGGAACCCCCCCCCCCTTCCGGAGCTCGCTCGATTAACGCCCGACATTAAGAACTGACCGCGGCCTAATATAGGCAGCATTATACATGGCTAAATAAGGAACCGGTGCAATTTTCAATGACGAACTTAATGTGAATGCAAGATGAACTCAAGATATCGTCTCGGCAGTTGTAATCGCTTAATCTTGGGGGAAGCTTAAAAGACTTCTCTGATAGCCTTCGCAATACCAGTCAGATCAATCCTGAGATACCGAAATTTCAGAGTCGAAAAGTCACAGATTAGTGCCGAGTTTCTATATCAGGGAATAAGATTTTAAAATCCAGAATCTTCAATCAGAAAGCTAGGTGTAAGATCACAGTTAAGCAGCCTTGCACCCGCAGCTCGAGCAGACTCAATGCCGGCTCAATTCCTCAGCAAGCTGCATCAAACGATGCCGCAAATGCTGCTGCTAGCGCTGCTGGCAGCTTTAACAGCTGACAGCCTGACAATGCAGAGGGACAGCAGCCAGCGCCCGGCCTCCTCTGTGATCCGCGTGAACTGCCGGCTCTACCGCCGCAGAGGCCCCATCCAGCCGGTGCTGCTGGACTGCCGGCCAGACGCGGTCGCCGGCTACGTCGAGCGGGGCTTCGCCTTCAGGCGGCAGGCGATGCTGCTGATGCCACCAACCACCGACCAGCAGGATGACGATAGGCGGCGGCCAGTGTGGATGCTGGACGAAACAACGCTGGTCAAGACTGGCGACACCGACGTCAACATTCTGCCGAGGGAGGCGTTCGCCAGCCTGGCCGAGACGGTGAAAGAAGGACACCTACTGTCGCTGAGGCGCCTGCGGCAGCGCCGACTCGACCTATCAGCGCTGTCGAGCCTGCCGCAGCTGCGACACCTGGAAGTCGCCGAGTCGAACGCCACCTGCTTGTCGAAGGATATGTTCGACCCGGTGCCCAGGCTGGTCAGCTTGCGGCTCCAAGGAAACAGCCTGCTGTCCTGCCTGCAGCCGGACACCCTGACCGGCCTGGCCCACCTGGCCGAGCTTAGCATCCTCGGCAGTCCGCGCCTGAAGTCACTCAATGCCGTAGCCGCGGCGCCATCGCTGACAGACCTTCAGCTGGCCGACCTTCAAGCGTCGTGGGACGGCGCCCTCTGCCAAGCCGACGGCCTTCGCCGACTCCGACTCGACCGGCTGCCGCAGAAGCAGCTGCTGTTGGCGGGGCTGGCCGGCCTGCGCAGCCTGCGAGTCGACGATCACGAAGAAGAGACGATGCTGAGTGTCATCAAGCTGGCGCCGGCAGCATGCGCCCTGTGGCCCGACGGCCGGCTGCTGCTCAACGGGATCAGCCTGGCGAACTGGACGCTCGGCCAGATGCTGCAGGACTTTGGCCAGTTTTGCGAATACGTAATCGAAACTGAGGACTTTGCCGAGCAGGCTGAACAGCTGTGCAGCTCGGCCGCACGCCAACTCGCCGGGAATTGCTTCGCCGAGTGCAGCACGGTCGGCAAGACATCGGGATTGAAGTTGCCACCAACACTATTACCTCCCCTGCCGGTGGTGTCGTCTCTCCAGCCAGTGGCTGCAGCGGCAGCCGACACTGTCACGAAGGACCAACCAGCCTCGGTCACAGGCGTCACCCAAGTCAACAGCCACGGCGGCTGGCACGTGGACAAGCGAGGCATCCTGGGCACCGCGCTGCTCACCGCCGGCGCCTTCCTTGGAGGAGTCCTGGCCGCCGCCTACTGCTGCAGCTCCGGCCGGCTGGTCGGGCGCGGCTCCAAGCCGTCAGTGTCGGGGTCAGCCGCCAGCAGCGGTGGAGTGTCGACTGTCTGCGTCAGCGGCGGCTGCCACCTGCCCGAGCTGGAAGATGACGAGCCGATCCGGCTGATTGGCTACTCGGCCAAGTCAACAACGTCGCTGCCTGCACTGCCGAGGCCGCCGTCCGGCGGGCCGCTGATGTGGACGGTCTAGGCGGTGCAGCAGGTCCGCACACAGCAAGCCAGCGGCATGAAAAGATTCTCTTGAACTCTGATAATTTTGTGCGAATCTCCCAGTTTCTTTGATTTTCGATCTGTAGCCGAAGTACCAATTCAATTCTATTGATTGCGGAGATGATTAACTGCAGGCAAAATATTCCTTATAGCCGAGCTTCTCTCAACAATCTGCACTAAGCAGAATAAATTTCTATTTCTCATCTGCCTCTTTCTGTGACAGTTTAGTTGATGTAAAATATTTTTCCCTGCAACTTCAAGTTGCATTTGAACTGCAGAACCCCCCCCCCCCTCTGAAATGTTGTACTATGCTGTCTAAGTGTTTGCTTCAATTCTGTTGCTCTCACGCGCCAGCCAGACTCTCCAAGCTGATGGGGCACCAGACTGCCTGGCTACAATGAGTTGCACGAGTGCTGGCGCACTTTCTTAGCCTCGAAAACCAGCTTTTCTGTTGCTTTTCGTCATGATTTTCCCACCATTTTTGCACAGGTTTTAAAATTAATTTGCTGAAAGAAAAACTTTTGCTTGCCAATAATTAGGTTAAAATTGTTGCTGGGGCCCCAGCAACCAATATTAAAACACACGCAATAAAGCACTGAATCAGCTGTTTGTGCATTACGCCTGCTAATTGCTTGATAAACCAATGCTTCGTGCGCGGTTTCTACACGGCTGCAAATGCACAGACAGGCGGCTGGGACGGCAGCGCAGTGGGCCAGAAGCTTAGTGGAGCAGAAGCGGCCTGCAGATTGAGCATCCACTCAGGAGCTTTAGTGCGAATTGTTGCAACACACGCGGAAGAAATTGAACAACGGTTTACTGTAGAGCATTCGATTAAGAGGCTGCACTGCTCGGAAAAAAAGAAAGGTACTCAGGGGTACTCAGGATTGAGTCACCGTTATGTTGGCCTTAATTCTTCGAAAGAAGTACGAAGAACCAGTTAAAATTTCAGTACTAAGAAAATAGATTAGAAATAGCAGCCTGGGCTACTTGCATCAGTAGAGCAGTGAGCAACTAAAGAGACAATTATATATTTTATAGATTTTCTTTAAAACTTGCCGATGCTCATTCAGATCAGAGAGTGTATTTTATTGGCAGTTAAGACACCTGCGAATGCGAATTTAAAACGTAAGAATAGAAGTACAAATTCTACTTATAGGCCATATGATATAAATGAAAGCAAAAAGGCGGTAATTAAAAAAATGCTGACCGGGTTAAAGCAGTGTAAAAAATCAAGCGACGATGCTGGAAGGCGGAATCGAATTTCATACGGAATTTTCAATGCAAATCAGACGCGAATCACTAGGGAGAGCAAAACCAATGATTAACAGTTCGAATAGCTAGAGACTTGCGCAAATCAGATCGAATAGTTCGGCCAGGCGTGTGGCGGCACGGGCGGCGGCGAGGCGGCCGCAGCCTTCAGCCAGCGCCGGACTCGGTTATTCGGCGAGTCCGCGCCTGCCGCCGTCTCGGCAGCATCGACAGCTGACGACTCCGAAGACGATTCTGAGGCGGCCGAGGCGTAGGACGAGGCGGTGTCCGAGGCTGGGTGTGGGGCGGACGGCCTGGCCGGCCGGGCCAGCCGGTCGCAGAGCTTGTCGCAAAGCAGTTCCGGCGTCAGCCAGCGCCGGGCATCGTCGCAGAGCAGGCCGCCTTCGGACAGGACGTCCAGCGTCAGACAGCAGACTTGAAGCAGGCCGAGCATGCGCTGGGCCGGCTGCCGCGGCTGCTGGACGGGGTCGGCCGGCTGCTGCCGCGCGCTGGCCCCAGAGAAGTCCAAGTCGGCGGCAGCGGCCGGCGGCGGCAATTCCTCCTCGCTGGCCGGAATGCGTAGCCGCGGCGAGGAGGCGGGCGAAAGATTCTCGGACAAGTCCGGCCGGCCCTCGCACTGCTCGTCGCTTAACGAGGGGATCAAAGCGTCGGAGGCGTCGTCAGCGGTGGCAGCGACGACAGCGGCCGGAGTGTCGACAACGGCAGCAGCGGAGGCTAACGAGGATGAGGAGCTGCCGGTGACGCCCAGACTGAGCTTGGCATTGTTGAGCTTGTCACTCAGCCGGCCGGAGTCGCGCGAATTGGCCAGGCCGATGCTGGACGCTGTAGGCCAGTCGGACTCCGGGCCAGACTCCTGCATCAAGGTGCTGCTGAGCACGGCTGTCCTGTCGGACAGGGCCCGGCAGTTCGGCAGCATCAGCAGCAGATCGTAGGGCGGCAGCTGCATCACGGAGGTCCGGCTGTCCTCCAGCCGGGGCTGCTCAATCTCGGCCAATTCATCGTCACCGTAGCTGCTCTCGTGCCGAGACATTTTTTGGTCACTCTTTCCAATTGTTTGCTTGTTGCCACTGAATAGACCTTGTCGCTGCACTAAACAAACCGGTGTTTGTATATCTCCGCCGTTCTCCGTGTCAATTATCTTTATTTATTGGGTTTGGGCAGAGGCGGGTGAACAAAATGGGGGGTGGCGCTCAGCTAGTCAGTCACGTGACTCCAAGATAGTTGGCAAGATGTGTACACTTTATTTAACTGATAAGAGGGGTGGGTGCCAGTGCTGCGGCGGGGTAGAGAGAGAGTTCGTCAAAGCAAGTCAAAACTGATGAAAAACTGTTGGCTCAGCAGTGCAAGCCGTGACTCAGCCAGCCCCCACCCCATGCAGTGTGCAGGCAGCGTCCATAGACAATTAAAAAGATAATGCACTCCTGACTGCAGCACTTGTACTTATATTCATGGCTATTAAAATTGGCTATGCTTATTCATGTTCTTTAAATTCATTGCCTTGCTTGCCTTTAAGGAAAAGTACATTATCTTGGAATCTGATGAGGGAAGCTGGCAGATCACAATCTGAAGATAAGGGAAGCTGGTAGATCACAATATCAGGATGAGGGAAGCTGGCAGATCACAATCTGAAGATGAGGGAAGCTGGTAGATCACAATATCAGGATGAGGGAAGCTGGCAGATCACAATCTGAAGATGAGGGAAGCTGGCAGATCACAATCTGAAGATGAGGGAAGCTGGCAGATCACAATCTGAAGATGAGGGAAGCTGGCAGATCACAATCTGAAGATGAGGGAAGCTGGCAGATCACAATCTGAAGATGAGGGAAGCTGGTAGATCACAATCTGAAGATGAGGGAAGCTGGCAGATAACAATCTGGAGATGAGGGAAGCTGGCAGATCACAATCTGAAGATGAGGGAAGCTGGCAGATCACAATCTGAAGATGAGGGAAGCTGGCAGATCACAATCTGAAGATGAGGGAAGCTGGTAGATCACAATCTGAAGATGAGGGAAGCTGGCAGATAACAATCTGGAGATGAGGGAAGCTGGCAGATCACAATCTGAAGATGAGGGAAGCTGGCAGATCACAATCTGAAGAGGGAATACATAGAACAGCTGGGCCCAGCAGTGAGCGCAGCCAGAAACTCACTGCTGTCATTCAGCGCGAACCGCTGGTACGATCCTTGCACTGGCGGCCTGGCGGCGCCCCGCCTCGGCGTACTGCACAGCCGCTTGCCGTCCTGGACTCGAATCCCGCCAGCTCGCTCCTTGCCTCCGTTGTGATCGTCGCTGTCGATGGCGATGGGCGTTCGCCGGATGCCCTCGGTGGGCGAGCGCGGATCCTCGGACAGCACGCAGCCGGCGACAGGAGAGGCGGTTCCGGCAGCAGCCGCCGAGTTGGCAACCACGGACTCGTCTAGGCGATGCGATGAAGCCTGGGAGTTGCCCATCGTGATGAAGCTGGAATGGGGAACGCTGTACTGCATCAAAATAATACACTACTTACGTTATTACGTAATCAGTAGTCAAATTCGTAAAATTTCGAAAAAATGGCTGTGAAATAATTTGTAAAAAACTGTATTTTTATTCTTAAATATTAGTCGTAGCTACCATAAAAGGGGAAAACTATGCAATATTAGTACCAAGACATTAAAAACACATACAAAAACATGCGGCCCCTGATTATTAAAAAATATATATATATAGATATGATTAATACTGAATGGCTGAATTAAAAGTGGCCAAGGTTAAAAAAGGATAAACTGAGCGAAAGGCTGGGTTCTTAGTAAAAAAGGACACACAAACAGCTAAATACTACAGGCGCCAGGCATGCAGACACAGGGCGGGGTTGAAGAGTGCAGAAAGGCTGTAGAATCTGACTAGACATTGATGGAGATCATGACAGGGAAAGACAGTTAGGGGGGCTGTGCACAGGCCAGGAAAAATGCCCAGTCCGTCACGGCTCGTCCAGGTCCGCGCACCGCCGCCGAATGGCCTCGGCCAGCAGCCGGTGGCCCAGCCAGTCCGCCCGAAGCCGCCGCAGCGCCGCTCCGTCCAGTCGCATCGGCTGTCCGGGCCCGGCCGCCTCGCCGCCGCTGAATTTGTCCGCATAGGGCGCGGCGGCAATGCAGGCAGCTCCAAAAGTCGGCGCCACGAGCAGCAGGTCGGCGCCAGCCAGCCGGAGGAAGACGCCTGCGCCGGCACCGCTGCACAGCCTGGCGTGGGCGCCCGCGGCGCCGACAGGCCGACCGTCGGGCAGGCGGACCCGGCAGCAGGCGGCGCAGACCAGGCGGCCGCAGATTAGGCAGAGGGCCGGACGGGCGGGTCCGGAAATGGCCGAGGCCGCCCGGCCAGCGCTGGAATCGGCGTCCGGGCAGCAGCGGCGACTCAGCGGCGAGTCGAGCAGCCGCAGCAGCTCCGCGTAGTCGTCGGGCAGCGGCGACAGCGAGCGGCTTGGAATTCCAGCTGGGCGCTTGCGGCGGCCCTCCAGCCGGGGGTCAAGGCACCAGTGGCTGGCGAGGTCGGCGGCGGCGGGCGAGGCGGCGAACAGATGGCAGGGATCGGCGGGCAGGCGGAGCAGCTCGGCGAGACGGCGAAATTCCGCCTCCTCGTCGGTGATGCCAGCCTCGGGACTGGCGGCCGCGTCTCGACCGGAGAGGCAAGCGTAAAGGCGGACAGCCGAACGCAAGAATGGCGCGGCGGCTGCGCGCACGTCGGCGGCGAGCTGGGCGCCGGAGGCGGCTGGTGACGACCAAAGGCCAGCAGCGAATCTGTAGGAGGTGACCAGCTGAAAGGGATATGCAGAAATAGAATGGATTGCTAATCTAGCCTATCATGGGTGCAGGAATAGAATGGATTGCTAATCTAGCCTATCATGGATGCAGGAATAGAATGGATTGCTAATCTAGCCTATCATGGGTGCAGGAATAGAATGGATTGCTAATCTAGCCTATCATGGATGCAGGAATAGAATGGATTGCTAATCTAGCCTATCATGGGTGCGGGAATAGAATGGATTGCTAATCTAGCCTATCATGGGTGCGGGAATAGAATGGATTGCTAATCTAGCCTATCATGGGTGCAGGAATAGAATGGATTGCTAATCTAGCCTATCATGGGTGCAGGAATAGAATGGATTGCTAATCTAGACTATCATGGGTGCAGGAATAGAATGGATTGCTAATCTAGCTTATCATGGATGCTCCTGGTGCAAGAACCTTGACTTCACACCTGATCCAACGGAGTGTCGCCATCTGCTCCATCGGATTCGTCGCCCTCGCCCTCGTCGCAGTCGGGCAGGTCCAGAAACACCTGCACCAGGCGGGCAGTGTAGAACAGGCGGACCAGGCAGGCCTCGGAGGCGGCGCAGACCGGGGCGGTGCAGGCCACTCGAGGCCGGCAGTCGCGCAGGTACAGGTAGGGCAGCAGGAAGGTGAGCACAGCCAGGCTGCTCAGCAGGTCGGCATCGGCCAGGCTGAGTTGGCCGAGGCGGCGGCCACCAGCGGCCGGGAGCAGCAGCAGCAGGTGGGCCAGCGCCAGCTGCCTGGCCGGCTGCGGATCTCCGGTCGGCGCTCGAACCGCCGCCGCCCTGGCCAGCTGCTGCAGGGCCGGCTGGCGGCGGCTGCGAACTCCGTCGGTTTCGTCGGCAGCCTCTAGCGCGTGCAGAGAGTAGGCAAGGGCCAACGGCAGCGAGGCCAGCAGCCGCTTGCACTGCCAGTCGGGATCAGCTTTCCCCATATCGGCGCTCGGCCCGTCCGGCTCAGCATCGTCCGACATCCGCTTGTCGCAGTCAGCTGCGAGCCGCTCGATGAGGCGGAGAAGCTGGCCAGAGGAGGCAGGGACAGCATCTGAGTCCAGCCAGTCGGCCTGGTCGGGCGGCCGCTCGCAGCGCACTGTGTACAGGCCGGAGAAGGCGGTCCCGATGGCCGTGCTGAGGCGCTGCTGGATGCCGGCCAGGGACACCGGGACCAGGCGGTGGCTGTCTGCGAATGCGGCAACGGAGCCGATGCCGAATCGGGGATTGCAAATCCGAGATTTCATGCGGAACTGAAATGCACTTGTCCCGCATCCAGATCCCGGAACTCGAAAACCAGGAATTCTGAATTCAGAACCAGGAACCCATTATTTGGAAACCAGAACTGAAAACTTAGATAGAAACCCGGAGCTCACAAATGGGAACCCAGAACCGGGAATCCAGAACGGGGAATCCCAGAACGGGAAACCCAGAACGGGGAACCCAGAACGGGAAACCCAGAAAGGGAAACCCAGAACGGGGAACCAAGAACAGGGAACCCAGAACGGGGAATCAAAAACGGGAAACCCAGAACGGGGAACCCAGAAAGGGAAACCCAGAACGGGGAACCAAGAACAGGGAACCCAGAACGGGGAATCCAGAACGGGGAACCAAAAACGGGAAACCCAGAACGGGGAACCCAGAACGGGGAACCCAGAACGGGGAACCCAGAACGGGGAATCCAGAACGGGGAACCAAAAACGGGAAACCCAGAACGGAGAATCCAGAACGGGGAATCCAGAACGGGGAACTCAGAACGGGAAACCCAGAACGGAGAACCCAGAACGGGAAACCCAGAACGGGGAACCCAAAACGGAAAACCCAGAACGGGGAACCAAAAACGGGGAACCCAGAACGGGGAATCCAGAACAGGGAACCCAGAACAGGGAACCCAGAACAGGGAACCCGTATTAAGCACCCTAACCTGGGAACCAAGATCGCCAGCAGTCTGAATTCAAAACCCACCGTCGCCAGGTGTCTGCCCGGTGAAATGAAATGAATTGGCCACGGTAAACCGCAGTCCCTCCAGCCAGTCGTCGAAGGCAACGTCCACCGAGTCGAGAGCGCGAGCCCGTTTAGGAAAAGCAGCGGCGGTTGGCGGCAGCAGCGGCAGAATGGCGTTGCAGGGCTGGCGGCACAGAGGGCAGTGGAAGACGGCCGACGGACCAGCGACATCTTGCGGAATCTTGAGAGGCACAGCGGGTTGCATTTGGATAACTGTGGCGCCAATTCGTAGTTAATGTACTTAAGGATGGGATTCTGATATCCCACAGCCATATGGGATGGGATTCTGATATCCCACAGCCATATGGGATGGGATTCTGATATCCCACAGCCGTATGGGATGGGATTCTGGTATCCCACAGCCATATGAGATGGGATTCTGGTATCCCACAGCCATATGGGATGGGATTCTGGTATCCCACAGCCATATGGGATGGGATTCTGGTATTTCACAGCCATATGGGATGGGATTCTGGTATCCCACAGCCATATGGGATGGGATTCTGGTATCCCACAGCCATATGGGATGGGATTCTGATATCCCACAGCAATTTGGGATAGGATTCTGGTATCCCACAGCCATATAGGATGGGATTCTGGTATCCCACAGCCATATGGGATGGAATTCTGGTATCCCACAGCCATATGGGATGGGATTCTGGTATCCCACAGCCATATGGGATGGGATTCTGATATCCCATTGTGTCCTTGGTTTTGGTTTCTCATATATATCCTACAGTCCCTCACGAACCCCAGACCTTTTATTCATTTTATAGCTTTAGATTTATTTATATATTCAGTCTAAAAGTGGCACCAGGGGTTAAACGTAGCCGCTCACCTGCGGACAGCAAGCCAGGTGAAAGGCGTGCCCACAGGAGGCCACGTGAACGCCCTCAAGCAGGTCGGCCTCCACCGGTGCAGCAGGCCAGACCGGCTGCCTGATGCGGCCTCGCTGACAGGACAGCGCCGTGGACAGCTGGACAAGGCAGCCGCTGACAAGTAGACTCGAGCCGCGGACGTACGGTTCCTCGACCTGGCAGACGATGCAGACGGCGCTTGGCCAGGGAGGCGGCGGTTGCGACAGCCGACTGCCGACCAGGTGACGTGACGCTGTCGATGCGCTCGGCGTCGCTGCCACGAAGTCGGCGGCAGAGTCGCCAGCGACCGGCGCATCATCGGCCAGGCCGGCCAAAAACCGCCTTTGCTGGGCGGCCATCCGCGCCAGAGCCGCCTGGCGGGCCGCCTTCATTCGCTGACGTCGATGCTGCGAGTCGCCATCATCGTCGGCTTCGGCATCAACTTTGCCGCCGAGGTCGTCTTCAATGACAGGGTCGCCCGGCTGCAGGCCGAAGACTCGGCGGGCCTCGGTCAAAGCCAGGTCGAGTAGGCGGCGGGACAGCGACTCGGCGGGCAGGTGGCAGCGAGGCACGGCGGCCAGGGCTGATAGAAGGCGGCGCTGCACAGAGCCCGGCGACTCGCCGATGCCGTAGATCAGCAGCAGGAGGCAGCGCTCGACCTGCGCCTCAGACCAGAGGCGGTGCACTCGGCTGCGGGCGCAGCGCTCCAGCACGGCCAGCAGGACCAGCTGGGTGGCCTCGCACACCAGCAGCCGGCTCAGCGGGGCGAAGGCCTTTGCCAGCGGCAGCAACGACGGCAGGCGGAGGTCGGGCGATCTGTCAGGACGAGCCGCTAGGAGAATTTTGGCGAGGCCCGGGCGGGAAAGGCGGGGGTGGCCCGGGCTCACGGCGGCTGCCTGACGGGCGGCATCGCGGAGTCGCCAACCGCGGGACGGGGAGTCGGCTTCGGCCAGGCGGCCGATCAGGGCGTCGATCTGAGCAGCCGAAGGCGCCGACGCTGCTGGCAGGCGGCCAATGGACGCGGCGCGAGCTACTGAGTTGGCCACGGCGGTCAGCGCTGAATGCGACAGCGGGCCGCTCGTCGTCAGGAGGCGCACCGACAGCTCCTCTTCCACCGCGTCCGACACGCTGGCATCGGGCGACACGCCGGGCAGACGGCGCAGGCAAGCGAGGCAGAGCAGAAGCCGGAGCGCCTCTTCAACGCTGGACCGGTTGGCCGCCTCCTCGCCGTCGCACTCTGGCAGCTGCTGGTCTCCGGACAAGTCGACGGCTGCCCAGCGGCGCAGATCGAAGGCGTCCAGCAGGCGAAGAACGAACTGATCAGCGTCCGGAGCCACGGCGGCGGCAGCCTGCAGGGCTCGAATGTCTAGCAGCTGGGGGACCGGCTCCTGCGGCAGCATTGCCAATTTTTACTGGCAGTAAATCGAAGTATTCGGAGAGGAAACAACCTAGACTGAGGGGCCTGTGTAACTGAGTGCGTGACCGCCTAGCAACTGAGGATCTGGGTGGGTGACTGCCTAGCAACTGAGGATCTGGGTGGGTGACTGCCTAGCAACTGAGGATCTGGGTGGGTGACTGCCTAGCAACTGAGGATCTGGGTGGGTGACTGCCTAGCAACTGAGGATCTGGGTGGGTGACTGCCTAGCAACTGAGGATCTGGGTGGGTGACGGCCTAGCAACTGAGGATCTGGGTGGGTGACGGCCTAGCAACTGAGGATCTGGGTGGGTGACGGCCTAGCAACTGAATATCTGGGTGGGTGACAGCCTAGCAACTGAGGATTTGGGTGGATGGCAGCCTAGCAACTGAGGATAAAGGAGGGGCATCGTCATGCAGTCAAAAGTATCCGTGCAGGATCTCACCTGTGCATAGCGAACGTTGGCCCGACAGAGCGCGTTGCCGCTTCGTCGCCAGAGACCGGCAGCGGACTGCCCTGACCAGGCCAGCTGGCGCAGCCAAGTGGCCACCGCCGCCTCCCAGCCGGGGTGGCCGGAGGCGGCCAGGCGGACAATGGAGGCCGGCGAGCCGCTCTGAACGGCCGCCAAAGCCAGGGTGCCGACCAGACGAGCCAGCGGTTGCGAGTGCGAAGCGGCGACCCGGCCATTCATCAGCGAGCGGAGCGGCCGCCCGACCAGCCGCAGGCCGCTGCCGAGCCGCATCTCTGAGACGTCGTCGTCGCCCTCCGCTTCCAGCGTTGCGCAATCTGGAGGAGTTTGTCGAAGTCGCTCGGCGGCCGCGCTCAGAGCCGGTCCGCAGGCGTCAGCAGCGGCAGCGTTGAGCTGCAGGAGCTGCTGGCTGAAGCAGCAGCAGAGCTGGACGCAGGCCGAGTCGAGTCGCTGCGCGGCCTCCCAGTCGACCTCGCGGTCAGGCAGACAGTCGGCAGGCGACAGGCGACGCACCCGGCCGGCGTCCTGCAGCGCGGCGCAGGCGTCCAGAAGGGCGGGCAGCGCCGAGGCGAGCGCCGGCCCGGCCTGGCCAGCCGCTGACGCCGCCCGGAGAAGCCGCAGGGCGTCGGCAAAGGCGAGCTCAGCGCCGGACCAGACCGAGCGGGCCCTGGGGTCGCCAGTTGGGAAGTCGAGCGGCTCCAGAGGCGGCTTGGCTGCTTCCTCCGCTGCCGTTGACCCGCGAGTCAGGGCGGCGCCGACAAGAGCGCGCAGCATTGTTGCCAGGCCGTCATGTTTGGCCAGCAGGTGGCGAGTCTGACAATTAACAGCGGGAATGCCAGAAGTGAGTGAGTGAGTGAGTGAGTGAGTGAGTGAGCGAGTGAGTGAGTGAGTGAGCGAGTCAGTGAGCGAGCGAGTGAGTGAGTGAGTGAGTGAGAGTGTGAGTGAGTGAGTGAGAGTGTGAGTGAGTGAGTGAGTGAGTGAGTGAGCGAGTGAGTGAGTGAGTGAGTGAGTGAGTGAGCGAGTGAGTGAGTGAGTGAGTGAGCGAGTGAGTGAGTGAGTGAGTGAGTGAGAGTGTGAGTGAGTGTGTGAGTGAGTGAGTGAGTGAGAGTGTGAGTGAGTGAGTGAGTGAGTGTGAGTGAGTGAGCGAGTGAGTGAGTGAGTGAGTGAGTGAGTGAGCGAGTGAGTGAGTGAGCGAGCGAGTGTGTGTGTGAGTGACTGACTGACTGACTATATTTTATTCGCATATCCCAGCAGCTACACAACATCTGCTGGTCTTCAGCTACTCAACAGAACTCACCAGCGCAGCGGATCCATAGGCTCGGCCGCACAGCCGCATAACTGACTCGGCCCCGTCGCCGCCAAGCTCGCATCGAGTCCGCAGCAGGACGGCATAGTTGCGCAGGCAGATTTCCGCCAGCCGCTGCCGGCTTTCAGACTCGCCGCTGGCAAGCAGCCGCGCCAGCACGGCCGCGACGGAGCGTCGGGCGCCGCGCCAGAGGCGATCGGCGGCAAGCAGAAGCCGCTCGGCTGCGGGATGGGCGCCGGACAGCAGGCGGCGGCACAGGACGGTGTGAAGGTCAGCTGAGGGGGTTGGAATGAGACGATTTTCATAATAGATAGAATAGGATTGAAATGATTCTCAGGGTAGATACAATAGGATTGAAATGATTCTCATAATAGATAGAATAGGATTGAAATGATTCTCAGGGTAGATAGGGTAGAAATGGAACGACTATGGTAGATGAGGTAGAAGTGGGACGATTTTTTATGGTATATAGGGTAGAAGTGGCACGATTCTCATGGTAGATGTGGGACAAATTTTCTCACTGAGCATAGCAAGCCCGTGCAAGCAATCACGGAAGCCACTGAGCATAGCGAGCCCGCACAAGCAATCACGGAAGCCACTGAGCATAGCGAGCCCGCACAAGCAATCACGGAAGCCACTCACGATGCTTCTGAGCAGCCGCGGCCAGCCAGCCGAGCAGTCGGTAGGCGAGGCTTCGAAGCATTGCCCGCCTCGCCGGCTCCACCCAGCAGCGCCGCAGTCCTCCAGTTGTTTTGCCACCGTCGGCTTCAAGCAGGTCGGCGCAGGCTGCGTCGGCCGCCTCCCGGCCGCCAGCGACCGGAGCAACTGAGCGACCTTCGGCCTCGGCCTCTGCGCCGATGCCGGCAACGGCGGGGCCCGGGCGAAGGCCGAGGCAGGAGGCCAAGGCGGACCGGCGGAGTCGGCCGTCGGCCAGCAGGACAACGGCGAAGTCTGGCTTTGAGGAGGCCGGCGCGAGCCTGCCGTCCAGAGGGTCGGAATCGTTGGTGCCGGCGTCGCTGCCAGGCTCAGCGTCAGTGCCGAGCTGCAGCAGCTGGACTGTCAGCGCGTCGAATCGGTCAACTGTGCCAGATGGCAGCGGCGAAGGCCGCGGCGTGTCGATGCGGTGCTCCGAGCAGCCGCAGATGCTGCCGCTGGACAATGCGTCCGGATCGCCGCAGTCGCAGAGGTCGCCACAGATGCCAGCGAGATCCCACTGTCAAGGTCAATATAAAAGCACAGTTGGAACCGGCAACTGCCCTAGAAGAAACCCGTGGTTGCACCAGTTGACAGACTGGAGTCAGATGAATTGTAAGGACATGTTTGAATATCTGGCGATGACGTCAGTCGTCAGAGCTTTTGTACACCCCGTATGAGCGTGTGCGCCGGAACGGAGCAATGCAGGCACACGAAATTCAAGAACACGGACTAACTTTTTGTCGCAAGAATCAAGACGCCAGCTCTCGAGACCGTCGAGATATTCAACGATTCTTCCAGAAGGTCGGATTTTTGTCCCCATAAGTGTCGCCTTGCCAAGCCTCCAAATTTCATCAGCACATCAATCGCATGCGTCTGCATCAGCTCTGACTTCGTTTATCACTGGTCTTCACCCAGACGGAGATGATGGGCCTTCAACAGGTGGCACCAGGTGACTAAGGACACCTTATTGCTGCGAATTTCTTTGACATCAGGCAAGCCTCAACTTCTAGATATCCTCAAGCCCCCCCCCCTGCATGAAAACAGGGTCCACATGGCAGTCAAATGCCATGCTGGCACCCATGATAAAACAGTCAGCCATTCATTAGCAAGTTCGCAACTCACTTACTCGGTACCGATGCTGCCTGTGCTCTGAGCGCAGAAAGCAGGCTGAGCACAGAGCGCAGTCTGCACTGTCTGGTGAGCAGTCTCTGGAGCAATAGAACAGAATTGCAAGACCTAAATGGCTGGATAGGCCTAATTAACAAACTGTTTACTTTCTAGTTGGCAAAATTAGCAAAAGACAACACGGCTCTTATTTTGTTGCTTACATGCAGTAGAAAATTGGCCGCCCTTCTGCTATGGCAGCACCGCATGCAGTGCCAAAAACTCTGCTAGCTTCCTCCTCTTGAAAAATCCCTTGGACAGACTCTGGGCCAGACACGAATGCCTCCAGTGAAGCCAGCAGCTGCTCCATCTTGAGCTGGCAGTCAGCAGCTAGCGATGGTTCACTAGCAGCCTGCAGCATGCAGTCCACCTGGCAGGTAAGCAGCCAGCTCAAACTGCCTGGTAGCTGACTGGGAACACCCAGCTGCTGCACTGGGTCCAGAAGATAAGAAGATCAAATCTATAAAAGCTACATTAGAAGCTCAAATATCAATTGATGTTTATCTATAGTGTGGTAGATATTTTTTTCTGGCATATCTGAATTTTTTTAAAATAAACAAAAATGTACAACTGCCAGCCCAACTAGCCAAAGCTATGGTAGACCAAGGGTAGGTCATAAAAGTACAATGAAAGATGAAACAAGATATATAGTACAAGTATGCTAATTCAGAATTTCAAATTAGTTGAATTTTAGACATTAAAAATTTAGTCACAATATTGTAGCTCTAAGTCTAACTTTTTGGTTGTGTTAGTTAAGTCTTATTAATCATGTTAAATAGGTATATTAAGTGAACTCTTTAAAAGACTAACCAAAAAAAGATAAAAAATGATCATTTTTCAATATACATTCCCAACACCCATCTGACCCATCCAAACTTGGGTGGCTTAGATGACCACTGGCCAAGGTAAGTTGCTTGCATTAGCTTTGCAAAATGCAAAAAAAAACAAAAAACAATGGAGGAAGAAAGAAAGAGGAGAAAAATAAAAAGAATGGAGGAAAAAGAAAGAGAGAGGAAACAAGAAAGAGAAAGAGAAGAACAGAAAAAAGGCAAGAAAAGTCATAGACAAAGTGAAAATTAAGTTACAATCAGGGGAACTAAGTCACAATCGAGAGGAACTAAGTTGCACCAGACAGGTGAAATTTTGAGGTTGGGCATGTATATTTTTGAAACAAGTTGCTATAAGCCTACATTGATTTTCTAGCATCCTTTTGAGCCAATAAGGGTTTTTGAATATAGTATATAGAATAGCTAAAAATGAATGGTGCATTTATATATAGTATACCTATATAAAAGTATCAATTAAGCACTTTTAAGTCACTAGTATCAGATAAACTAGTTACCAAATGTCAAACAATATGAATGTCATGAATATATCATAAATATAAATGAATGTCAATGAATGACTTTAAAAACTATAAAATTAAAGAACTAAAACTAAAAAATAAAAACATTTAAAACAATCTATTTTTGTTAGATATATATATAATAATATATATATATTATCCATTAACTAGGGCCAACCTAATCACTTGCATTTTATAATTTAAATAAATATAAATATTTTGTCTTATGATAAGGCCAAGGGGGTCCTGAAGAAATGCCATTTTATTAATTACTAAGTTTTAAGCAACTGCAATTTTTTATTACTGTACAAATATAAGTGCTGATTATATATTAAGTAGAACATTTATTCTAGTTTATAATTATACTCATTCAATTAATTATAGTCTTTTATTAAAAAATACTACATTAACAACAAAGATAAGCAGACCTAGCCTTCTAGCACTAGCATACATGCGCAACTGCTGGCCGACCTGGCCGATCCGGCCACCGTAAATCGTGGCTGACCAGGGGTAAGTCGCAAAATTGAGTCAACCAAAAACAGAAAAACACAAGAACCAAGAAAGGCAAGAGGAAAGCGAAAAAAAGAGCAGTTCAGGGAAAATGGTGAAGCAAAAGAAAAACAATTCGCAAAAGAAGCAAACTAAGTTGTAAAAATAATCAGGTAAGTCGCAAAAAGGATCAGGTAAGTCGCAAAAGAAGCAAACTAAGTCGCAAAAAGGATCAGGTAAGTCGCAAAAGGGTTAGGTAAGTCGCAAAAAGGATTAGGTAAGTCGCAAAAAGGATTAGGTAAGTCGCAAAAGGATTAGGTAAGTCGCAAAAGGGTTAGGTAAGTCGCAAAAGGGTTAGGTAAGTCGCAAAAAGGATTAAGTAAGTCGCAAAAGGGTTAGGTAAGTCGCAAAAAGGATTAGGTAAGTCGCAAAAGGATTAGGTAAGTCGCAAAAAGGATTAGGTAAGTCGCAAAAAGGATCAGGTAAGTCGCAAAAGGGATTAGGTAAGTCGCAAAAAGAATCAGGTAAGTCGCAAAAGGATCAGCTAAGTCACAAAAGGATTAGGTAAGTCGCAAAAGGATCAGGTAAGTCGCAAAAGGATTAGTTAAGTCGCAAAAGGGTTAGGTAAGTCGCAAAAAGGATTAGGTAAGTCGCAAAAAGGATTAAGTAAGTCGCAAAAAGGATTAGGTAAGTCGCAAAAAGGATTAAGTAAGTCGCAAAAAGGATTAGGTAAGTCGCAAAAGGGTTAGGTAAGTCGCAAAAGGGTTAGGTAAGTCGCAAAAGGATTAGGTAAGTCGCAAAAAGGATTAAGTAAGTCGCAAAAAGGATTAGGTAAGTCGCAAAAAGGATTAGGTAAGTCGCAAAAAGGATTAGGTAAGTCGCAAAAAGAAGCAACTAAGTCGCAATAAGAGGGAAGTAAGTCACAATCAGAGGCAATCAGGGGGTAGTAGGTGCAGGTGTGGCAGGAGAGCAAAAACAGAATAGAAGCCTTCAACAACAGACAAGATCTTTGAAATCAGAAGCCCGCGTCAACAGTTTCCCATTGATTTCTTAAACTCTGGAGCAGGGGTTGGCAAACTCCGGCTCGCGAAGCCCCTCTATCTGGCCCTCGCCCCTCGGGTTCTTTGAAACTTCCTAACTACGAGGGGCGTCCGGAAAGTAGTGTTACTTTTGCTTGGTGTGGACGTATGGAAACGTGTGGCGTGTGGACGTATGGTGTGGACGTATGACACTTGCATGTGCTTGGTGTCATTTGAAAGCGGCAAGTCTCTTCTTTAAAATGACACCAATTGCAAGAGATTTGAATCTGTGCTTCAAGAGATATGGATGATTAAGTAGAGAAAGGTCAGTCATAGACTTACAGAACCTCAAAAATGTCAACAGAAAACTTTTACGATTTTATCGATTTTTTCGTAATCATGGGCTGTCTATGGCCAAATGTGATGCAGTGAACGAGAGGGGCTGTCTCATAAAACTACGAGACTTGTAAAACTGCTTCTGCTGCGCCTGCAAAGTTTATTGACATTCAATTTTCAATTGTGAACTGCAAATGGATGTGCATTCAAAGACTGGGCAGCGACATGCCATCTTTACACTTTGGAGCTCCGGAACCAAATCGGCTGACATCCACAGGCAACTTTGCACAGCTCATGGCGACCATGCTGTCAGCAAGATGACAAGTCTGCCAACCGATGAATGATTTTAATGTTGTTCGCTTGTGTGATAATTTGCTTGTTATCTGTTTCACCTGCTTCTGTACTGTACTGTTGTGTTTTTTGTTTTTTCTGGAGTAATTACGCTCGTGATAAAAGTTTTCTGTTGACATTTTTAAGGTTCTGTAAGTCTATGACTGACCTTTCTCTACTTAATCGTCCATATCTCTTGAAGCACAGATTCAAATCTCTTGCAATTGGTGTCATTTTAAAGAAGAGACTTGCCGCTTTCAAATGACACCAAGCACATGCAAGTGTGACTGTCCATACGTCCACACCAAGCAAAAGTAACACTACTTTCTTAAGGTTGGTAACATTACTTAGGTTGGTGTCTCTTCAACTCTCATCTCTCTCTTCTTCTCTACCTTGCCTCCCCTCTTCTCTCTCTCCCCCCTTTTCCCTCTTCTCTCTCCTCTCATTTTTACTCTCCTCTCTTCTCCCCCTTTCTCTCTACCCTTTCTCCTCAATGCCCTCTTCTCTCCTCTTATCTTCAGCAAAAATATGTGCATATTTTCTTACTTCAAAGTAGAGGGAATAGAAGATTAGAGATAAGCAAACAGAGGAGAGGCGAGCGATGCGATGGGAGAAAAGATAGAATAGGAGAGAAAAGCTGAGGGAGGAAAAAGAGATGAGAGAGAAGAGGAGATGAGAGGAAAGAGGAAAGAAAAGATGATGGATGAGATCAGAAGAGAGGAAAGAGGAAAGAGAAGAAAGTAGATGAGAGAAGAGAGGATAAAGAGGAGATGAGAGGAGAGTGAAGAGAGGAGAGATGAGAGAGTAGAAAAGAGAGGAGAGATAAGATGAGAGAGTAGAGTGGAGAGAGACGAGAGGGAAGATAAGATGAGAGTAGAGTGGAATGGAGAGAGACGAGAGGAGAGATAAGAAAGTAGAGAGGAGACAGAAGAGATAGGAGAGGAGAGGAAAGAGAGGAGAGAGGAGAGGAAAGAGAGAAGGGATAAGGGATGAGAGAGAAAAGAAAAAGAGGATGAGAAGATTGAGGAATGGAGAGAATTTGCAAAGGCCTCAAATCTTAGTTTAACATGCATTACTCCCATCTTTGCCTTTTTCCTAACTGTTAACAAGTTTTTGTTTGAGCATGACTTCAAATTTAGAATCTATGCAAAAATAGTTCCGGGAATTAGAATTCAGTGGTTTAAAAATCTGTGGGTTTTCACAGCTTGTATCTCTACTGGATTCGTATTCTGCATCTGATGAGCCATCTGAATCAGGGCTCTCATCTTCCATGCCAAATCGTCTAGCAAATCGTTCTTGAGCTATAGGTCACACTGTATTCACTTCACTTACTTCTGGACATTCATGAATCATGACTTTTGTAGTATGCTCACTACACTGTACTGACAATTTACTAATTGCTTCATGCCGCCACTAGATGACATACTGATTAGCTGTTATAAAAACGCCGAATCTGCACGCAGCACTAATTAGCTGGCGAGGCATTTAGCTTTAAAAATATGGTCATAGTTACTCCTGCCGTTTACCTAAAGTTTTTGCTTGGCTCTTTCATAGGTAAGTCGCATTTTTTATCGAAAACTAAGTCGCACGGCCAGCGTAATTTCAGAAGTTGCGCATGTATGAGCACTAGCACTTTTACTATGAGTAGACAACCTTCAGTCTTGTCATATTTCTATCCTCCAACCAAATATTTGTACTTTCTGTTTTGCAATTCAGCCTTGTACTCAATTAGTTGACTCACTTTGTCTATCTACTATGCTTTTTCCCACAAACTATTGTAACTGTTAATTTATCATAGATAATTCAGCTAACCTGTTCATTATATTAGTATAGGCCCTAAATACAAGTTCAACTCCTAGCTTTGGCCCTTGCCTTGTCCTTGTTCTCTGCTTCTCTTCTTTTCTGCCCCATTAATTACTTATATTAGTTTATTGTCTATTTGACAAGTCTATTAGCTAAGATAGCTTTTGGAAGCTAGAAGGATAATTGGAAGGAGAACACAAAGAGGAATATGCTACTTTACCTACTTAAGAATCAAAGGTCAGCATATTGTCAAGGCAAAGCAAGCACTTGTAGCAAGAGATTTATATATGTAAATGAAGATAAAACTAGATACAATTAAATTTTCATAAGAAGCCAATATACTAGTAACTTGCTTCTAATTCTGCTAATAATAACTAGTTGTCTAGCAAAGATGCAAAGTCTTTTGTGGCCATTTTACACACAAGTTTAGGAAGCCTGAAGCTAGCTAAGCTACGACTGACAGACGTTTCGGTGACAAGTTGCCTTTGTTACAGATACGCTTTATTTTTATAAAAAATAAAACTTATAAGTATAGTCATTTTAGCGACATGAGGTGCTTCATTATATTAGCTTGCAGTTATTTTATTAAAATTTATTTCTCGTTCATATTTAAAAATTTTCGTCGAAAGTGCCGCCAACTTATTTTTCGGTAAAGTGTAAAAAGTTACCCAGTTTTTTGGGGGAAAACGTTACCTTCAAATTGCGTTCAAAGAGCGCAATGAAATTGAAAATAATATTGTATTTCGATTTCGTTTGTCTAGTGCAAATTACAATTGCAAGTTAGAAGCTTATAGAATGGGTAAAATAAATCACAAGAGCATTTTTATTTTTTCATTGGGTAAGCGTGTGTAAACCCTGGGTAATTGCAGGTAAGTTTTTGGGGTAATGTCTTACCCAGCAATTAAACACTCATTTATTGGCCTCATCATCTATATTTTATGAATAATTATTCTATGATTTATGCTGCATAGGCGATAGCAAGTTATTTTCAATTTGATTGCACTCTTTGAATGCAATTTGAAGGTAACGTTTTCGGGTAACTGGGTAACTTTTTACACTTTACCTATTTTTCATCATAAATGAATAGTCTGCCGCCTTTTCGTCTGCTGGCATTTCCAGATTAGGAATTCAGAAACCTATTTCAATCTCTGGTGATCCTGAAGATTCCCGCGTTTAATTATTTTACAGAATTATTTCGCCCTCTATTCAATCAAGGGTGGTGGGGGGTGGGGGTTATAATTAAACGCGGGAATCTTCAGGATTGCCCAATCTCTTGCTTTGGACTAATACCTTGCGTCACTTTTTGACTTTTTACCCTGTGACTTTTTACTTGTTTCTTTTACATTTTTACACTGAAAAAATGAAAGTTTAAAATAATTTGGAAAATAATTTAGAGTAAAAAACCAAAATTATAGGCCTACCCACAGGGCTTAGAGCTTATTCACACTTATCAAATGAGGCTAGTTGAGCATTTAAACCATTGTATCAAATCACACAATAAATAATAATTATACAAACAAAAAGAATAAAATTTGATAGACAAAAATATGATAATATACAAAATTTGGCTTTATTTGATAATAACCTCTAATATTGCTAGTCCTAGTACCTATATAACTTTGGCTGACACATTTTCAGACCTAGATCTTCCAACACTTTTTATGACACTTAAAATGTTGCAAAAAGTGTCAAAAAAGTGTCCTAACAATTGACATTCTCCGATATATATTTTCCAACACTTAAATTAATGCTAAAAAAGTGTCTAAAAAGTGTCATATGGTTAAATTCTGCCAACATATCTTCCAACACTTAAAATTTTGCTTCTTAGAGCTAGGTGATGTATATGTAGCTCGTACTTTTCATGTAAGCTTACATGTATGTTTGTTAAGTATGCACTATGCATTGTCTGAAAATGTGTTGGCAAAAGTTATACAGGTAGTCCTAGTAAGTAGTATAGATGAGTTTTAATCCTTGGCTTATTTATTATTGACTTATTTTGCTAAGCTAAGAATACTTATTTGGCTAGACTTGCTATTTTTAAAACATTTCTAGCTAGAGATCTTAGATAAAAAGTAGGTCCTTACTGAATAAAAAATCTAAAAAGTATATATTGAAATACATAGTCTATTTTTATATATTTCTTAAATTGTAATCAATAATAAATAACAATAGCAATAAAAATAGTTCAGCTCCTATATTATGAATCAGTTTTTTATATTAAACATTATAGCTAATCTGCAAATGTTGCCAATTTAATATTCTACCAAAGCAAAAAATCTAGTAGATTGTATAGGCCTAAATTTCTCTGTAATACCATTAATGTCATTATTCCAATTATACAAAAATAGGCTAGCAAAGGAAATAATATATTTCCTAATATATAATATTCTTTTATCTATACTTTATTGTTTATAGTTCTAATGGAAAATCTACTAGTGGCATTTACTGATTAAAGCATATTATGACCCTGATTATAATTTGACATATCTTGGCTATATAATTTGTTCTATTTATGTTTTTATTTCTTATAATTCTATTTATATACTAGAGTATTACTATAAGTAAAGCATATGATGCTCAATTTTTGGCTATGTAAGAAATCTAGACTTGGGATTTATCCTTAATAGTATTTTACTATTTTATATATCAAATTTGCATTTAGCTCTTATAAGACTTCAATCACTTTATATTGATATCATGAATTTGGATCCTAGTTAACAAAGCTTACAATGCCAATAGAATGCAATTATCAAAATAGAATGTTAAATAACTGATATTTTATTCTATATAGGCCTAGGCTTGTTTTTTAGTAATAAAAATATTTTTTGTTTATTTTTAAAATTAACAGATTTAAGTAAGGCAAGGGGTGGCCAAACCTTGCCTTTACTTGTAGTTGGTGATAATGGTGCCCCTTTTCCTTTGGGCTAAAAAGGGTCCCTACTCCCCTCAGTCTAATAATATAGTGCCTCTCTTGGCTATATTATGGCACCCTTACTCTTTTGATTAAAATCTACCCCTCATTTTATATTTCTAAATCTGCCTGTTTCTAATATTATAATGTACTATTTCTTAACCATCTGTCAATGCTAGAGATGATAGTTTTGTGCCTTGATTAGATTCTTGCATATAATTAATGCTATGGCCTAAATAGTATTGCTAAGTATAGAAATTTATATTTTAAGTGTGTTTTTACATATATTAATATTCTATGGAAACTTATAAAATTAATCATTAATTTTCAAGCTAAACATTTAAGAAAACTGTGAATATTTAGGTTACTGTTAGTAGGAAAGTAAGATTTTTTTATTATTAAAATAAATTAGCCAATGCCTTGCTTACCCCACCTTCAGCATCATGGCAACCTTGCTGGAGACGATGATTAAACAGCAGGTATCAGTGATCACGGCTGATGGCCGTGTCATCATTGGCATCCTCCGTGGCTTTGACAATGCCATCAACTTGATCCTGGAGGACTCAGTCGAGAGAGTGTTCTCAGCTAACAGTCCCGTGGAGGCTGTTCCCCTCGGCCTGTATGTCATCCGTGGCGACAATGTGAGTCTGGTTGGGGAGCTCGATCCCGAGGTTGAGAGGCGCATGGACTTGAGCCGGCTGCAGGCCGATCCGTTGCGGCCTGTGGTCACGTGATTAGCCGGCGCATTGCCTGCCAGCTGATGGAAGCCGCTAATACTGACTTGTTTAACTTTTTTTCCCAACCAATTGATTGTATGGGTAGCATTGCCAGGGGCTGTACCCGACTAATATAACACGCTTATAGGCTATACACTTGTCTAGATGGGTCGCTCAACATTCAGACAGACAGACACGCAGACAGGCAGACAGATAGCTGAAAATGCCCTATGATTCCAAAGCTGGCACCCCATACATCATGAATGATAACTTTGCCACAGCTTAATGCAGGTTCGGCCGCAGATATTTTGCTAACAAATTTTGACTCCCAATGTGCAAAACCCGCTACTAACTGGCACCACGGTGTCAGTCATATTAATTCCCAATTATGTTAATATTACGTGCTTGTTAGCAGACATCGTCAATCCGTCTCTCTCTCTCTCTCTCTCTGTGTGTGTGTGTTGTTTTGCCTTGCCTCGCTTTGATTGAGGAATGTTTCTAGGGATTAATCAGCTGGTTTTTCTGTTAGAAACCCCCCTGTCCATCCATAGTTATGCGTATATAAAAAATTGTTGCATTTTTTTAAACAAAACTGAGCGATAGTGCTTAGAATAAAATACAAATTGAAAAAATCAAAGCAAACTGCTTTAATTGTGTAAATTGAATTTCTTAAATAATTCAAATTATAATAGTTTTTGTTATTTGTGCTTGTCTTTATTGTCGAAGCTGCTGTTGTGCGGTGACAGTGAAAGCGGTGCGATTCTACAACTATTTATATTTTAGTAATAACGCTTATCATTGTGAGGTGCATGCCAGTCTGTCTGTTGTGTCTGTAAGCGAAGAGGTGAATGGTTTGGTTCGCTAGTAGGAATAGCAGATCATTGGGTTTCGCGTCCTTCATCGCAGAGATCGAGCAACGCGCAGCACTTTGAAGTCTGGATGTCGCGTCTGTGTTCGGGCGCAGCAGCATAAAATATGGATGGAGAGAATTGAATCGATGGGAAAAATCGTCCATCAATTAGTGCTGATGTTTCGGTGCTCAAAGTGCTATCAAAAATTCATAATCATAAACATAGTCGTTTAGCGCTACTGTGCGCCGGTGTCCTCAAGTAGAGCATGCAGGGCATTGAAGGACAATAATAAACGAGGGCAAAGAATACATAGAATTGCAAGTTCGACAAGTTACTGCAGTACAACAGTTGTCCTATATAGATTCGGTTGCATGCACATGAATACGAGTCATTTTTTGTGACTTTATGGACGAATATTCGAAGCAGTGGGACATCAGCTCGTTCTCATAATTACGAGGGGCGTCCGGAAAGTAGTGTTACTTTTGCTTGGTGTGGACGTATGGACAGTCACACTTGCATGTGCTTGGTGTCATTTGAAATCTCTTGCAATTGGTGTCATTTTAAAGAAGAGACTTGCCGCTTTCAAATGACACCAAGCACATGCAAGTGCGACTGTCCATACGTCCACACCAAGCAAAAGCAACACTACTTTCCGGACGCCCCTCGTATGAGGGTTTCGAGACGGGTTTTTTGTCTTTTATAAAACTGCCGATAATGATATACAGCGTAAGCAAAGTTTAAGCATGGTGCCAGCAAACTGAATGACCCTCTCTCCTTAGGGACATCAGCATCGAAATGTGCATGTGCAGATGCCGGACACGCACTTGACCGGCTAATGTAATTACAGTCTTGCAACTATTAATTCACGTATGCATGTCAAATATAGCATTTTTTGCCTAAAAGATCGCACAAGCAGCGAGGGGGTGCTATTATAAATTCACATCGTCGAAAACTTCATCATGCATAGGTTTGTAGAGTTGAGAAGCATTTGCTCACTGCGGGTGCAAACCATAAATCAAACACCCTTAAGCCTATGGTTCAGTTTGCCGCTTCGGCTGCTGCTGGGCGTCAGGAGGTGCCGCAATGTCACGGGCCGCCCCAGAAGTCCATCGTGGCGCCCTAATTATTACTCGGAGAAACATGAACGCCCTGTAATTACAATCTGGCATTCAAAGTTCCGCTTGTCATAGTACAGAGAAAAAGTGAGCAATGTGCTCTCGGTCAGTCCGCTGCTTCTCAGTAGTCGCGGGATTCCCGCCTGCCATCGCCGCGAATTGGCAGCAGCGGAATTGCCTTTTCAGAAGCAGCTGCCGCCGCGCCGCCACCGCCCACGCTCGTCAGCAAAGCCGTCGAGTTTCGGCCGGCCCGACCGGCGCGGCACCCGGCGCCAGATCGGTACTGGGTTCCGGCGCCAGTTGTACCGCCCTCATTGACGGCCCGCCTGCCGCAGGTGATCACCTGGAGGAAGTGAGCCCGGAAGCGCTTGCTGATGATGCACAGAGTCACCGGGTTGCTGGCCGAATAGGCGGATGGCAGCAGCTGCGGGCGGTTGAAGAGTCGGAGCTTCGTCAAGCATTTGCTGATGCTCTATTCAACAAATTTTTAATGCCTCTCCGCATCTTGAACTGATGTCCCCGCCTAAGCGAGTATACGTCTCTCTGGAAGTACATGTAGATACCTGCCATCCTGAAGCGGACACCTCTGTCTTGAAGCAGACATTAGCTCTAAAGTGAATACCTGTCTTGGAGTGGACAACTCTGTCCTAAAGTAGACATCTGTATTGAAATGGACATGTGTCTTAAAGTGGACAACTGTGTCTTGAAGTGGACATTCAGCTCTAAAGTGGACACCTGTCTTGAAGTGGACACCTGTCTTAAGGTGGACACCTGTCTTAAAGTGGCCAACTCTGTCTTGAAGTGGCCAACTCTGTCTTGAAGTGGACAGCTGACTTGAAGTGGACACCTGTCTTGAAGTGGACATCTGTCTTGAAGTGGACATCTATCTTGAAGTGGCCAACTCTGTCTTGAAGTGGCCAACTCTGTCTTGAAGTGGCCAACTCTGTCTTGAAGTGGCCAACTCTGTCTTGAAGTGGCCAACTCTGTCTTGAAGTGGCCAACTCTGTCTTGAAGTGGACATCTGTCTTGAAGTGGACATCTGTCTTGAAGTGGACATCTGTCTTGAAGTGGACATCTGTCTTGAAGTGGACATCTGTCTTGAAGTGGCCAACTCTGTCTTGAAGTGGCCAACTCTGTCTTGAAGTGGACAGCTGACTTGAAATGGACAGCTGTCTTGAAGTGGACACCTATCTTAAGGTGGACATCTGTCTTGAAGTGGCCAACTCTGTCTTGAAGTGGACAGCTGACTTGAAATGGACAGCTGTCTTGAAGTGGACACCTATCTTAAGGTGGACACCTGTCTTGAAGTGGACAACTCTGTCCTAAAGCGGACATCTGTCTTGAAATGGACATGTGTCTTGAAGTGGACATTCAGCTCTAAAGTGGACATCTGTCTTGAAGTGGACACCTGACTTGAAATGGACACCTGTCTTAAGGTGAACACCTGTCTTGAAGTGGACACCTGACTTGAAATGGACACCTGTCTTGAAGTGGACACCTGTCTTGAAGTGGACACCTGTCTTGAAGTGGACACCTGTCTTAAGGTGGACACCTGTCTTGAAGTGGACACCTGTCTAGAAGTGGACATGGACACCAGTCATAAAATGGACAACTCTTCAAATTCAATTTTGAAACGGACATTCAACTTTGCAATTCGATGCCTCGCGATTGCAAGTTGGTGCCCCACCAGTTAACTCAAAGTGCCAGCGCCACTCACCTTCGCAATCATCTTGAATCGCAGGAACGAGCCGCTAACCTGCTTAGCCATGAAAAAGTACAGCGTGATAGCGTGATCCGGTCCCCAGGCGATGAAGAACACGAGGGCCAGGCACAGCACCAGCTTGGCCAGCTTCCGGCGACCCTCGGCCTGGCCGGCCGTTGAGCTGTTGGCCTGGCCGTGCTGCCTGGCCGAGCGGAGCAGCCGGCCGGCCATGAGGCCGTAGAAGAGCACAGTGAGCAGGCCGGGCACGGCATAGTAGGCCAGCAGCTTGAGGATGCGCATGGCACGGCTGTAGCCCGAGCCCCACTCCCTGGGGAACGGGAAGCAGCTGCGCACGGCCAGGCAGTTGCCATGCGGAAGCTGGTGCAGGTTGGTCTCGATGTGCGAGCCGACAGCGTAGGGCACGGCGAGGGCAGCTGCGGGCGGTGGCAGGTATTTGCACCTATGCTAAATCCTGGGATCCTGGATGGCAGGTATTTGCACCTATGCTAAATCCTGGGATCCTGGATGGCAGGTATTTGCACCTATGCTAAATCCTGGGATCCTGGGTGGCAGGTATTTGCACCTATGCTAAATCCTGGGATCCTGGGTGGCAGGTATTTGCACCTATGCTAAATCCTGGGATCCTGGAACAGAATCCCCCGATGCAAACGCGCATGACACAGAGAGATAAGCAGAATCAACAAAGTACCTGGATTAAACAACGAATGCATTTGGATTTTTTGCCTCATTAGGGAATAGCTGGGTAGGTATTTGCGCTTTCTTTAATTGCCTGAGGTTCAGTTGGTGCTCATAAAATTTTATTATTTTTCAAAACAACCTCAAAAAGCGAATTTTTTCATTAATTAATGAGCAAGGATTGCGTTGATTTCATTGAGACCTAAATTTTATTGAAAATCTTTGTTCAGTTGCTCTGCTCCAAAACATAACAAACATTTTCTTTTGTACCCTGCAAAGCTGGTGTTTTGTACACTGCAAAGCTGGTGTTTTGTACACTGCAAAGCCAGTGTTTTGTACACTGCAAAGCCAGTGTTTTGTACACTGCAAAGCCAGTGTTTTGTACACTGCAAAGCTAGTGTTTTGTACCCTGCAAAGCTAGTGTTTTGTACACTGCAAAGCTAGTGTTTTGTACACTGCAAAGCTAGTGTTTTGTACACTGCAAAGCTAGTGTTTTGTACACTGCAAAGAATAAATTTCCTATAGATCAACTATCAAATACTTTCAAATACTTTTAAATTCACAATTTTATAGCTCAACAGTCCTATTTTATCGATCCAAGGATCCTTGGGAGTCATCGTTGTGGATTTAGCAGTCCTTGGAGCCATGGGAGAGCAGCCACTGGCCATGGCTCGGGGCTGTTTAAACGCCTTTTGTGTCCATCTTCTGGCCTCACAAGGGTATCAGCATTCCAGTCAAAATTTTCCGGTTTTGGATCTGCGCCCTCTCGCAACGTCAGTCCAAGTCAGATTCATCAAACCCTCGAGATCGGGTTTCACAAATCGACAAAAAAGAATTTTAGTAACGAAGTAGGGAAAATGCGATGGCTACTGTAAAAGACAGATGCCTCATCGATCAGAGCTCGAGTAATCCGATCCGGCTGATCGAACCACGCAGCCCAGTGCAGAGCAGCTGTATCGATCCAGAATCCCAGCGGCCCAGTGAAAAATTCCTAAGATCAACGATTCACTGCCTTGGTGTGAACAGCGTTTTTGTAAACAAGGCGTGAATGAAGCACATTGAATTCACATGGCTGACAGTCACATGTCTGACAGTCACATGTCTGACAGTCACATGTCTGACAGTCACATGGCTGGCAGTCACATGTCTGGCAGTCACATGTCTGACAGTCACATGTCTGACAGTCACATGGCTGGCAGTCACATGTCTGGCAGTCACATGTCTGACAGTCACATGTCTGACAGTCACATGGCTGGCAGTCACATGTCTGGCAGTCACATGTCTGACAGTCACATGGCTGGCAGTCACATGTCTGGCAGTCACATGTCTGACAGTCACATGTCTGGCAGTCACATGTCTGACAGTCACATGTCTGGCAGTCACATGTCTGACAGTCACATGTCTGGCAGTCACATGTCTGGCAGTCACATGTCTGACAGTCACATGGCTGGCAGTCACATGTCTGGCAGTCACATGGCTGGCAGTCACATGTCTGGCAGTCACATGTCTTTCTGACAAGCCACAGGGCAACTCGCTCTGTTCACATTCACAACAGAATCGGTGAATATGTTGACGAGAGCTTGAATGCTGCTGCAAGTTGAAGTTTGCTGTAAAAAAATCCCCCAGACAACTTTGCGTGGAATTTCTCGCGCTCAGCAACATAAATTTTCAGGCGCGCTGCATTGGAAATTGTTTGCGAAATTCAATGCACTGCTAACTGGCGCTTTTCACGGCTTCTCGATCGCGTCAGCTGCTAGGAAAATTGATGAAGTGCGAAGCTGCGCGCCGGCAGGAGACACGTGAAGTGCCAGGTAGGCGGCTGGATATTTAGGAACATGGCTTTTTACTGCAACTCTAACTGGGGTTTTGTGACGCGTCGGGCAGACTTCTGTACGCATTGTGGGGAGTCATGGCAACTGCAAGGATGCTGAAACATTTGCACTTTTCAATTTTGTGTCGACAGGCGCTCGCTTTTAAGGCTTGATTCTCCTAATGATTCTACGGGGGCGATTCTCATATGAGATTCTCGTAATGATTCTAAGGAGGGGGCGATTCTCATGAGATTCTCCTAATGATTCTATGTTGCTGCGGGCTGGCTTCTGCCCGAGCAGATTGAACTTTAATTTGTAATTGCCATAGACAAGTTTATTTGCCTGTACTGCGATTAGTTGGCGCAAGTGTCAAAGAGCCTTCGTGACAAAAAATAGAAATACATAAGTATTCAAGAAGACTCTGATAAGAGCAACGGCTGCAAGAGCCGAGAGTGCACGGCACACAACTTGCGTAAATATAACGCAATACAAAAGACAGACTTGTAACAGTGGCGTCGCAAGCAGGATGAAGAGCGGTGTGAAACAACCGTCGGCTACTGACAAGTCTCCTGCTTTGCCGCTCAAACACGCCAAAATGGTGGTGATGGCGGATGCTGAAGCACAAAGTCAGCCAATAAAAGGCTCGGATGGACCAGCGCGTGCGGTAGCTGGAGCTATGGAAATCGAGCGCCTGGAGTTAGGAAACAACTACTCCCGGTGGCTGGACAGATTTACAATCGTCGCGAAGTTCTACAGATGGGACTCGACGGCGAAGGCTCAGATGCTTCTGATGCGTCTCTCGACAGCATTGTACGACACGCTCGCAGATCAAGCTTCTCCGAAGAAACCAAGTGAGTTGTCTTACTCGGAGATAGAAACAGCTCTGACAAGCATCCTGGTCCCAGCTACGTTTGTTCTGGCGGAAAGATACTCTTTCCAGCTGTGCTCTCGAAAGTCAGGGGAAAGCGTTCGCACATATGCGGAGCGAGTCCTCAAGGCTGCGGAGAAGTGCGAATTTATAAACAAGGACGAGCGTCTGAGAGACCAATTTATTTGCGGACTGGCTGACCAAAACGTCATCGGCAAGCTGCTGGTCAAGGACCATCTGAGGCTCAGCTTCAAGGAGGCAGTTGCTGAGGCTGAAGCACATTCAGCATTAGTCTCAACGGACATCATGAAGAGTGCCCCGAAATCTGAAAATTCTGGGATAATGAGCATTGGAATGTTAAAATCGTCATCAAAACCGCGGATCAAGGGAGTGAATCGACAACAGTCACAGACTCAAAGCTCATCAAAATGCTCGCGCTGTGGAACAAGCCACGGAAAAGACGCGTGTCCAGCTTATGGAAAGACATGTCGTAAGTGTGGGAAGCAGAACCATTTTCAGAAAATGTGCCGCTCAAAGTTTGTTGTCCCGAACCAGAAAAACACAGCTGCAGTTCAGCACTTAGACGAGCACTCGCAGTCAGATCATGTCTTCATGGTTGGTGCAACTTCAAGGCAACCTTTGTCTACGGATGCAGTCGCAGTGACCCTTGACTTCATATCATCAAGTGATAAGGTATCAATTCCGTGCCAGTTGGATACTGGGGCAGCAGTTTCAGTTATGTCTGACCGGGTCTGGAAGCAAATCGGCACCCCTGAACTGCAGCCTAGCAGCATCACTTTGACAGGATATACCGACGCGCATCAATTCAAAATGTTGGGCCATTTCATCAGCAAAGTGAGTTACCAAGGAAAAGTGCACCGAATACCATTCAAAGTGGTTCGTTCTGATCGATCGTTTGCTCTACTCGGCAGGGACATTTTGACCATAGAAATAGATTTCAGCAAGGCTGATGGAAGCGAAGCGACTAGAGTATTCAGAGCGAGACTAGAATTGATTCCGGATGCTCAGCCAAAGTACATCAAGGCACGGTCGATCCCTTTTGCCTATAAAGATCGACTGAAAGATGAGATTGACAAGTTGCTAGCTGAGGGAATCATTGAGCCAGTGACTTTTTCTCAATGGGCCTCACCAATTGTCATCGTTCCTAAGGCTGATGGTAGGCTGAGACTCTGTGTGGACTACAAGCAAACATTGAATCCACAGCTCATGAAGGACAGTCATCCAACACCGACCCCGGAAGAAGCTTTCAGTACAGTAGCAGGATGCCGAATGTACACCATCTTGGACTTAAAAGCAGCGTACAACCAGGTGGAATTGGAGGAGGACTCAAAGCCTCTCACGGTCATGTCTACACCTTTCGGCAACTACCAGTACAACCGTCTGGTGTTTGGGATACGGACTGCTCCGAGTATTTTCCAGCGCTACATCAGTCAGGTCATACAGGATGTTGATGGTGCAATTGCCTACGTCGATGACATTTTAATTGGTGGTGAGTCAGAGAAGCAGCTTAAGGATCGTGAGAGTCAAGTGCGAGAGCGTCTGGAACAACATGGCCTCAAGGTCAACGAAGAGAAATGCCAGATTTGTCAGTCTCGGGTTCGCTTTCTCGGGTTTATCCTGGACAATGGCATGATCCTGCCCGACCCGGAGAAAGTGAGAGCCCTGCAAGAAATGGAGACTCCCAAGACGATGGCAGAACTAGAATCGCTCATCGGACTCGTCAGGTTCAGTGGCCGGTTTGTGCCCAATCTGTCGCACTACCTGGAGCCGTTGACTCGATTAATGCGCGGCAGAAGAGAATTCCAATGGGATTCTGAGCAAGATGAAGCTTTTCAGCGTATCAAGTCCATGCTGACAGAAGATTCAGCTCTGGCTAAGTACGACCCCAAGAAACCTGTGGCTCTGGAGTGTGATGCTTCCCAAAAAGGACTGGGCGGAGTTCTGATTCAAGACAGCAGACCGGTTTTGTACATCAGCAAGAGGTTATCAGAAGCCGAGAAGAAGTATTCTCAGATCGAAAGGGAGGCCCTTGCAATTGTCTTGTCAACTCAGAGGTGTCAGCGGTTCTTAGCGGGACGTCATTTCAAGCTGATCACGGATCACAGACCATTAACCTACATCTTTGGGCCGAACGAGGGCTTGCCTACGCGCGTATCAGCACGCCTTCAAAGATGGGCCATATCGCTAATGGCTTTTGACTACACCATCGAGTATCAACGGTCGCAGCTTATGAAATCAGACGCTCTGTCCCGGTTGCTTAACAACGAGACGGCTCGGACGTATACAATCGGGAGCATCCAACTACCCTCAACGATCATATCCATTCAAGAGGTTAGAGACCAATCACAGGATTGCCCAGAGATCGTTCTGTTAAAAAAAGCCATCCGGACGAGCAACTTTAACGACCCGAGAATCCGCCCCTACAAGGCAGTCGCGGACGAACTGACGATCGAGTCGGACGTGGTACTCCGGGAGATGCGAGTCATTCTTCCAAAGACGTTGCGGTTATCGGCAGTCCAAACGGCACACAGCACACATCTAGGCATTGACCGAACCAAGTCACTGTTAAGAGCACAATTTTGGTGGCCCGGCTTGGATCGAGATGTAAAACAACTCATCGGAAATTGCAAGACGTGCAAAATGGTCAAGGCTAGCAATCGAAACTACCTAAAATCTTGGCCGACAGCAATGGACGCTGGAGAGCGCGTACATGCGGATTTTGCGGGTCCAATAGATGGCCAATATTTGTTGGTGCTGGTGGACGCCATGTCGAACTACCCTGAGGTGCATCTGACCGCCAACATGGAGTCATCTACAGTCATCTCTAGGCTACGGAGAACTTTTTCGCAGTGGGGTGTGCCAAGGACACTTGTCACCGACAACGGCCCAAGCTTCGTCTCAGCTGAAACAACACAGTGGCTGAAAGCAATCGGGTGCAGCCATGTGACCACACCTCCATATCACCCTCAGAGCAACGGACTCGCTGAGAGATTTGTCCGCACAATGAAAGAATCTGTGTCAGCGTTGGGTCTGAGTCAACACAACATTGACAAGTTCCTACTGTTCTACCGATCATCCAAAGGAAACGATGGTCGCACACCGTCGGAGAAGTTTCTAGGTCGAAACATCCGGACTCCTTTGATGACAGAGTTTTCTGGAGATAACAATGTGGTGTACAGGACACAAGGAGCTACGTCACTAGCCAGAATCGTCCTGCCTACAGGCCGCAACACGGCAATCATCAAGCTTGAGAACGGCTTGTACAAGAAGGCTCACAGAGACCAGATACAGAGCTTCAAGGGCAGCGATGACAAGGACGTTGGCCCGGAACAAGCTACCACTGGTGCTGCTGGTGAGGTCGATCACCCTCCAGCTATGCGCCCTGGAGAAGAGGAGCGGGAGCAGCAGCAGCAGCAACCCAGAAGAAGTGAAAGACTGATGAACAGACCGACTGTGAATTATAAGGAGTGAACTGTAATTTTGAAGCAGGGAGGTGCTGCGGGCTGGCTTCTGCCCGAGCAGATTGAACTTTAATTTGTAATTGCCATAGACAAGTTTATTTGCCTGTACTGCGATTAGTTAGCGCAAGTGTCAAAGAGCCTTCGTGACAAAAAAATAGAAATACATAAGTATTCAAGAAGACTCTGATAAGAGCAACGGCTGCAAGAGCCGAGAGTGCACGGCACAAAACTTGCGTAAATATAACGCAATACAAAAGACAGACTTGTAACATATGTGGGAGCGATTCTCATATGAGATTCTCGTAATGATTCTAAGGAGGGGGCAATTCTCATATGAGATTCTCCTAGTGATTCTACGGGGGGTCGATTCTCATATGAGATTCTCCTAGTGATTCTACGGAGGGATGATTCTCATATGAGATTCTCCTGATGACTTTACGGCGGGCGATTCTCATATGAGATTCTCCTGATGACTCTACGGCGGGCGATTCTCATACGAGATTCTCCTGATGATTCTACGGAGGGACGATTCTCATATGAGATTCTCCTGATGACTCTACGGCGGGCGATTCTCATATGAGATTCTCCCAATGATTTTACGGAGGGACGATTCTCATATGAGATTCTCCTGATGACTCTACGGCGGGCGATTCTCATACGAGATTCTCCTGATGATTCTACGGAGGGACGATTCTCATATGAGATTCTCCTGATGACTCTACGGCGGGCGATTCTCATACGAGATTCTCCTGATGATTCTACGGAGGGACGATTCTCATATGAGATTCTCCTGATGACTCTACGGAGGGGGCGATTCTCATATGAGATTCTCCTAATGATTCTACGGGGGGAGGCGATTCTCATACGAGATTCTTCCAATGATTCTAAGGAGGGGCGATTCTCATATGAGATTCTCCCAGTCCCCAACAGGAGTTGGGATCGGCAGCGGAGACTTACTGGCCAGCAGCCAGATGGCGCCCAGGCCGAGCCGTGGCACCAGATTCGGCCGTGACGACTTCAGCGTTGACAGCGGCCGCGTGATGGCGAGGCATCTGCAGTGCAGAGTATCGGAGAGGACGGGTCGAACAGGTCGAACTGGCGATATTGGGTAGAAATCAAAGTGAATTTTGCCAGTCAGCGAAATTTTTCTGTCTTAAATCATTTGCTTGACACGGGTGGCTGCCTTTAAATCAACGTTCCTACCATGTCTCAGGCACCCCGTAGCCTTGGCTTGGTGCCATCTGTATTTACTTTGGCGCCAGCTGTATTTAAATTGGCGCCATCTGTATTTACTTTGGCGCCAGCTGTATTTAAATTGGCGCCATCTGTATTTACTTTGGCGCCAGCTGTATTTACTTTGGCGCCAGCTGTATTTACTTTGGCGCCAGCTGTATTTAAATTGGCGCCATCTGTATTTACTTTGGCGCCAGCTGTATTTACTTTGGCGCCAGCTGTATTTACTTTGGCGCCAGCTGTATTTACTTTGGCGCCAGCTGTATTTACTTTGGCGCCAGCTGTATTTACTTTGGCGCCAGCTGTATTTACTTTGGCGCCAGCTGTATTTACTTTGGCGCCAGCTGTATTTACTTTGGCGCCAGCTGTATTTAAATTGGCGCCATCTGTATTTACTTTGGCGCCAGCTGTATTCAAATTGGCGCTAGCTGTATTTAAATCTGCGCCAGCTGTATTCAAATTGGCGCTAGCTGTATTTAAATCTGCGCCAGCTGTATTCAAATTGGCGCTAGCTGTATTTAAATCTGCGCCAGCTGTATTCAAATTGGCGCCAGCTGTATTTAAATCTGCGCCAGCTGTATTCAAATTGGCGCTAGCTGTATTTAAATCTGCACCAGCTGTATTCAAATTGGCGCTAGCTGTATTCAAATCTGCACCAGCTGTATTCAAATTGGCGCTAGCTGTATTTAAATCTGCGCCAGCTGTATTCAAATTGGCGCTAGCTGTATTTAAATCTGCGCCAGCTGTATTCAAATTGGCGCTAGCTGTATTTAAATCTGCGCCAGCTGTATTCAAATTGGCGCTAGCTGTATTTAAATCTGCGCCAGCTGTATTCAAATTGGCGCCAGCTGTATTTAAATCTGCGCCAGCTGTATTCAAATTGGCGCTAGCTGTATTTAAATCTGCACCAGCTGTATTCAAATTGGCGCTAGCTGTATTCAAATCTGCACCAGCTGTATTCAAATTGGCGCTAGCTGTATTTAAATCTGCGCCAGCTGTATTCAAATTGGCGCTAGCTGTATTTAAATCTGCGCCAGCTGTATTCAAATTGGCGCTAGCTGTATTTAAATCTGCGCCAGCTGTATTCAAATTGGCGCTAGCTGTATTTAAATCTGCACCAGCTGTATTCAAATTGGCGCTAGCTGTATTCAAATTCGCGCCAGCTGTATTCAAATTGGCGCCAGCTGCATTCAAATTTTCGATCCATTCAGAATCCAATTCTTTTAACCCGAATTCAAAAGCTCTTCACTCGGCAATTGCAGCTCAGCAATACAAAGAGCCACTCTACCTTGGCCCAATTAGCATTACAAAGCTCACTCAACGCTGTCTGAGTAGACTAATTTGAATCCGTCAGTCTCAGCTCCGCATAGCTGCAGTTATCTGCGAGACACTTCAATCCCATCCAGAATCCGTGACTCCGCATCCCATTGGCAGATCCTTCTGCGATGCAGTACAGCTGCTCCTCGAGATGTTGAGCATCAGTCTCTGCTTTTTTGTTGTTTTTTTCGTCTTGTTGCTGACAGCTCCGCTCGGCGGGGATTTTGTGACTGCAATTATTTTCGCTCTCCCCTCAGGGCTTCCCCCGCTGCCGGCTCTGCTGTCTTCATTCCAATTTCTCTAGTCTCGGATGAGGCGCGGATTATGGAACAGATATTTTCCGGCATCGGGGGGGGCTGCTGTCAAGGTGAAATGCACTTCTAAATCTGGCAGAGTCTGTTTACTCTCTAGTCACCACGCGCCAAGCTTATCAATCAAGCCGGCGGAGTCAATCAGCATTTGTTGATCAATCAATCTGAGCTGCCGTGCCCTTCATCCGTGTTTACAACCGATGGGTTTGAAAAAACATGTTTTTCAAAAGATCAGAGTTTTCCACGCGAGTGCAGCGTCTGTACGCGCTGAGCGGATGCCGGCCTGACACCTGAGTTGCTGGGTGGGCCTCTCCCTGCTACTCAAGGTTGTCGCTTGCAGAGAGGCGAGTTGCTGTGCACTCATTGGCCCGGCTTTGCTAAGAAGAAAACTAGGCAGCCCCCGACAACAATTGATCTTGTTTGACAAATTTATTTTGAGACGATTTTGCATTAAAATGAAGCCAACAGTTTGTGAGCACAGCTGACTAATGCGGCCTAGAGACTGCTTCTTCAACTTGCAGGGTTTCGCAGAGTCGCGGGGGTTATTCTGTGTAGTGCCTCCTGCAAGTGAGGGACTGCGGGACTGAGTGCAAGCATCGAGGCGGCTGTTCCCTAAGCATGCGCTCTCACACAGGGTGCACACTGCAGCAGCCCTGACTTTCTCTCATTGTCAGGCAGTGCGCACTCTGTGAATCAGACGCGGTTCCCCCCTCTGGACCTTCCGTGGGATGGCTAAATGACTTAGTATTGATTTTGAAGATAAACCTCTGTACGAGCTATCTATTTTTGAGCAGTGGAGTTACTTTCTTTGATAATTCTATCCTCCTGATGAGCTGATCAGCTGTGGAGTGTCCGCGCACTCCAGATCTCGAGATCTCCCAGTGCAAAAAGCTCCCAGCGGGTTTCGAGTGTTTGCCTGCAGCCCATATAAATTATAACACGATAAGCTGACACTTGAAGCAGGCAGCATGGAAGTCCGCGGCCTCGGCCTCGCCGCTGTCTACAGCAAATAGTGCAGCCCCTGAGCATGGGACTTTTTCCACAGAAAGACGCCCTCGTCGCCGACTCTCGTGGAATGCAAGACTTTTCCTGTTTGCAGCACGCAGGCAATTCATGGGAGCCGCGTCCCACGGAATGGAGGAAGGGGGAAGTCGAAGTGGATTGAAAAATATCCGCGTATTGAGCGAGGGACCGCGTCCTGAAAACCTGGTAAGGGGACTCAAACCGGGCAAGTGTTGGTTCTCGACATGCTTTCATTCTGGCCTTCGCATCCGCCTACAGTCGCTCTATGACAAAGGTCGGCAAACATCTTTAATTTAAGGGCCAGATATAGAATCTAAGCGCATGACTGCGGGCCAGAGAGAGAGAGGAGATGAGAAATGAGAGGGGAGAGAGGAGGAGGGGAAACCTTGAGCGGGCCGAATTGCTATTGTGAAGTTCCGGACCAGAGGGCATGTGGCCCGCGAGCCGGAATTCGCCGATGCTCACACTACAGGTGCCGACTATGTTTTAGTCTGCCGATGTTTAGGCAAAACTGGCTGCCGTTGCCATGGAACCGGGATTGCCAAACATTTCAAAAGCAAAGGCTTTCTCAAAGCTACTCTACATGTACACTAGTCTTTGAGGGCATTTGCCCGTTTCGCCGCCTTTGTCATTTGTTGACACCTTTGAGTTAGACTGGTGTCAGGTTTCTCAAGTCTTGCCTTGAATTGAAGAAGCTGGCGATATTGCAGTGGCTTGAATTTGCCTCAGTCTGTGGCTGTCAAGATTATCAGTGTCATGATTGACAGCTCCCGCGTTGACTAGCTAAGTGTTGAATCTGATTCGGCATAACTGATTCAATCTTCAAACAGGTCCGATACTCAATACTCCCTGCTCAGACCTCGCTGACACAAAATCAACTTCAAATCGATAACAAGCGCTATGGGGGTCGCCATTGCTGCTGGGAGCGCGGCTCACCTGTCAATCGCCATAGCCAGCAGGGTGTAGACGGACACCCCGACCGTGAGAATGCGGCAGAAGTACAGAGTCTTGCAGAACACGGTGGGCAGCTGCAGGCCGAAGTTGCTGGCGATGTCGCAGGGCACGAAGAGCAGCAGGTAGATGCAGTCGGCCACCGCCAGGTTGCTGATGAACAGGTTGGGCGTGGTGCGCAGGTTTCTCTGGCTCACAATGATGGAGAGGAGAATCAGGTTGCCGGCCAGGCCGAAGCAGAAGATGAGGCTCTGCAGGCTGATGTGCACCACCTCCTGGACTCCGATGGCAGGTGTGTACTCAGTGATGTTGCCGCAGCTCAGGTTGCTGGTGTTGGAGCTCATGGGCGGTTCTGTGGAGAATTTTTATGGTCGTTGTATCAATAGGATTGCCGGCCCAATTTATTACCAATGCGGCTGCCTCTTCATAGAAGATCAAAGCCCCTTGTTTCCGCACCCCCAAAAAGCCTCTCTCGTCGACCTCGAGAGGGCATGCAGTGGGGCAATAAATGCTGGAGATGGGAATTATTACTGCATATACATTCATAACTATACGTGTCTCAAGCCCCCCCCCCCTCCAGCGTGTCTTCGCGATAATTCTGTGTTGCCTGGGGCGGCGGCTGCATCGGCCTCTGCAACAAGTGGCTTCGCCAACGCTACTGTGTGATTAATGAGGCTGCCGGCATCCTTTGCGAGAGATCCTCCCGGGTTATTATTGATTCTTACCGAATAGTTCTGCCAGAATCCGCATCTTGACCACAGTATGGCCAGTCTGTATTGTCTGGCACACCATTTTTGCCACTTTAAATTTCCGGCGGGCCCCATTCATGAGTTCAGGCTCCGGTTTGACCTGAGCTGTCGAAAAGCACTAATAGCCATAGTCCATTCGGTTCGATAATTTATGACCATCCACCATTTTACGTGTACACGAGTATTCTCTCCTCAACTGGCGCGGGCCACTTAAAAAAAACCGCTAAAGGAGGCGGCGGCCGGCGCCGGTTACACAAAAGAAACGGAAGCGGACTTCGGGGCTGCCCGTCAGCAGACCAACTTAAAAATTCCTCCTACCACTCTGGGAAATCGCGGCGAGAAAGACGATGAAACTCGATCTGCAGCCTGGCGGCGCCGCGCTGGCGGAGAAAAACTTTTGGAGGAAATCCAAAGAGCGAGCTCGGCAAATTTGCCTCATTAACGAGTGAAGCTGAGGGGGGGGGATTCTGGTTCAAATCGATTTTTTATCCTGAGCAGCTGGGGCTGGCTGTGGGCTGGACGGGAGCAGGTTCTCGGCAACTATTTTCTTGCTGCTGCACCACCAGGTCATAAGCTTCTGAATCTATAATTATGTCCAACTGCTTCAAATAGCTTCAAGCCTTGATTGCATACGTAGCGCGCCTGTCCTCGCCTGTTAGGCAGCGTCAGCAGCAGCGCCTTCCGCATCACGGCACTTGTAGAAGGAAATTAAAAGTTTGAATAGCAGAAAATTCTTTAGCAGCGAACTCACCTTTGAAGCTTTCGCGTTGTTAAGAAGAGCAAACAAACGAGAGCAACTGCTTCTTTCGCTTCCTTAGTTAACTTTTCTGCCGAACAGACAGGTGCAAAATTTTGCCGATGCCTTCCCAACCAGAACGATCTGCGTTTATCTACAGGAGCTCTGCCGTTATCAGCTCTGGCCAATCAGCGCGCAGCTTGGGGAATCGCCCCCCTCAGTACTGGCAATCACTGTGGATCACTCTATCACTTCATATCCAATGCAGATTTTCAATCGCCATATCTTTGCCTGTTCAGCCGGTACGGGTCAGTCCGTTTGCTTTCATTGGCAATGGTAAAGTTCTTTTTTGCCAGGGTGCTGCCTAGTCAGCCACCGCGCCACGCCACTCATCTTGACCGGGAAACTTGCGTTGGCGCTAGCAGGTAGTTAGCGGGCGGTAATTCAGCTCGATGCGCTGCCAAAGCTTTGCACTCTGCTGGCTATCGCCTATCCAGCTGTCTCTCGGCGGGAGGTCCACGCAGCTGCACGTGCTGGTGCGGGCAGGCAGTTCGCTAAGAATGAAGGGCGCTGCACCCTCCCGGCCGCTCGCATAACTACAGCTACGCAGGAGGCGCGATATATGAAAAGCTGTCAGGCCTGATTTCTCAATGGCATCCATTTGCAAGATTTTCTTCGCGCTGTCTTGCAGCTGCACGTCTTCTTGTCGGTTAGCTAATTCGCTCAAAGGCGCGCCGGGATGGCTCTGTAGGCCATTAACTGCGAGGCCGACGCCCACCGCAACTGAGTGGATCAGTCCGGACTGCGGGGAGTTCTTTTTGGACTTGTAATCTAGTTTCTGTTCGGCTTCCTTGAATCTCTAGAGCAGAAGATCCAAGTTACTTGCGTCTTCATGTAGTGGCGTCAAGTGAACAGGAACAGCCTTCGAGGCTAACGCTTGATCTGTACGAGAGACAGCCTTCAGTGACAGGTGGAGCAAACCTCGATCCTTGGGGGGCCGTAGCCCAGCGGTAGCGCAGCTGCTCTGGTGTGCCGCGACCCAGGCTCGATTCCAAGTGCAGCCACATTAATTTGGGGCTGAATTGGAATTTCGGCTTGGCTCGCTTGTGCAATTAACGGCCTTGAGAGCCAACCCCCCAAGGCGCAGTGAAGTGTACATGCCTAACAATTGATAAAGTTAGGGCTGCTGTACACTCCTGTGTGAGTGTGTGCCTGCGTAACGTATCCGCGCGCTTGTATGCCTGCTCAGGGGAGTCGGCAGAATGGGCAGTAATGCCTCTCGCCGGTTGTGTGCCTATGTCGCTTAAAGTGCGCCAGGGTGCACACAACCCCCCTGCCTCTAAAAAAAAAACCTCGATCCTTCGGTGGTCGCTGCGGCTTCCATTACAGCAAATAAAATGTGCGCACGCACTCTTAAAACCGGGGATACCGAGGAGACTGAAAATTAGACAATAAACTAGCAATCTTCGCCCCCGTTGGGGGACATCTGGATAGAATCTCTGTTCTCTACAAGTAACAAAAAGATAGCCAAAAAAGCCTTCACAAAGACGACAGACAAACTGCTCAAATAAAGTGTAATGCAAAAAGAAATCATCCCAAGACAGCAAGCATCCCCCAAATAGCAAGCATCCCCCAGATTGCAAGCATCCCCCAGATAGCAAGCATCCCCCAGATAGCAAGCATCCCCAAATAGTAAGCATCCACCATACAATAAGTACCCGGTAGCTAGTGCTACAATTTCCTTAGCTCTATAGTGGCTCCTTTAAAATTGGCATGACGCTTACTTTTACGTTTGAAATTGTGTAAATTTTATGTTTGACATGGTGGCTCCTAAATGTTTGACATGGTGGCTCTTTAATGTTTGACATGGTGGCTCTTTTATGTTGGACATGGTGGCTCTTTAATGTTAGACATGGTGGCTCTTTAATGTTCGACATAGTGGCTCTTTAATGTTCGACATGGTGGCTGTTTAATGTTAGACATGATGGCTCTTTAATGTTTGACATTGCGGCTCTTTAATGTTTGACATGGTGGCTCTTTTATGTTGGACATGGTGGTTCTTTTATGTTCTACATGGTGGCTCTTTTATGCTTGACATGGTGGCTCTTTAATGTTTGACATGATGGCTCTTTTATGTTCGACATGGTGGCTCTTTTATGCTTGACATGGTGGCTCTTTACTGTTTGACATGGAGTCACATATATGTTTGACATGGTGGCTCTTTTATGTTTGACAAGGTGGCTCTTTAATGTTTTACGAGGTGGCTCTTTAATGTTCTTCATGGTAGCTCTTTTATGTTAGACATGATGGCTTTTTAATTTTCGACATGGTAGCACTTTAATGTTAGACATGGTGGCTCTTAAATGTTTGACGTGGTGGCTCTTTTATGTTCGACATGGTGGCTCTTTAATGTTCGACATGGTGGCTTTTTAATGTTAGACATGGTGGCTCTTTAATGTTAGACATGGTGGCTCTTTAATATTCGACATGGTGGCTCTTTAATGTTAGACATGGTGGCTCTTTAATATTCGACATGGTGGCTCTATAATGTTAGACATAGTGGCTCTTTAATGTTCGACATGGTGGCTCTATAATGTTAGACATGGTGGCTCTTTAATATTCGACATGGTGGCTCTTTAATGTTTGACATTGAGGCTCTTTAATGTTTGACATGGTGGCTCTTTTATGTTGGACATGGTGGTTCTTTTATGTTCGACATGGTGGCTCTTTTATGTTTGACATGGTGGCTCTTTACTGTTTGACCTGGATTCACATATATGTTTGACATGGTGGCTCTTTTATGTTCGACATGGTGGCTCTTTTATGCTTGACATGGTGGCTCTTTACTGATTGACATGGAGTCACATATATGTTTGACATGGTGGCTCTTTTATGTTTGACATGGTGGCTCTTTTATGTTTGACATGGTGGCTCTTTTATGTTTGACATGGTGGCTCTTTAATGTTAGACATAGTGGCTCTTTAATGTTCGACATGGTGGCTCTTTAATGTTAGACATGGTGGCTCTTTAATATTCGACATGGTGGCTCTTTAATGTTAGACATAGTGGCTCTTTAATGTTCGACATGGTGGCTCTATAATGTTAGACATGGTGGCTCTTTAATATTCGACATGGTGGCTCTTTAATGTTTGACATTGAGGCTCTTTAATGTTTGACATGGTGGCTCTTTTATGTTGGACATGGTGGTTCTTTTATGTTCGACATGGTGGCTCTTTTATGTTTGACATGGTGGCTCTTTACTGTTTGACCTGGATTCACATATATGTTTGACATGGTGGCTCTTTTATGTTTGACATGGTGGCTTTTTTATGTTTTACATGGTGGCTCTTTAATGTTAGACATGGTGGCTCTTTAATATTCGACATGGTGGCTCTTTAATGTTAGACATAGTGGCTCTTTAATGTTCGACATGGTGGCTCTTTAATATTCGACATGGTAGCTCTTTAATGTTAGACATAGTGGCTCTTTAATGTTCGACATGGTGGCTCTATAATGTTAGACATGGTGGCTCTTTAATATTCGACATGGTGGCTCTTTAATGTTTGACATTGAGGCTCTTTAATGTTTGACATGGTGGCTCTTTTATGTTGGACATGGTGGTTCTTTTATGTTCGACATGGTGGCTCTTTTATGTTTGACATGGTGGCTCTTTACTGTTTGACCTGGATTCACATATATGTTTGACATGGTGGCTCTTTTATGTTTGACATGGTGGCTTTTTTATGTTTTACATGGTGGCTCTTTAATGTTAGACATGGTGGCTCTTTAATGTTCGACATGGTGGCTCTTTAATGTTCGACATGGTGGCTCTTTAATGTTTGACATGGTGGCTCTTTAATGTTTGACATGGTGGCTCTTTAATGTTTGACATTGTGCTTTTTTGTGTTTAGCATTTGTGTTTTTAAGGTTTTTGAATAAAAAAATCTTTTTGCACTACTAAGATTCGAACCCAGGTCGCTGCATTAGCAGTCCAGTCTGTTCGCATCTATGCTATCTCTTGTCAATTGGAATACGTGAATTGTGGCCCTTATAATTAAATTCTTATAGCAAATCGGTTAGAGTAAAAAGTTATGACATAATCAATTTCTCAGTCAGCCAGTATCAGTGTCAATTTAAGTTAGCAATATTGTTACGCAATTTAAATCAAGTTTTGTGTGCATTTGTTCGGCACTGTTTTCAACTGGTTGTGATGTAATCTTTATCACAATTGGAATTCAGTCAGTCAGTTTTTTCTCTAGCATTCTTACAATGCATTTCAGGTCGAAAGAGCTGCTTGACCTTTGCAAAAAAGCATGTTTTTCGAATATTTAATCCCTTTAATATTGAGCAATTTCTTAGCCAAGATGCATGTACCGTCCCAGGAAAATTTCTGATCGAATGGTGCAAGTTTGAAGAAAATCGGTTGAGCCATTTTTTCTGAAATCTATCGCATACCTACCTACCTACCTACCCACAGACAACTCATTTTTAGTATATAGGAAACTCCAGACATCGAACTGCATTTTATTTAAATAAAAGCCATCGCAGAGTTATTAAGCAAAAATTATAAAAAATATTTCTTCTGCTCGTTTATAATGGACTACGGAGACCGTCACTGACTTTGAGCAGCGTTGTCCGAACTCTGTTTAGCAGTGTCATCGGCACCAGCGCGATTGTCCTCTGCGGCACCCCCATCGTCCAGCTTGTTGGCGATGCTGGCCGACGTCTCGGCGTCGAAGACTACGTTGGCGCCGACCACGCCAGCGTAGGCCAGCTCCGTGATGGACATGCTGCGCTCCTGTCGACAGGTGGACACCCGGACGGTCTTGGCAATGTTAGCCAGCCAGGCGCTCTGCAGGAAGCTGACCTGCATCACGCTGTTGTGAAGTCGACGACAACGCCGGAACAGTTTGGTCTTCCAGCCGTCGCAAATGAAAGAGTCCGAGGCCACGGACGTGTTGTCTCCGAGCATGGACAAGCCCAGGATGGTTTGCTCTTCTCTGCTGCGCTGTCTCTCCTTCATTGTGATGGACTTTTTCATATCATATTCTATAGCTGCAAACTGACTCTCAGGTCTCTCTCGGAGTGTCGATTTTTGGATTTTGGCTAAGTTTGTGGCGTAGATCTGTGCCATAGAGTTTTAATAAGTCAATTATATACGAACGGATGTTAAATGTTGCAGAAGTTCCTGGTTCCTGGTTCATTACTCTTTTGAACGTTTTTAAGCTAGTGCAATTATAAAATATTTCTCATAGTGAGATTCGAAATTAACTCTCTTTATACATGTAGCCCCCAAATTGAAGTGCAAACTTGGGATTGTTCGTTCTGTTTTGTATTGTTTGCAGTGGACAACCCGCCCTTTAAAACATTAGTCAAGCATTTAGCTTAAGCTGTCTATTTCCATTGAATTATTCTTTGCTGTACTCGCCAGTAGGCTATCTCGCTAGTGGGCGTTATTTACTCATACGCTGCAGAGCGCATGTTGCCTTATGAAAACTTTACAAAGTGTCCTAACGAAGAAATCGCTACATATATAATGTTTCATATATAAAACTGGTGAAGATGGTGAAAAAAGGATACGGATATACAGTGTATATATAGATAAACAGCACATATATTATATATATATAGATATATGTATTAGGACGCAAAGGGGAGACGACCCCTTTGCGCGCACGTGCTCGCAGAACGGGCGGGAGGGGCCGGCAGCAGCAGCAGCTGAGGGTCAGCGCAAGCGCGCCTGAAAGTCTGCGATGAGCTGTCAGTCAGAGTGGCAGTGCGGGCGTGGCCGCGGCGCAATTGCTCGCGGTCGGCCGGTGCAGCAGGGCCAGGGCCAGAGGGACGGCGCTCCGCGGTCCAGGGTCCGTAGGAAGTGGCCCAGCAGCATCTCACGGCGCCATGCAGCGCAGGGTAGCGCTGGGGCGAAGCTTCGGAGCGCGGGTCATCAGAAGCGGTAACGCATGCAAGCAGCGATCGGTAGAGAAACGTACACAAATACGAGTGTTTCAGATCGAGTATGGTGAAACGCTGAAGCGCTGTTTTTGAACAATTTGCATGGTAAACAGCACTTGAACCCTCTCTGAGTTTCGATCTCAACATCTCCTCAGAAGGCTCCGGTCTAATAATACCCCCTCATATTGTGTATCTCAGGACATTCCTATTACACAGTTTGCTTTTGCCACATGCACCTGTTGCTATAGACATAAATATATAGTTACATTAACAATAGGTAGCAAGGTCAAGGGTGACTTACATTGTAAAAGTACAATGTAAGTTTAATTCTACTTCGCAGTGTGCACATACTATCACAAAATTGAATGCAACAATTGAGAAAGCGCGAATACGAAAGCAACGATATAGAGAAAAAATTAATTACAGCATGAAGGAAAACAGCTTCATTGAAATTTTGAGAAATGACGAAAAATGGTAAACTATTTTTAGCTATGTTAAAGGCCAGATTAGTACAAATATTTCAAATATGATACGTTAGTTTTAACGAAGAAACTAGATAATATAAAGTAAAACCAAAGTAAAAGAGACTCTCATGAGGAAGTTGTGTAAAAATGGTAATAAAAAATTCTTTAGTAATTAAAAACATCGCTGCAATGAATAAAAATTTGACTCATTTTTATTGTATATTTTGGAGACACGGTCATGGCGAATTCGACATTCGAGACTCATAGATTCATGACTGACTGACGTACGGCCGGAGACTGAACACCATAAACTGATAAACAGTTTTTATATAGGGCTATATTTTGGCACTAAATATTGATGTTTAAGGCTAGCAGCTAGGTTAGGATATCCACTTAACAGCTCTTTATATTAAGCGCATTATTTTTTGTGACCAATTTTTTGCCAGTTTTGAGTTTTGCCTATAGGCTATAGGCTAGCCATCGTCATTATTGGCATTGGTCGCATTTTTATGGTGGTATAGTTGCATTCGCCTGTCGTCAACCTTGGCTTAATTCTTTGTTATGCTAAGCTTCATAGGCCTAGCTAGCCTAGTGTTTCTGGTTTCTATAGGCATAATCTAAGCCCTAATACTAATACTAATAGAAAAATGATAAAAATGAAATGGTCTGGTCTGGACTCTGGACTCTGGGCCTACAATCATTTTGTCTAACAAATATTAAGTAAACAACGTTAAATTTAGTGTATAAAAAGATGCTTAGATGGTGATAAGATAGGCCCCTAACTAAATCATTTCCTAATATTTTTGACAACTAATGTTAGAAGTAGCATCCATAAATCATGACCATGTACTAAAATGGTTTATAAATAGGGCCTATGGCTATAAGTGTATATAGGCCTATGCATGTGTATGATTGATTTTAGAAAAAATTGCTTAATTGCTTTTCTTCAAACTTGACTATTCTATATTCAATATTTTTTCCCATAATGCCATATATATAGGGGCCTATGTCTTGCCTAAGTCCCAAGAAATTGCTCAATACTAGGCTAAAGTCTTTAGTAGAGTTTAATTTTAAAAGTCTAAAAATATGCATTTTTGCAAACCCAAAGTGGCTAGCTGCAAAGGTCAAGTAGACTTTTCAATTTGAAATGCAGTAAAAGAATGCTAAAGAGAAAAAACTGCTTGACTAAATTCTGATTCTAATGAAGATTATATCATCAAATAAATTATAACTCTAGTCTAACATGAATTAAATTAATGTTAAAAATACAGTGTGGAAGCATTAGCAAGAGACCTAATTTAGATTGCATAATTCTATTATTGATTTTAATCTGGATTGATACTAATTGCCTTTTACTTTAACTGATTTAGTATAAAGGTTGAATTATAAGTGGTACATTGTACAATTAATTTTTAATAAAATTGATTAAAGCAAGCTTAGATGCAAACAAACTAAACTAAAGCCTACTAATGCAATGATCTGGGTTCAAGTCTTAGTAAATAATAAAATATTTTATTAAAGCTTTTATTTAAGGATTTATTAGGGTCTAAATAAAAGGATTATTGCACTAAATAAGAAAAGGATTATTGCACTTTTTGTATCTTCTCTTAGATAGCTACTAACTCAAAATGCAAATGCAACTCAAACTTAATTCAAAAACTCATATAATTCATCTACTAGCAGACAAAAAGGGAGTCACATCACAAGCTCAAAAAGTCACATTTGTTGAAAAGTTATCCATTATCACAAGCTTGAAAAGTCAAAATCTCAAAAAAACTCTCAAGCTTAGAAAGTCACATAACATCATTGAAAACTGATTTAGTAGCCACAAAATTTTATCTTTAAAAATTAAAAAATAATGTCATAAATTATATATTAATAAATTTATTTTTAAAATCTATAATATTCTTGTTACCTGGAATGATATAACTATTGCAGGCTATCAAGCATTGCAGAAAAAGGCCAATGGGGTAAATGGCAAAAGTTTTTAACCCTTGAGACTGTTAGGCATTTTTATAGACTAATTTTTCTATCAGTGTTACAAAATTCAAAAATTAACTGCTTTACATCAGTACAGTGAAGGAGACAGATCAAAAATTGATGAAGGAATTAATGCACCTGTGGTTTTATACAAGTCATACATGCGCAACCTCTGATTTACACTGGCCATGTGACTTACTTTTTGACCAAAAATGCGACTTACCTGCGAAAAAAACCCTAAAGCAAGAATTAATGCTTTTGGGTAAATGGCAGGAGTAACTCGAGTGTCTTATTAGGGATAAATGCCTCGTCATCTAATTAGTACTGCGTTAATATTTTTCTTGTGGGCATTTTTGCGACTTACCTTGGCTGGGCCCCTCGCCAGCCAGTCGGTTGTTGCGCATGTGTGTTCATAGTTTAGCTTGCATTTAGTGGTGTTTGCTAATCAAGCTAATGAAGTCTCACCACCTTCTTCGCAGAATGAACCGGGCAGGGCAGCAGCAAGTCCAGAAGGAGAGCAGCGGCGCCAATGCGGCTGGCAAGCCGGTCGCGCAGGCCGTTGAACAGCCAGCGGCGGCTGCCGCCGGCGTGGCCACTGCAGGCGGCGCCGGGAACGGCGGCGGGAGCAACAACAACAACATCGCCGCCGGGGCTGGCGCGGCCAGCAGCAAGGTGCGCAGGGGCACCCGCGCCGGCCACAAACGGAGGATGGAAGCCACTGCCGGCTCTGCGGCCGCTGGCGGACCAGCTGGACAGCTGCAGCAGCAACAGCAGCCGGTTCCGCAGCAGCAGCCAAAGCAGCAGCCTGTGCAGAAGCAGACACAGCAGCAACAGGCGCAGCAGCCAAAGCAGCCTCAGCAGCAACAGCCGCCTAAGCAATCGCAGCAACAGCAACAAACTAATAAGCCAACGAACAAACACCAGCAGCAACAGAAGCCTCAGCAGAAGCAGCAATCACAGCAGCAGCCCAAGCAGCTGCAACAGCAGCAGCAAAAGCAACAGCCACAGCAGAAGCAAACGCAGCAGCAGCAGAAGCAAGTTCAGCAGCCGCAAAAGCGAAGGCAATACTCTCGCGAGCAACTGATGAAGCTGCAGGTGGCGAATCTGTCCAAGCTGTGGCCTCGGGAGCTCAACAGGGCCTTCATTGGCGACGGCGGCCTGTGGGATCCTGTCAAGCTTTTTGACGGGGACAAGAAAGGCAGCGATACGACCACCAGGTCCAAGATGATCAAAGGCGGTAAGTAGCTGGAAGGTAGAGCGCTGAAAGTCTGGAGGATAGCGCGAGCGCTGAAGTTCTAAAGTTAGTGGGGCGCTGAAGGACCAGAAGGTAGGGGAGGGGCGCTGAAGGACCAGGTAGTGGGGGCGCTGAAGGACCAGAAAGTAGTGGGGGCGCTGAAGGACCAGAAGGTAGTGGGGGGCGCTGAAAGACCAGAAGGTTGTGGGGGCGCTGAAGGACCAGAAGGTAGTGGGGGCGCTGAAGGACCAGAAGGTAGTGGGGGCGCTGAAGGACCAGAAGGTAGTTGGGGGGCGCTGAAGGACCAGAAGGTAGTGGGGGGCGCTGAAGGACCAGAAGGTAGTGGGGGCGCTGAAGGACGAGAAGGTAGTGGGGGCGCTGAAGGATCAGAAGGTAGTGGGGGGGGGGGCTGAAGGACCAGAAGGTAGTGGGGGCGCTGAATGACCAGAAGGTAGTGGGGGGCGCTGAAGGACCAGAAGGTTGTGGGGGCGCTGAAGGACCAGAAGGTAGTGGGGGCGCTGAAGGACCAGAAGGTAGTGGGGGCGCTGAAGGACCAGAAGGTAGTTGGGGGGGCGCTGAAGGACCAGAAGGTAGTGGGGGGCGCTGAAGGACCAGAAGGTAGTGGGGGGGGGGCGCTGAAGGACCAGAAGGTAGTGGGGGCGCTGAAGGACCAGAAGGTAGTGGGGGGGACGCTGAAGGACCAGAAGATAGTGGGGGCGCTGAAGGACCAGAAGGTAGTGGGGGCGCTGAAGGAACAGAAGGTAGTGGGGGGGCGCTGAAGGACCAGAAGGTAGTGGGGGCGCTGAAGGACCAGAAGGTAGTGGGGGGCGCTGAAGGACCAGAAGGTAGTGGGGGGGGCGCTGAAGGACCAAAAGGTAGTGGGGGGCGCTGAAGGACCAGAAGGTAGTGGGGGCGCTGAAGGAACAGAAGGTAGTGGGGGGCGCTGAAGGACCAGAAGGTAGTGGGGGCGCTGAAGGACCAGAAGGTAGTGGGGGGGGCGCTGAAGGACCAGAAGGTAGTGGGGCGCTGAAGGACCAGAAGGTAGTGGGGGTGCTGAAGGACCAGAAGGTAGTGGGGGGGGCGCTGAAGGACCAGAAGGTAGTGGGGGCGCTGAAGGACGAGAAGGTAGTGGGGGGGCGCTGAAGGACCAAAAGGTAGTGGGGGGGCGCTGAAGGACCAGAAGGTAGTGGGGGGGCGCTGAAGGACCAGAAGGTAGTGGGGGGCGCTGAAGGACCAGAAGGTAGTGGGGGGGGCGCTGAAGGACCAGAAGGTAGTGGGGGCGCTGAAGGACCAGAAGGTAGTGGGGGCGCTGAAGGACCAGAAGGTAGTGGGGGGGGCGCTGAAGGACCAGAAGGTAGTGGGGGCGCTGAAGGACCAGAAGGTTGTGGGGGCGCTAAAGGACCAGAAGGTTGTTGGGGCGCTGAAGGACCAGAAGGTAGTGGGGGCGCTGAAGGACCAGAAGGTAGTGGGGGCGCTGAAGGACCAGAAGGTAGTGGGGCGCTGAAGGACCAGAAGGTAGTGGGGGCGCTGAAGGACCAGAAGGTAGTGGGGGCGCTGAAGGACCAGAAGGTTGTTGGGGCGCTGAAGGACCAGAAGGTAGTGGGGGCGCTGAAGGACCAGAAGGTAGTGGGGGGGGGCGCTGAAGGACCAGAAGGTAGTGGGGGCGCTGAAGGACCAGAAGGTTGTTGGGGCGCTGAAGGACCAGAAGGTAGTGGGGGCGCTGAAGGACCAGAAGGTAGTGGGGGGGCGCTGAAGGACCAGAAGGTAGTGGGGGGGGGCGCTGAAGGACCAAAAGGTAGTGGGGGCGCTGAAGGACCAGAAGGTTGTGGGGGCGCTGAAGGATCAGAAGGTAGTGGGGGGGGGCGCTGAAGGACCAGAAGGTTGTTGGGGCGCTGAAGGACCAGAAGGTAGTGGGGACGCTGAAGGACCAGAAGGTAGTGGGGGCGCTGAAGGACCAGAAGGTAGTGGGGGCGCTGAAGGACCAGAAGGTAGTGGGGGCGCTGAAGGACCAGAAGGTTGTTGGGGCGCTGAAGGACCAGAAGGTAGTGGGGGCGCTGAAGGACCAGAAGGTAGTGGGGGGGGCGCTGAAGGACCAAAGGTAGGGGGGGGGCGCTGAAGGACCAGAAGGTTGTGGGGGCGCTGAAGGATCAGAAGGTAGTGGGGGGGGGCGCTAAAGGACCAGAAGGTAGTGGGGGCGCTGAAGGACCAGAAGGTAGTGGGGGGCGCTGAAGGACCAGAAGGTTGTTGGGGCGCTGAAGGAACGGAAGGTAGTGGGTGCGCTAAAGCTCTGGAGGTATTGGGGGGGGGGGCGCGCTGAAGCTCTGGAGGTATTGGGGGGGTGCGCTGAAGCTCTGAAGGTATTGGGGGGGGTGGCGCTGAAGCTCTGAAGGTAGTGGGGGCGCTGAAGGACCGGAAAGTAGCGAGGGGCGCTAAAGGATCTTAAACATAAGAAGTAGAATAACTAAAGTAAGAGGTAAAAATTGGCAACTTCACCGCTACAGACCGCGGCAAGGACGACGGCATCGTGCTGGGTCCGCAGAAGCGCACCTGGGGACTGGGTTGCAATCCTCACCGTGCCAAGACTGCTGCTGAGGCCGATGGTAGTCGCGAACGCGGCGACTCCGACCACTCGGCGGCTTCCACCCCGACGCCGATGTCGGAAACGGCGTCGGCAACGTCCGCAGCCAATGCCGCTGCTACGGCTGCGGCTTCGACAGCAGCGGCAGCGGCAGCGGCAGCAGCGGCGTCGGCGTCAGCTTCAGGCAAGCCGAGCCGCCGTATCGAGCGGCCGGCGCGCTTCCCCGCCAGCGCCGGGCAGTGGGAGCGAAGCCAACGGCCTCGGGAGATCGTGCCCCAGCAGCAGCAGTCGGTACAGCGCGGCGGCGGCGGCTCCTACTATAACGACAGCGAAACCCCTGCTTGGTTTGATGAGGGCCCGCTGGATAAGCTCGAGAAGCTGGAGCTCACCGGCCTGCCCGAGGAGTCGGCGCCGAGGCGAGCCCCGCGCCCGCAGCCCGCGGCTCCGGCGGCCAAGCCTGAGCCAGCCGAGTCAGCGGCCCCGGCCGCGGCTGCAGCAACCGCCTCGTCGGCAGCGACAACGGCAACAACTTCGGCGAAGTCCGCGGAGACGGCCAAATCAGTGGCGAAGGAGCCTCCGGCAGCTTCAACAGCTGTTAAATCGCAGGCGCCAGCGCCGCCGCCGCCGCCGCCACCGCCCTCCCAGCCAGCGTCGAAAGCTGAGAAGTCGGCCTCAGCCGACTCTGCTTTCCCCCCACCGCTGGATTTTGACCTGTCCGACCTCCTGATGCCGGTGCTGGCGGAGGCCGACGAGCAGCCAGTTGTTGCCGCACCCTCCCGCATGTCGAAGTGGCTCAGCGCCGACTCTGGCGACGCCGCTCCCCCACCAATGAGGCCGCCGACTGCCCAGGTTCCGGCAACCGCCGCTGCCGCTCCGGCGCCGAAACCGGCTTCTGCGCCAGCTAAGAAGCCGGCGCCAAGCGCTGATGTTGTGCAACTGCAGCAGATGCTGCTGAAGGATCTGCGCATCGGTCAGCAGAACAAACCTCAGCCTCAGCAACAGCCCCAGCCTCCTCAGCCTCTTCTGCCTCAGCCTCAGCAGCAGCCCCAGCAGCCTGCAGCTCAGTCAGCTGCGCCAAATCGCCAGTTGGACGCTCGAGAAGTTGAAGCCAACATCAAGTCGCTGCTGTTTGGTAGCCTAAAAGCTGGCGGCGGGGCCGCTGCCACCCCAGCACCCGCCGTCGTCAGCGCCGCCGCCGCTCCTGTCGCTCCGTCCGCCACCCCGGCCCAGCTGCAGCCGCAGCAGCCGCGCCCGTTGCAGCCTCAGCAGTCGCAGCAGCGTCCGCAGGTTCTCCAGGCCAGGACCCTGGAGGAAATTGAAGGCTCCCTGGCTGGCGGTCACGGCGCCCCGGCTCCACCAGTGCAGCCTCCCGCCGGGCTGCGCGCTCTGACGTCTGGTGCTGCTGGGGCTTCGAATTCATCGGGTGACAGCGGCCAGGCGGCCATTCAGAAGCTGCTCAGTCAGCTGGCTGTACAGCAGCCTCAGCGTCAGCAGCAACAGCCACAGCAGCCGACACAGCAGCAGCAGCAGCAGCAGCTTCTACGACAGCAGCTGTTCCAGCAGCAGCAGCCGATGTCAATGGCTCTGTCATCATCGGCTACCGGCACGGCAGGGGTGCAGTCCGCGCCTCGCGGCGTCCACGCGCTCCGGCCGCAGAGTCTCCTGACTCCTCAGCAGCAGCAACAGCAACAGCAGATGCCCCTGATGCAGCTGCAGCAGCTGCAGACAGCCTTGGCTATGCAAATGAAGGCCCAGTTGATGCAGCCACAGCAGCTGCAGGCTGGAAACTTTCTGCCGCAGGTGAATAATTTGATGTGTGCCGCCACTATCAGTATTCCAATCCTTTGATGTGTGCCGCCACTATCAGCATTCAAATTCTTTGATGTGTGCCGCCATTATAAACATTCCAATCCTCTATTGTGTGCCGCCACTATCAGAATTCCAATCCTTTGATGTGTGCCGCCATTATAAACATTCCAATCCTCTATTGTGTGCCGGCACTATCAGAATTCCAATCCTTTGATGTGTGCCGCCACTATCAGCATTCCAATTCTTTGATGTGCCGCCACTATCAGAATTCCAATCCTTTGATGTGTGCCGCCACTATCAGCATTCCAATTCTTTGATGTGTGCCGCCACTATCAGAATTCCAATCCTCTGTTGTGTGCCGCCACAATCAGCATTCCAATTCTTTGATGTGTGCCGCCACTATCAGCATTCTAATCCTTTGATGTGTGCCGCCACTATCAGCATTCTAATCCTCTGCTGTGTGCCGCCACTATCAGCATTCTAATGCTTTTATGTGTGCCGCCACTATCAGCATTCTAATCCTTTGATGTGTGCCGCCACTATCAGCATTCCAATCCTTTGATGTGTGTCGCCACTATCAGCATTCCAATTCTCTGCTGTGTGCCGCCACTATCAGCATTCTAATCCTTTGATGTGTGCCGCCACTATCAGAATTCCAATCCTTTGATGTGTGCCGCCACTATCAGCATTCCAATCCTTTTTTGTGTGTATATTAATAAATTTCGAGCCTCGCAATTTAGATTTAAATCAGATATGAGTCAGTGCAACAAACTCTCGAATTTTCAGGCATTTCGTTGGTATAGAGCCGTGGTAGGTATCCGTTATAATTGACAATAAAATGTTTTATTTTGTTCAATTTAAAGTTCGCCGTTCTCCCCGCGCTTTTGTAGTTTTTCAGTTTTTTAAAGTTGACAAAATGACAGTGTGTTTTCTGTTAGAGGCGACTGCCTCAATCAGGGACACTAACGTTCTTGTTTAAAGGCTACTGTAGCAGGAAGGTTGAATGACATTCCAGACACATTGCTTCATCAATAGCATTAGTTTTATATTGAAATGCATAAGCCTGACCTTCAACTCTTGCATGCCTAAAGCACTCGTTCTCTCTCAATCTGATAATTCATTGACTGGTTCGCACTCCGTCTTCACGCGCAGAACAACGCTGTGCAAGGCAGCCGCATCATCAGCCAGCAGCAGCAGTTGCAGCAGCAGCTTCAGCAGCAGCAGCACCAGCCCATGTTCAGCCCCGGACATTCGGCTGCCAGCTCTGACTCCGCTGTAATCGACGGCGCCAAACCCTGGGACCCGGTGCAGCCGATGTCTCGCAGGCCTATCACTAAGAGTGTGAGTCATTTATTGTCGACAGATGTCACTCCTCTCGGTCGTATTACTCTTTGCTGTGCACTTCTGTTCTTGTCACTCCCTCCTGTCACTCCCGTCACTCCCTCCTGTCACTCCCGTCACTCCCTCCTGTCACTCCCGTCACTCCCTCCTGTCACTCCCTCCTGTCACTCCCGTCACTCCCTCCTGTCACTCCCTCCTGTCACTCCCGTCACTCCCTCCTGTCACTCCTTCCTATCACTCCCGTCACTCCTGTCACTCCCGTCACTCCCTCCTGTCACTCCCGTCACTCCCTCCTGTCACTCCCGTCACTCCTGTAACTCCCTCCCGTCACTCGTCGTCGTCACTCCCTCCTGTCACTCCACCCCGTCTCGTCGCACTCCCCATCTGCTGTGGTTCCTCATCATTTCAATTGGTTTCCCAGCCAGCAGCTTGGCATCCAGCTCGGCAACCGCTGATTCCCCCTCCTCATCCCCGCTACTCCAACTGCAGGGCTTCACTGGCGGCCCTCAGCAGCCGCAGCAGCCGCTGCCGCATGCTCTTCTTCCCGCCGCCAGCAGTGGAAGCGTCGGCGGCTTGCGCCCTGCCCAGCAGCTCCCGCAGAACTGGCCGCCCGCCAGTGCCGCCGGCGCGCCCAGCAGCTCTCAGCAGTTCTCAATATCCTCCTGGAATTCCGCCAGCTCCGCCGGCGTTCCCAGCAGCTCTCAGCACTTCTCAATATCCTCCTGGAATTCCGCCAGCGCCGGCGGCGGCATCAGGATTGCTCCGCCATCTGCAACCGCCGGCTGGGGCGTCATCGGCCAGGGCGGTGGTGTCGGCGGCATTGTCGCGACCTCGTCGCCACAGACGTCAACCGCCGGCCGCCTGCCGCCGGAGTCGCTGGCGCCCGGCAGCGATCGGCGCCAGGCCAAGGCGGCCGACTGACTTTGCGTCGGCTCCTCTTGACACTGCCGGCTGCCTGCCGAAGATTGTGCCGCTACTTTTTGCGCTACCGCAACCAGCGTGCGATGGTTCCGTTTCTATGGCGCGGCCCCGTGTGTTTCTATGCCCGACATCCCCGTCTGTTCTGGCGTTCTGAGCAGCAGCAATTTGCGCTGGCACGTCGGCTTGCAGTGTTGCTGTCTCACTAATGCTCTGCTGATCTGTGTGTCACTCTCCACTCATCTGTGTGTCACTCTCCCATCTCTGTGTCACACTACCATGGTGTGTGTATGACTCTCTGATCTGTGTGTGTCACTCTCCCCTCATCTCTGTGTGTCACACTCTACCATTGTGTGTGTATGACTCTCTGATCTGTGTGTGTCACTCTCCCCTCATCTCTGTGTGTCACACTCTACCATTGTGTGTGTATGACTCTCTGATCTGTGTGTGTCACTCTCCCCTCATCTCTGTGTGTCACTCTCCCCTCATCTCTGTGTGTCACTCTCCCCTCATCTCTGTGTGTCACTCTCCCCTCATCTCTGTGTGTCACACTCTACCATTGTGTGTGTATGACTCTCTTATCTGTGTGTGTCACTCTCCCCTCATCTGTGTCACTCTCTCTCTCTTTCTCTCTCTCTCTCTCATGATCTATGCAAGTGTATCACTCTCTCTGCTGATCTCTCTCTCTCTCTCTCTCTCTCTCTCTCTCTCTCTCTCTCTCTCTCTCTCTCTCTCTATCTCTCTCTGTCTGATGATCTATGCAAGTGTGTCACTCTCTCTGATGATCTATGCAAGTGTGTCACTCTCTCTGATGATCTATGCAAATGTGTCACTCTCTCTGATGATCTATGCAAATGTGTCACTCTCTCTGATGATCTATGCAAGTGTGTCACTCTCTCTGATGATCTATGCAAGTGTGTCACTCTCTCTCTGATGATCTATGCAAATGTGTCACTCTCTCTGATGATCTATGCAAATGTGTCACTCTCTCTGATGATCTATGCAAGTGTGTCACTCTCTCTCTGATGATCTATGCAAATGTGTCACTCTCTCTGATGATCTATGCAAATGTGTCACTCTCTCTGATGATCTACGCAAGTGTGTCTTGGTCAAGGTCGCTCAAGGTCTTGGTTTGAGTATTTGGACTCCCATCTGCTCAGTTCTTCATCATCCCTTCCCGCATCGATTTTGCAAGCCAACAAACTTTCTGACATTTCTGAGCCCGTGCGCACGGCGCGGGATGATTCTCTTCTTTTTCAAATCAAATTGCTGGCTTCATTTGAGGAATCTTTTTCGGCGGTAAGATCAGCAAAAGTCGGTTTAGTAATCTACTGTTAGTAGGAGGGTTCGCGCGTGTTCTTCCGTCTTGTTGACTGTTTTTGAGCAGTTGTAGGTCAATAATAACAATAATAATAATACTGATCTGTAATACGGTTATTCACCTGTTTCGGCGTGTGCTCGCCTGCTTGTCTGATAAAGTACATTTCGGACTGTCGTTTCGCTTATTCATTGAACTCAACTCGCATAGCAATCCGCCCCTAACAGTTATGTTAGCCTTGCATCAGATCTGGGGGTGTTTTTAAAGTGCACGTTTTTTCTTAGAAACCAGCTGTTTTGGAATCGAAAATCCGCTTCTTGTTGGTAATAGTAGTAAGGCTTGAGAAAAAAGTCATTCCATTTTGTTCGTGGCACTTTAAAAACTCCTTTAGCTGGTGTGCGCTGATCGAATCTACTTCGTATGTACTTCTCTATTATCCTCATTTTTTGTCTCCCCACTGCCTTTTCCGGCCTTACTAATTATTTTATTTAAATCAAATTCTCATTAAGCTCCCGCTGGAACTCTCTGCTATTCCCCCCTGGCAATTCCTCTTCTCGTGTACAGAAAGAAGCAACAGTTCCAGATTAGAAGAACACTGCGAGTTCTGTCTGCTTTTTTTCCTGGGCAAAATTTGCAGAAAAAAAGTACGCCATCGCCCGAGCTGCATTTATTTCCCCTGTCACTCACCGGTCCGCGGTCAGCCCCTGTCATTTTTCCGGTGTCCCGGATTTGTCATCTAATTTCTTAAATATTTAATCAGCGTTTTGCTTGCGCCAAGAGCCGCCTGTTTGCGCTTGTTGGGTGGTCAACTATTTTGTAAGCCATATCTACATATAATTAATAATAATAATATTAAGATCGTTTTTCCCAATTTTGAAAACAAAGCCGACTAGCTGACTTGCTAAATAAACACGACGGAAGCCATTAGGGTCCGGGGTCTACATAAATAACTGTTTTTCTAAGGCAGTTTTTCAATTTAACAAAACTCTACTCTGATTTGTTCAAATCGAATTTGCTAATTTTTAGCGGAAAATCTGGAGAATTCAAATCTGTCTGTAGATCGATGGTGTTTTTCTGAGATCTATCTGTAGATTTTTGTTGACTTGAGATTGGCCAGGGCCTGTACATGTAGATCAATAGTGCTTATCTGTTTGTGGATGCCAAGATTAATAGATCAGTCGGTAGATCAGTCAAGATTTATGGATCAATCTGTAGATCCGTCAAAATTAATAGATCAATCTGCAGATCCGTCAAGATTAATAGATCAATCTGTAGATCCGTCAAAATTAATAGATCAGTCAAGATTTATGGATCAATCTGTAGATCCGTCAAAATTAATAGATCAGTCAAGATTTATGGATCAATCTGTAGATCCGTCAAAATTAATAGATCAGTCAAGATTAATAGATCAATCTGTAGATCAGTCAAAATTAATAGATCAATCTGTAGATCCGTCAAAATTAATAGATCAATCTGTAGATCAGTCAAGATTAATAGATCAATCTGTAGATCCATCAAAATTAATAGATCAATCTGTAGATCAGTCAAGATTAATAGATCAATCTGTAGATCAGTCAAGATTAATAGATCAATCTGTAGATCAGTCAAGATTAACAGATCAATCTGTAGATCAGTTAAGATTAATAGATCAATCTGTAGATCAGTCAAGATTAATAGATCAATCTGTAGATCAGTCAAAATTAATAGATCAATCTGTAGATCAGTCAAGATTAATAAATCAATCTGTAGATCAGTCAATATTAATAGATCAATCTGTAGATCAGTCAAGATTAATAGATCAATCTGTAGATCAGTCAAGATTAATAGATCAATCTGTAGATCAGTCAAGATTTATGGGTCAGTCTGTAGATCAGTTAATATTAATAGATCAATCTGTAGATCAGTCAAGATTAATATTGCAATAAATCAATCTGTAGATCAGTCAAGATTAATAGATCAATCTGTAGATCAGTCAAGATTAATAGATCAATCTGTAGATCAGTCAAGATTAATAGATCAATCTGTAGATCAGTCAAGATTAATAAATCAATCTGTAGATCAGTCAAAATTACATGTAATAGATCAATCTGTAGATCAGTCAAGATTAATAGATCAATCTGTAGATCAGTCAAGATTAATAGATCAATCTGTAGATCAGTCAAGATTAATAGATCAATCTGTAGATCAGTCAAGATTAATAGATCAATCTGTAGATCAGTCAAGATTAATAGATCAATCTGTAGATCAGTCAAGATTAATAGATCAATCTGTAGATCAGTCAAGATTAATAGATCAATCTGTAGATCAGCCAAGATTAATAGATCAATCTGTAGAACAGTCAAGATTAATAGATCAATCTGTAGATCAGTCAAGATTAATAGATCAATCTGTAGATCAGTCAAGATTAATAGATCAATCTGTAGATCAGTCAAGATTAATAGATCAATCTGTAGATCAGTCAAAATTAATAGATCAATCTGTAGATCAGTCAAGATTAATAGATCAATCTGTAGATCAGTCAAGATTAATAGATCAATCTGTAGATCAGTCAAGATTAATAGATCAATCTGTAGATCAGTCAAGATTAATAGATCAATCTGTAGATCAGTCAAGATTAATAGATCAATCTGTAGATCAGTCAAGATTAATAGATCAATCTGTGGATCAGTCAAAATTAATAGATCAATCTGTAGATCCGTCAAGATTAATAGATCAATCTGTAGATCAGTCAAAATTAATAGATCAATCTGTAGATCCGTCAAGATTAATAGATCAATCTGTAGATCAGTCACGATTAATAGATCAATCTGTAGATCCGTCAAAATTAATAATAGATCAGTCGGTAGATCATTCAAGATTTATGGGTCAGTCTGTAGATCAGTTAATATTAATAGATCAATCTGTAGATCAGTCAAGATTAATATTGCAATAAATCAATCTGTAGATCAGTCAAGATTAATAGATCAATCTGTAGATCAGTCAAGATTAATAGATCAATCTGTAGATCAGTCAAGATTAATAGATCAATCTGTAGATCAGTCAAAATTAATAGATCAATCTGTAGATCAGTCAAGATTAATAGATCAATCTGTAGATCAGTCAAGATTAATAGATCAATCTGTAGATCAGTTAAGATTAATAGATCAATCTGTAGATCAGTCAAAATTAATAGATCAATCTGTAGATCCGTCAAAATTAATAATAGATCAGTCGGTAGATCAGTCAAGATTTATGGATCAGTCTGTAGATCAGTTAATATTAATAGATCAATCTGTAGATCAGCTCAGACTTGGATATCGCATCCACCATGAAGGCAAATGCTTGTGACCTGCGCGTACAATTAATATGAATAAGCATTCTCACAATACAGCTCCAAGCGCAATGGCTTGGTCATTGCGGATTGCAGATATAGCAGACCTATAGGCTATAGCAGAACAAGCAAGCGCGGAAGCAACAATTGCATAAACTCAGACTGCTCAGCGCACTCGCACTGCCGCGTACACACGCGAGAGTAGGCAGCGTAGGTTGCCAGGCCAGGGGAGAAAAAGCAGCTGCTGAAACTGCATTCGAGATATCGATCAGCACTGGGTGATCGGAACCGCTTCGTGCTTCCTTTTCGTAGGGGGGGGGGTGCAGGGACTTCTAAGTGCCTGTGGACTGGAAGCCGGGATAAACAACAAGGGATCCTAAAATTCAACTATTTTGGATTAAAATAAGATTTTTCCAATTCTATCTGACAGAAGATATCTGCCATCTTAAATTACATTACATTATATCAGGGGAATTTATTTAGCTCCACTTCAGATCTGGTTTACTTACTATCTTTGCCGGTCTTCGAGTCCACCGGTGCTAATTCTAGGAGTCCCTGCATGGCAGGGGTGGGCGCGTGGGTGAGGATTTTCCCCCCAGAAGGAATTCCAGAAAGCTTCTGAAGAGAAGCGGCTCTCCTCGAGAGTTTGAGCCGTCAGCCGCGGTACAAAAAGCCTCTCGGGTCTCCCCCACTGCGCCAACTCGAGACCGGCGGGACCTCTGCACAGATCGCCCAGTCCACAGCCGAGTCGAAGAAGGCCATGTCCGCCAGCAGCGAGCCGAGCCAGGAGCAGCAGGTCAAGCTGCTCGCCGAACTGCGGCAGCGGGTTGCCGGCGAGGAGCCGCTACCTGGAGAGGACTACTTCCAGGATGAAGTCACGTGAGCTATTCCTAATGTATTCTGATCTGTTATCGGATTTGAACCAATGCGTAATGCCCGGCCCGCTTCAGTCTGCTTCGCTTCCTGCGGGCCCGCGAATGGAATCTCGACGCCGCCGAGAAGCAGCTCCGCGGCGCCATCGACTGGCGAAGGTCCTACAAGCCGCTGACTGCCGAGTGCCGCTGGTGCATCGAGGAGCCCGGATACCACAGCATGGTCTGTCTGTCTGTCTGTCTGTCTGTCTGCCTGTCTGTCTGTCTGTCTGTCTGTCTGTCTGTCTGTCTGTCTGTCTGTCTGCCTGTCTGTCTGTCTGTCTGTCTGTCTGTCTGTCTGCCTGTCTGTCTGTCTGTCTGTCTGTCTTAGTTATTTATATTCAACTTCCACAGCGGCAGGTCGGCTTTGACCTGGGCGGCCGGCCGGTGATCTACTCCTGCTTTGCCCAAGCAGACGCCAAGAGCAACAACACTGAAGATTCGATCGCTCACTGCACCTTCTTGATCGAGAACGCGAAGCGCACCATGAAGCCGGGAGTCACCACCTGGGTGTTTGTGATTGACTGCACAGGTGCGTGGGTGCATTTCTCTTTTGGACTGCTGATTTTTTATTTTAAAGGCAGAAAGTAATGAAGGTGAGGACAGGCAGACAGACACCAAGACAGACACTGAGACAGACACTAAGAGAGACACTTGCGCAGGCATAGAGACACTAAGAGAGACACTAGCGCAGGCAGACAGACACTAAGACAGATACTAAGACAGACACTAAGACAGACACTAAGACAGACACTCAGACAGACACTAAGACAGACACTAAGACAGACACTAAGACAGAAACTAGCGCAGGCATAGAGACACTAAGAGAGACACTAGCGCAGGCAGACAGACACTAAGACAGACACTAAGACAGACACTAAGACAGACACTAAGACAGACACTAAGACAGACACTAGCGCAGGCAGACAGACACTAAGACAGACACTAAGACAGACACTAGCGCAGGCATAGAGACACTAAGAGAGACACTAGCGCAGGCAGACAGACACTAAGACAGACACTAAGACAGACACTAAGACAGACACTAGCGCAGGCAGACAGACACTAAGACAGACACTAGCGCAGGCAGACAGACACTAAGACAGACACTAAGACAGACACTAAGACAGACACTAAGACAGACACTAGCGCAGGCAGATAGACACTAAGACAGACACTAGCGCAGGCAGACAGACACTAAGACAGACACTAAGACAGACACTAAGACGGACACTAAGACAGACACTAAGACAGACACTAGCGCAGGCAGACAGACACTATGACAGACACTAGCGCAGGCAGACAGACACTAAGACAGACACTAAGACAGACACTAAGACGGACACTAAGACAGACACTAGCGCAGGCAGATAGACACTAAGACAGACACTAGCGCAGGCAGACAGACACTAGGACAGACACTAAGACAGACACTAAGACGGACACTAAGACAGACACTAGCGCAGGCAGACAGTCACCAAGCCCCACCCGCCGCAGGCATCACGCTGCCGCTGTGCAACCCGAGTCTTGGCTCGGGAGTCATCGGGGTGTTCAGCAACTTCTACCCGGAGCACCTGGAGCGGATCGTGTGCGTCAACCACAGCAGCCTGTTCCACGGCGTCTGGAGCGCCATCCGCGTGTTCATCGACCCCAAGACCGTCAAGAAGATGAAGTTCATCAAGGGCAAAGAGAAAATACAGCGGAAATTCGGGCAGATGTTCGGCGACGAACTGACGCGATGGCTGGTTGATGAGATTCGGCTGAATAAGCAGGTGAGGGAAGTGGGGGGGGGTCTGACTCGCGCCACGAGAGCCGGATTCATTTTTGGGCTTGTGCAGGAAATATTGGCCGAGGGTTGTCGTACATTTCACAGTTATCAACCCAAACCCATCTAGCAACCTGCCTAGCTAGATTAGCAATCCATCTAGCTAGATTAGCAATCCATAAGCGCTAGATTAGCAATCCATAAGCGCTAGATTAGCAACCCATAAGCGCTAGACCAGCAACCCATAAGCGCTAGATTAGCAACCCATAAGCGCTAGATTATCGCAATCCCCCTCACCGGCCAGGAACCCATGTCGGAGGCGCAGGAGAAGTTCTGGGAGGGCCCGATGCGCCCAAACCAGCACGATCCTCGCGGCTGTCCCTCCTACGTGGAGCAGTTCGTAGATCCCTACTTCCTTCGAGTGAAGCAGCTGGAGCTGCAGTCTGGCGAGGAGTCCACAGCCGGCGGTCTCTACCGGCTGCACCCCAACATCGCCGACCAGCAGCTGGGCCGTCTGGTGCCCTACGTGCCGCGGTGCCGGCGCAAGGAGGAGAAGAAAAAAGCCGCCGCTGCTGCCGCCGCAGCCGCCACCGCGGCCGCCGCTCCAGCCTCTAAACCGGTGGCGACGGCAGCTGAGCCGACCAAGGCCGAGCTGGCGGCCTACGGGGTCGCCCCGGTGGCAGCCAGCGACATTCCTGAGTTGGCTGGCGAGTCCTCAAGCTCCGATGACGAGCAGCTCGCCAGCGGTGTCGGCGCCGCTGCCGCGGTGGCTGGCGGCAAGTGACTGCGCTGAGCGCATTTTTAATTTTTAATTTTTACTTCGAGTTTTCCCGCAATTTCCTAGTAATACTACTTGCTGCTGCCAGTCATGAGTAGTGCTAAACGCTTTGGACTTTTTATGACAGTTTCTTGGTAGTAAAAATTAAGTTAGATGCGCTGTTTATACTACTGGCAGAAGCGGAATTTCAGGCAATTAGCAATTTTTTCAATATTTGATTTATTAGCCTGTGTTTCCTTTTTCCTAGCACTGAATTTGACTCATTTTTGTAGCTTAATTCTGTTTAGAAACTATGGTGCAGGGTCTGAGTGATGCAGGGTCTGAGTGATGCAGGATCTGAGTGATGCAGGGTCTGAGTGATGCAGGGTCTGAGTGATGCAGGATCTGAGTGGTGCAGGGTCTGAGTGATGCAGGGTCTGAGTGATGCAGAGTCTGAGTGATGCAGGGTCTGAGTGATGCAGGGTCTGAGTGATGCAGGGTCTGAGTGATGCAGGGTCTGAGTGATGCAGGGTCTGAGTGATGCAGGGTCTGAGTGATGCAGGGTCGGAGTGATGCAGAGTCTGAGTGATGCAGAGTCTGAGTGATGCGGGGTCTGAGTGATGCGGGGTCTGAGTGATGCGGGGTCTGAGTGATGCAGGGTCTGAGTGATGCGGGGTCTGAGTGATGCAGGGTCTGAGTGATGCAGGGTCTGAGTGATGCAGGGTCTGAGTGATGCAGAGTGTGATGGCTGGGATCTTCAAAATGTAAGTATCGAGCCTAAAATTGCCCAGCTGCCTACTAGTGAAAAAATCGTCAAGTTAATCTGCTTCCAGTCCCCTTCCTCACTACTTAATTAGTTTGCTTTGTCAATTAGTGTCACTGAACTTCTCAACCGCTTTTCGCTAGTACATTTTATTCAAAATAAAAAAGACTCGTAGTTAATGAGGCCTTCACGCACAGATGTTGTGCTGAAAAACTGTTTGCAACCTATAAGGCGTGTCTTTTGCTATAATGCTACATCAGCTCAAAGCCAGTATTTTACGTCTGCCACAATTGTATACTTTTTGAGTATCTCAATGATGCAGATGAAGAGAGGCCATGCACGATACAGTTGGCAAGCATGCAAAGACTATGGAAAAATACCGAGCTCACCAGCACTCTCCAACCCTGACTCACCCGCCCCCTCCCGCGGCAGATGTCGACAAAAGCAGCCCTCGGCGCGGAAAGGCCAGCTCTTTGAGTTTTACATTGACACGCAGAGCTGCACCCAAAGCCCCAGACTTTCCGCCAGACCTGCAAGCCTGCGCCAAATTCAACATGGTGAATTTTCTGAAAACGAAAGCCGACTTCGACAACCTGCTGACCGGCTCGCAGGGCAAGCTGGTGGTGATTGACTTCACCGCCAGCTGGTGCGGCCCCTGCCGCATGATCGCCCCGAAGTTCGAGCAGCTCGCCACCGACACGCCCAGCGTCTTGTTCGCCAAGGTCGACGTCGACGAGAATGCTGACGCGGCGTCGGCCGCCGGCATCGAGTGCATGCCGACGTTCAAGTTCTACAAGGACGGCAAGGAGGTCGACGAGCTCAAGGGCGCCGACTACGACGGGATTGTGAAGCGAGTGAAGCAGCACGCCTGAGCCCGGTGGTCAATTCTGTTTAGTAAATTAATTCTCCTACCAGCTGGAACTGTGACTGGAACTAAAACTATAGCTATATAAATAAATCTCTACTTGATTCATTGGGAACTAAACCACAATATAATCAATTAATCAATAAAAAAGACTACTTTATTGCTTGGTGTGCAACGGGTGTTCCAAAAAGCTTACCGAATCGAATGCAGTTTTCGGTCGGCATGTTGCGCAGCTGGAGATCAGGGCGTAGGAGTACCCAACTGGAGTTCATTTATAATACGAGCTATAGCATTTTTGGGAAACCTGATATACTTTATATGTATTGCTCTTCCTGTATGAGATACCATGGGTATTATCCATTATTTATGATTTAATTTGTCTAGTAGAAGTATATTTTGTTATTTTACAGTTTTTTAACTAACCAGTTTTTCGCTAGATAAGTACGATTTACAATTTCGAACGCATCCTAGGTTCTTGGCGGCAGTTTGAATTTTTAATATTGATTTATTTTATTTTTAACAAATACTTTAAAAAACTTTTAAAGCACGAGAAAAACCGTTCATTCTTTATCAAAGGCGAAAAATCATGTTACTTAAGATCGATATCGCAATGTAATATTATAATCAAATTACACCTTTAAGGCCCATCGATCGGCTTGTTTACCGATCCGGTTTGATACCTTTTTTAGGCATACATATCAAAACACCACATATAATTGTACGAATTAGAAAGAATTTTAACGAAATGATCGTTTTTCTACTGCTAGTAGTTGAGTCAAACAAGTTTTAAAAATTAAACAAAAGGCTTGATTTTGCATTGCGTAATGATTTTTACAGAAAGAGATACCGTAGTTTTATTAATAATAATTCTTGTAATGTAACAATTGATCAAAAAGTTAATTGAAGCGACGTGGAGAAGGAAACAAAAAAATTATTTGCACGAAAAAAGTTTGGGCTCAGCCGGGATTTGAACCCGGGACCACTCGCACCCTAAGCGAGTATCATACCCCTAGACCACTGAGCCGCTCTGTGGGGCGTGTCAGAGTTGGCTATTTGATGTATTATACGCAATGAGGGCATGAAATTTAGCCGAAAATGCCTGTATGCCTACAAATTCATGCTGCACGCAACTCAGTCATAAAAGGCGTATTAAAATTGTTAACTTCAATTCACATAAGTTCAGCCTTCTCTCCTTCACGGACCACTGATTAGGTAGCTGCCCTTCGCCCACACCTGCGTGTGGTATTGCATTACGTAGCTGTCTTGAAAGGAGTCCCGGCACTGTCTGAGCTGTGTTCTGTTTTCGAATCTTCCATAAAGTCTGCAGTGCCTGCTGTTCAGCAGCATCCAGCTGTACGGGTTGAAATAGGCTGGCGGGTACACCGTCAGGAAGTCGCGGCCGTCCACCCGGATGCCAGACGGCGCGATGCCCAGCTGCCTGGCCGCGTGGATGCCGCTCATGATGAGGTAGGGACCTGCGGGGCCGGGCGGAAAGTGCAGAGACTTACTTATAAGTGCACCCACAAGAGTCCCTCACATCGGAATCGCCCCCTTTCTAGAATCGCCCCTATCTAGAATCGCCCCCTATGTGGAATCGCCCCAATCTAGAATCACCCCTATATCTCGAATCGCCCCTTATCTAGAATCTCCCTTGTCCAGAATCGCCCCTATCTAGAATCACACCTATCTAGAATCGCTCCTTATCTAGAATCGCTCATATCTAGAATCACCCCTATCTAGAATCGCCCCTTATCTAGAGTCGCCCCCTATCTAGAATCGCCCCTATCTAGAATCACACCTATCTGAATCAACCCTATCTAGAATCGCCCCTTATCTAGAGTCGCCCCTTATCTAGAATCGCCCCTATCTAGAATCGCCCCTTATCTAGAGTCGCCCCCTATCTAGAATCGCCCCTATCTAGAATCAGCCCTATCTAGAATCGCCCCTTATCTAGAGTCGCCCCTATCTAGAATCGCCCCTATCTAGAAGCGCCCCTATCTAGAATTGCCCCTATCTAGAAGCACCCCTATCTAGAATCGCCCCTTATCTAGAATCTCCCTTGTCCAGAATCGCCCCTATCTAGAATCGCCCCTATCTAGAATCACCCCTATCTAGAATCGCCCCTTATCTAGAATCTCCCCTATCTAGAATCGCCCCTTATCTAGAATCTCCCCTATCTAGAATCGCCCATATCTAGAATCACCCCTATCTGGAATCGCCCCTTATCTAGAATCTCCCTTGTCCAGAATCGCCCCCATCTAGAGTCGCCCCTATCTAGAATCACCCCTATCTAGAATCGCCCCTTATCTAGAATCTCCCCTATCTAGAATCGCCCCTTATCTAGAATCTCCCCTATCTAGAATCGCCCATATCTAGAATCACCCCTATCTGGAATCGCCCCTATCTAGAATCACACCTATCTAGAATCAGCCCTATCTAGAATCACCCCTATCTAGAACTTATCAAGGTGAATCGCGCACAGTGGTCTGTGCTCTAGAGACACAACTCAAAGCCTACAGACCCACCGCTGCTCATGATTGGCATCTCCCCAGTGGTGGCATTCAAGTACACGATGAGGTCCCAAAAGAACGGATGTCGCGGCCGGCTGTACATGAATGAATTTTCAATTTGGCCCTCGGCAACGTAGGCGGGATCTCTGGGTGAGCGGATCATCAGGCCCTGCCAATATGGATTGGGCCTCAGTTGTCTGTAGCTTGCTCATATTTTCAGCATTCTAGGAATTCAGGAATTAAAATAATATATGCATAATCGGGTAATGTTCATAAAGGGAAGCACTGAGTGTGAGGGAGACACCGAGTGAGAGGGAGAGACACCGTGTGAGAGGGAGAGACACCGTGTGAGAAGGAGAGACACCGTATGAGAGGGAGAGACACCGAGTGAAAGGGAGAGACACCGAGTAAAAGGGAGAGACACCGAGTGAAAGGGAGAGACACCGAGTGAAAGGGAGAGACACCGTGTGAGAGGGAGAGACACCGAGAGAAAGGGAGAGACACCGAGTGAAAGGGAGAGACACCGTGTGAGAGGGAGAGACACCGAGTGAAAGGGAGAGACACCGAGTGAAAGAGAGAGACACCGTGTGAGAGGGAGAGACACCGAGTGAAAGGGAGAGACACCGAGTGAAAGGGAGAGACACCGTGTGAGAGGGAGAGACACCGAGTGAAAGGGAGAGACACCGAGTGAAAGGGAGAGACACCGAATGAAAGGGAGAGACACCGTGTGAGAGGGAGAGACACCGAGTGAGAGGGAGAGACACCGAGTGAAAGGGAGAGACACCGTGTGAGAGGGAGAGACACCGAGTGAAAGGGAGAGACACCGAGTGAAAGGGAGAGACACCGTGTGAGAGGGAGAGACACCGAGTGAAAGGGAGAGACACCGAGTAAAAGGGAGAGACACCGAGTGAAAGGGAGAGACACCGAATGAAAGGGAGAGACACCGAGTGAAAGGGAGAGACACCGAGTGAAAGGGAGAGACACCGTGTCAGAGGGAGAGACACCGAGTGAGAGGGAGAGACACCGAGTGAAAGGGAGAGACACCGTGTGAGAGGGAGAGACACCGAGTGAAAGGGAGAGACACCGAGTGAAAGGGAGAGACACCGCGTGAAAGGGAGAGACACCGTGTGAGAGGGAGAGACACCGAGTGAAAGGGAGAGACACCGAGTAAAAGGGAGAGACACCGTGTGAGAGGGAGAGACACCGAGTGAAAGGGAGAGACACCGAGTGAAAGGGAGAGACACCGTGTGAGAGGGAGAGACACCGAGTGAAAGGGAGAGACACCGAGTAAAAGGGAGAGACACCGTGTGAGAGGGAGAGACACCGAGTGAAAGGGAGAGACACCGAGTAAAAGGGAGAGACACCGAGTGAAAGGGAGAGACACCGAGTGAAAGGGAGAGACACCGAGTGAAAGGGAGAGACACCGTGTGAGAGGGAGAGACACCGAGTGAAAGGGAGAGACACCGTGTGAGAGGGAGAGACACCGAGTGAAAGGGAGAGACACCGAGTGAAAGGGAGAGACACCGAATGAAAGGGAGAGACACCGAGTGAAAGGGAGAGACACCGAGTGAAAGGGAGAGACACCGAGTGAAAGGGAGAGACACCGTGTGAGAGGGAGAGACACCGAGTGAGAGGGAGAGACACCGAGTGAAAGGGAGAGACACCGTGTAAGAGGGAGAGACACCAAGTGAAAGGGAGAGACACCGAGTGAAAGGGAGAGACACCGCGTGAAAGAGAGAGACACCGTGTGAGAGGGAGAGACACCGAGTGAAAGGGAGAGACACCGAGTAAAAGGGAGAGACACCGAGTGAGAGGGAGAGACACCGAGTGAAAGTGAGAGACACCGAGTGAAAGGGAGAGACACCGTGTGAGAGGGAGAGACACCGAGTGAAAGGGAGAGACACCGAGTGAAAGGGAGAGACACCGTGTGAGAGGGAGAGACACCGAGTGAAAGGGAGAGACACCGTGTGAGAGGGAGAGACACCGAGTGAGAGGGAGAGACACCGAGTGAAAGGGAGAGACACCGAGTAAAAGGGAGAGACACCGTGTGAGAGGGAGAGACACCGAGTGAAAGGGAGAGACACCGAGTAAAAGGGAGAGACACCGAGTAAAAGGGAGAGACACCGAGTGAAAGGGAGAGACACCGAGTAAAAGGGAGAGACACCGTGTGAGAGGGAGAGACACCGAGTGAAAGGGAGAGACACCGAGTGAAAGGGAGAGACACCGTGTGAGAGGGAGAGACACCGAGTGAAAGGGAGAGACACCGAGTGAGAGGGAGAGACACCGAGTGAAAGGGAGAGACACCGAGTGAAAGGGAGAGACACCGAGTGAAAGGGAGAGACACCGAGTGAAAGGGAGAGACACCGAGTAAAAGGGAGAGACACCGAGTAAAAGGGAGAGACACCGAGTGAAAGGGAGAGACACCGTGTGAGAGGGAGAGACACCGAGTGAAAGGGAGAGACACCGAGTGAAAGGGAGAGACACCGTGTGAGAGGGAGAGACACCGAGTGAAAGGGAGAGACACCGTGTGAGAGGGAGAGACACCGAGTGAGAGGGAGAGACACCGAGTGAAAGGGAGAGACACCGAGTGAAAGGGAGAGACACCGAGTAAAAGGGAGAGACACCGAGTGAAAGGGAGAGACACCGTGTGAGAGGGAGAGACACCGAGTGAGAGGGAGAGACACCGAGTGAAAGGAAGAGACACCGAGTGAAAGGGAGAGACACCGTGTGAGAGGGAGAGACACCGAGTGAAAGGGAGAGACACCGAGCAAAAGGGAGAGACACCGAGTGAAAGGGAGAGACACCGAGTGAAAGGGAGAGACACCGAGTGAAAGGGAGAGACACCGTGTGAGAGGGAGAGACACCGAGTGAAAGGGAGAGACACCGAGTGAAAGGGAGAGACACCGTGTGAGAGGGAGAGACACCGAGTGAAAGGGAGAGACACCGAGTGAAAGGGAGAGACACCGAGTGAAAGGGAGAGACACCGAGTGAAAGGGAGAGACACCGTGTGAGAGGGAGAGACACCGAGTGAAAGGGAGAGACACCGTATGAAAGGGAGAGACACCGAGTGAAAGGGAGAGACACCGTGTGAGAGGGAGAGACACCGAGTGAAAGGAAGAGACACCGAGTGAAAGGGAGAGACACCGGGTGAAAGGGAGAGACACCGGGTGAAAGGGAGAGACACCGAGTGAAAGGGAGAGACACCGGGTGAAAGGGAGAGACACCGGGTGAAAGGGAGAGACACCGAGTGAAAGGGAGAGACACTGGGTGAGAGGGAGAGACACTGGGTGAGAGGGAGAGACACTGGGTGAGAGGGAGAGACACTGGGTGAGAGGGAGAGACACTGGGTGAGAGGGAGAGACACCGGGTTAGAGGGAGAGACACTGGGTGAGAGGGAGAGACACTGGGTGAGAGGGAGAGACACCGGGTTAGAGGGAGAGACACTGGGTGAGAGGGAGAGACACTGGGTGAGAGGGAGAGACACCGGGTTAGAGGGAGAGACACTGGGTGAGAGGGAGAGACACCGGGTTAGAGGGAGAGACACTGGGTGAGAGGGAGAGACACCGGGTTAGAGGGAGAGACACTGGGTGAGAGGGAGAGACACCGAGTGAGAGGGAGAGACACCGAGTGAGAGGGAGAGACACCGAGTGAGAGGGAGAGACACCGAGTGAAAGGGAGAGACACCGAGTGAAAGGGAGAGACACCGAGTGAGAGGGAGAGACACCGAGTGAAAGGGAGAGACACCGAGTGAAAGGGAGAGACACCGAGTGAAAGGGAGAGACACCGTGTGAGAGGGAGAGACACCGTGTGAAAGGGAGAGACACCGTGTGAGAGGGAGAGACACCGAGTGAGAGGGAGAGACACCGAGTGAGAGGGAGAGACACCGTGTGAGAGGGAGAGACACCGTGTGAAAGGGAGAGACACCGGGTGAAAGGGAGACACCGAGTGAAAGGGAGAGACACCGAGTGAAAGGGAGAGACACCGGGTGAAAGGGAGAGACACCGAGTGAAAGGAAGAGACACCGAGTGAAAGGGAGAGACACCGGGTGAAAGGGAGAGACACCGGGTGAAAGGGAGAGACACCGAGTGAAAGGGAGAGACACCGGGTGAAAGGGAGAGACACCGGGTGAAAGGGAGAGACACCGAGTGAAAGGGAGAGACACTGGGTGAGAGGGAGAGACACTGGGTGAGAGGGAGAGACACTGGGTGAGAGGGAGAGACACCGGGTTAGAGGGAGAGACACTGGGTGAGAGGGAGAGACACTGGGTGAGAGGGAGAGACACCGGGTTAGAGGGAGAGACACTGGGTGAGAGGGAGAGACACTGGGTGAGAGGGAGAGACACCGGGTTAGAGGGAGAGACACTGGGTGAGAGGGAGAGACACCGGGTTAGAGGGAGAGACACTGGGTGAGAGGGAGAGACACCGGGTTAGAGGGAGAGACACTGGGTGAGAGGGAGAGACACCGGGTTAGAGGGAGAGACACTGGGTGAGAGGGAGAGACACCGGGTTAGAGGGAGAGACACTGGGTGAGAGGGAGAGACACTGGGTGAGAGGGAGAGACACCGGGTTAGAGGGAGAGACACCGGGTTAGAGGGAGAGACACTGGGTGAGAGGGAGAGACACCGGGTTAGAGGGAGAGACACTGGGTGAGAGGGAGAGACACCGGGTTAGAGGGAGAGACACTGGGTGAGAGGGAGAGACACCGGGTTAGAGGGAGAGACACTGGGTGAGAGGGAGAGACACCGGGTTAGAGGGAGAGACACTGGGTGAGAGGGAGAGACACCGGGTTAGAGGGAGAGACACTGGGTGAGAGGGAGAGACACCGGGTTAGAGGGAGAGACACTGGGTGAGAGGGAGAGACACCGGGTTAGAGGGAGAGACACTGGGTGAGAGGGAGAGACACTGGGTGAGAGGGAGAGACACCGGGTTAGAGGGAGAGACACTGGGTGAGAGGGAGAGACACCAGCGTAGGCTTTCTGTTCACCGGGGGGGGGCAAAATTTGTCCGGCGGACATAGTAACGCAAAGGCATGTCACTTTGCTATCAGTGCTTTAAAATCTTCTGGGTCGCGAATCGTCAGGGTGCAAAAGATTGGGGTGGCAGGTTGGTCAAGTCAATTAACTGATAAGGCGCTCATGAATGAGGCGGGGCGGAAGGACAGCATTTAGAGAGAATGTGTTTGACTTGGGCGGCTGGCTAGTGAGGGTCGGAAAAGGTGCGGTCTAAGAATAAATCGATAAGTTACTGGCGTCACATCACATCGCGTACAGTACAGGCCCTAAGCAAATCTTTGTCTCTGCAGACTGATCCCTGTCCATTCTAATCTACAGTAGGATACCGGCTGAAAAGGAGAGACACCGGGAGAGAGTGAGACACCGGGAGAGAGTGAGACACCGGGAGAGAGTGAGACACCGGGAGAGAGTGAGACACCGGGAGAGAGTGAGACACCGGGAGAGAGTGAGACACCGGGAGAGAGTGAGACACCGGGAGAGAGTGAGACACCGGGAGAGAGTGAGACACCGGGAGAGAGTGAGACACCGGGAGAGAGTGAGACACCGGGAGAGAGTGAGACACCGGGAGAGAGTGAGACACCGGGAGAGAGTGAGACACCGGGAGAGAGTGAGACACCGGGAGAGAGTGAGACACCGGGAGAGAGTGAGACACGGGAGAGAGTGAGACACCGGGAGAGAGTGAGACACCGGGAGAGAGTGAGACACCGGGAGAGAGTGAGACACCGGGTGAGGAGAAAAGACACCGGGTGAGGAGAAAAGACACCGGGAGAGAGTGAGACACCGGGAGAGAGTGAGACACCGGGTGAGGAGAAAAGACACCGGGAGAGAGTGAGACACCGGGAGAGAGTGAGACACCGGGTGAGGAGAAAAGACACCGGGAGAGAGTGAGACACCGGGAGAGAGTGAGACACCGGGTGAGGAGAAAAGACACCGGGAGAGAGTGAGACACCGGAAGAGAGTGAGACACCGGGTGAGGAGAAAAGACACCGGGAGAGAAGGAGAGAGAAGGAGAGACACTGTGTGAGGAGAAGAGACACCGGGTGAGAGGGAGATACTGGGGTGAGACACCGGGTGAGAGGGAGATACTGGGCTGAGACACCGGGTGAGAGGGAGATACTGGGCTGAGACACCGGGCAATGGCTCACCTGCATGGCGCCAAAGACCAGGCTGGCATTGGCCAGCAGGTGGCGGAAGTCGCGCAGGCACTCGCAGTCCAGGTCGCAGTACAGGCCGCCATAGTGGTACATGTAGAACAGGCGGCTGACGTCAGCTCGCTGGACCCCGGGGCCAGAGAGTCATAGCGCCTCAGAAACCAGGGATAATGCCTCGCGATCAGCTGCCTGTTGTCCTCGTCGGTCCACAGGCGCCGGCGAAAGTCCGGGAAGCAGGCGGAGAAGCTGCGGGACCATTCGGCGAACTGCTCGGGCAGCTTGCGGCTCGCCCAGGACTGGTGCACAATGCGCACCAGCGGCCCAGAGAAGCCGGTGCTGAAGTTCCCCGCCGGAGCGCTCAGCCGGTGGAAAAGCGGCGGAGGCGAGTCTGGCTGCCTCAGTGGGAGAAACGAGACAAATCGAACAACTATGAAGATGATGAAGGCCCAGATGCACGAGCTGAGTAAGAAGGCCCGCCGCGGTCGGCACAGCTTGTACATCACGCCTTGCCAGCTGAGCACTCAACTCAAGACGATGCACTCGCGAACGGTGGAACCGCTTCTCTAGCCTATGTCTATGGCAGCAAAGCCCTCTCGATGAAGAACTGGGCATTGAAGTTTCGCATTGATTTTATTTATGCCTTATAAATACATTAATTGTCAGTATTAGGAAGTACACGAGGAATAGAAAATATAACTGTCGTATAAAAAAGTATGAAGCAAATGTGCATGTAGACTTCTATAACCAAGTCTAACACAGTTTTTAAGCCAGCCCCCCGCTTGTACATTGGCCACGGCCCACCGATACAGGCAGAGAAACTGCACTTGGCATCTGCCTGCCTGCTATTTGTCACATATAGAGCTCGCGAAAGCAAAATGTGTACAAAATAGCCAGACTGTGCGTGCGACCGCCTGCCATTGTGCTGAGTTTTTAATTCAGTGCGCGCCCTGCCACTCTTCAGTATTGGCGCATCTCTGTGCTTCCATTTTGGCCTGGCTTTGTCCGCTTGAAAAGTTTCCCGGCTCTCGGGGGCCTCGGAGCGCCCATCCTCAGGCCATCTCTGCCTCCTGCCTTGCTTGCCCTAGCCTACCATCTAAACCTGTCTGGTCACACAGCCTGCTCATCTGTCTTTTACCCTGTCTCCTCACCCTGTCTGTCTCCTTACCTGTCTCCTCAACCTGTCTGTCTCTTTACCTGTCTCCTCACCCTGTCTGTCTCTTTACCTGTCTCCTCACCCTGTCTCCTCACCCTGTCTGTCTCTTTACCTGTCTCCTCACCCTGTCTCCTCACCCTGTCTGTCTCTTTACCTGTCTCCTCACCCTGTCTCCTCACCCTGTCTCCTTATCCCCTCTCCCTTCTCTCCTTCACCCTTTGTCTCCTCTACCTTGTCTCCTCATCTGTCTACTGCTCCCCTTGTCTCCTTCACACCCAGTCTCCTCATCCCTTGCTCTCATCATCTCACAATTCGCCAAAAGCAAAAAGCGAAAAGATTTTCCTTCAAAATTTTTACTGCAAGTTCTGCAACCCAAGTTTTCTGGATGCAAGAACAACCCCAAAAGTAGCAGTTGTCTGAAATGCAATTCTTTGTAGGATTAGAAGCAAAGAAGTGACTATAAGTTAAATGCTTCTGTTGAACTCGAAATAAGTTTTGTAAACTTATTAGAAATATGAGTGAAGTTTCCGGGAGTGTGGCGATTTTTACCGTGACGGGAATTTTTACAGTTTATTGACTGTGATAGCGGAGACCGAGGCAGGGGAGAAAGGGATAGAGGTGAGAGCAAGATGGGAATGAGGGGAGAGAAAGTAGAAAGTCTCACGGTAGTAAGAAAGAGACAGGGTGAGAAGGAGACAGGGGGAGAAGGAGACAGGGGGAGAAGGGGACAGGGGGAGAAGGAGACAGGGGGAGAAGGAGACAAGATGAGAAGGAGACAGGGTGAGAAGGAGACACGGTGAGAAAGGAGACAGGGTAAGAAGGAGACAGGGTGAGAAAGGAGACAGGGTAAGAAGGAGACAGGGTAAGAAGGAGACACGGTGAGAAAGGAGACAGGGTAAGAAGGAGACAGGGTAAGAAGGAGACAGGGTAAGAAGGAGACAGGGTAAGAAGGAGACAGGGTGAGAAAGGAGACAGGGTAAGAAGGAGACAGGGTGAGAAGGAGACAGGGGAGAAGGAGACAGGGTGAGAAGGAGACCGGGTGAGAAGGAGACAGGGTGAGAAGGAGACAGGGTGAGAAGGAGACAGGGTGAGAAGGAGACAGGGTGAGAATGAGATGGGTGAGAAAGAGACAGGGTGAGAAGGAGATGGGTGAGAAGGAGACAGGGTGAGAAGGAGACACGGTGAGAAGGAGACAGGGTGAGAAGGAGACAGGGTGAGAAGGAGACAGGGTGAGAATGAGATGGGTGAGAAAGAGACAGGGTGAGAAGGAGATGGGTGAGAAGGAGACAGGGTGAGAAGGAGACACGGTGAGAAGGAGACAGGGTGAGAAGGAGACAGGGTGAGAAGGAGACACGGTGAGAAGGAGACAGGGTGAGAAGGAGACAGGGTGAGAAGGAGACACGGTGAGAAGGAGACAGGGTGAGAAGGAGACACGGTGAGAAGGAGACAGGGTGAGAAGGAGACAGGGCGAGAAGGAGACAGGGTGAGAAGGAGACAGGGTGAGAAGAAGAAAGGGTGAGAAGGAGACAGGGTGAGAAGGAGACAGGGTGAGAAGGAGACCGGGTGAGAAGGAGACAGGGTGAGAAGGAGATGGGTGAGAAGGAGACAGGGTGAGAAGGAGACACGGTGAGAAGGAGACAGGGTGAGAAGGAGACAGGGTGAGAAGGAGACAGGGTGAGAATGAGATGGGTGAGAAAGAGACAGGGTGAGAAGGAGATGGGTGAGAAGGAGACAGGGTGAGAAGGAGACACGGTGAGAAGGAGACAGGGTGAGAAGGAGACAGGGTGAGAAGGAGACAGGTGAGAAGGAGACAGGTGAGAAGGAGACAGGGTGAGAAGGAGACAGGTGAGGGAGACACGGTGAGAAGGAGACAGGTGAGAAGGAGACAGGGTGAGAAGGAGACAGGGTGAGAAGGAGACAGGGTGAGAAGGAGACAGGGGAGAAGGAGACAGGGGAATGAGATATTCATTTCGGAAAGCATGAGCAAATCATAAACTAAAAATACATATTTTTATTTGTAGAAACATAGGTTGTCAATCTAATGTATCAGTGGAATATTATATATGTATGTTTTTGAAATATAAATTTTTTATTCTTTAGGACACTTTCACACAGACGAGGCTCGCATGGGGCAGGTTAATGTGTTTTACGATCGCATCGGAGATTTCATAAAGTTTTGACGAACAAAAATAAGAAAAGAAAGTTGATTAGTAAATTTCTCAGGGTCTCGGATAGAAGTGGGGGTTTCGCACATCTAATTGACAGGTGAAAAGGTGCTAGTAGTAAAAATAAATTCCCATGCGCAAACGGTTTGTTACTTTGCGAGGCTCACAAAGTAGGAACAAAAAGCAGACAGAGGCGCGAGAGAGAGAGAGAGAGACGGGAACATTTATTATTAATATTGTATAACTGGTTTGAAAAATAAGCGAAAATTCACTTTGTCACAAAATGAATGCCAGAGAAAAAACACGGATCAGTCAGAGATTTAATGACAGCAGGGACACAGCGAGTCACACACAGAGTTTATGTTTGTCGGTCTTTATTGACCGGGGCTGGCGGCTGCTCAAAAGTAAAACCAACTCGGCTATTGTGCGATCGATTTTCAATAAACAAACAACATCCTTGATGAGTTTCTGTTCGATAATTCAAGCCAGCCAGCCCCCCAATCCCGGCCGAGTTCGGTGCTCAAGCTGCTCACTCCACGGTGCCAGGCGGCGTGAACTTCTCAGTCCGCGGCGTGCCCGGCCTGTCCGCCTCCGTCTCCACGCCCAGGTTGGCGCTGCTGCTGCGCAGGGAGCGGGCGGAGCCGGCCTGCAGGCGGCGCGGCTGTTCGAGGTCTCTTCTTCATCGTCCGAGTCGCGCTGCTGCTTCTTCGGCTTGCCGGAGTAATAGACCGGGGCGCTGGGCTGCTGCTGCTGCTGCTCTTGCGGCTTCTTCCCCTTCTGCTTCGGCGAGGAGGCGCTCTTGGCACGATGGCCACCTGGCTGCCGGTCTCGAAGCTGGTCTTGCTGGAGTTCTGCGGGTGGGCGTTGCGGGCAGAAATATAGTTATTTTAGTTAGTGAACTCAAGTACATGTACTAATCTGACTGTGAGAGGATGTCACTGGAGTCTCTTTGAAGCTAAATGCTCTAGTGGCTACAGTGGTATGATGGCGCTTACGATGTCCTGAACTCCGGTGATGCTGACAGAGGACGAGGCCACGCTGGAGCGGCTGCGGCGCAGGCAGATGACCTCCCTGAAGTCCGGGTTGAACAGGCCGAAGCAGACGAACACCCAGATGCCCTGGGAGGCGTTGAAGATGACGAAGAAGTACTCTATGGGGATGTTGTACCACTGCACCAGCAGGATGCCGAACAGCCAGGCGATGATCATCAGCGGGATGAGGAAGGCGCACTGGTGCGTGTGATTGCGCAGGTCGTTCAGGATATCTTTCCGCTTGATGGCCGGCTCGCTCAGGTTGCAGACCACGATCAGGCAGACGAGCAGCGACAGGCAGCCGAAGGCCACGAGCGGGCCCAGGAAGGCCCAGATGTAGACGCCGGTGATCCAGCAGTGGGGGCCGCCGTAGGCGCCGCTGTTGATGCCTCCGACGATGCCGACGATGACCACGGGAATGAGCCAGGCCACGGGCAGCCACCACTTTAGGCGGCCGCGGATGATGCCCTTGGTGACGGCGTAGAACACCCAGAGCGACTCGATGAACAGCATGGCGAAGGTGGCCACGAAGAACAGGTGCATGATGATGGCGATCGCCTTGCAGAAGTCCGCGTTGTCGCGCGCGATCTGCGTGAACAGGAAGGCCAGCTGGGCCACGAACAGGGCGCCCGCCAGGTTCAGATGGATGATGTAGCGCTCGCCGCGCAGCCTCTTACTGCAGGCAATCACAATGATGAAGATGAGCAGGCAGATGAGCGACAAGATGATGAGGATGTAGGTCAGGATGCTGAGGATCCTGGCGTGGATGTTGTCCTCAGCCTGCGGCACGGGCTGCATGAGGATGGCGAAGCTGGTCATGTGGTCGCAGCGACAATTCACCGAGTCCTCGTCCTCGGAGTCCTTGTAGCAGCCCTCGGTGGACCACTTGTTCTCAGTCGGGTGCCAGAAGGCGCAGCGTGTCTCGTACTTCAAGGTGCCCTCCTTCTTCTTGAGGTTCGGGTCCAGCAGCATGAGGGTGAAGTTCACCGGCTTGGGCGACACCGGCAGGCTGAGCCATAGAGACATGACGCGGCTGTTCACCTTCAGCTCGATGGTGCTGTTGACGATGTTCGAGTAGGTCGTTTCGTTGGTAGCCGAGTACGAGAGCAAATTTTCAACGCCGTCGTAAACGACGCAGACCATCAGGAAGTCGGAGACCGACGATGAAGCCAGGAAGTTCGGGATGTGCACCGCGTCCTTGGTCTTCTTCCAGTTTTTGTGCGTCTTGTCGTAGTAGCCGATCCGGTTGTTCTCCTTGCCTGAGCAGCCGGCCCGATCTTCTGCGTGCTCCAGTGCATCCCGCCCTCCGTCAGCAACACGGGCGAGCAATCGGTTTTCACGTTGCCAGCTAGCCGTATGGCGAAATTTTCAATGGAAGCGAAGATCGTCGCCGGGTTGATTGCGCCCTTGTCCACCAGGCCGCGGTAGCTGTCGGTGAATTTGGGGTCCAGGACGGCGCTGAACGCGCGGCTGAACTCCTTGACCGTAGCCAACAAGGTGTCGTTGTCCACCGTGCTGGGAATGACCAGGTTGTCGCAGACGCGGGTCAGGATGTTGAGCGAAGACTGGATGAATCCCTGGGACACGCCTTTGGTCTTAGCCGTGTTGTAGATCACTCCGCAGGCTGTTTCGGTCTCAGTCAAGCTAGAGAACAGCTGGCCGCTCAGGTCAATGACGGCGACGTTGTCGAAGCGCGGGTCCAGGCACATGTTGTTCTCGATGGCCGACATGCAGGAGCTGGCGTTTTCGGGCATGCAGCTGGCCTCCAGTGTGGCTGTCGGCGTTGAGCAGTCGCCGGTGATCAGCTTCCTGTTTTTGTTCGGGTCCAGACAGTTCAGCGGCGACTCGTTCCAGATCACCAGATCGCTCGCCACAATCTGGACCGACGGGCTGCCAAAGCTGACTGTGGAGCCAGTCGGGAGGGCAGGTCGCGGGCGCTGAACTTGGTCGCAGCCCTGACGCGAATGCCGTTCTGGTACAGCTCGATGGCGTCGGAGCCCACGCTGATCGCGACATTCACCCACGTGTCGAATGCGACTTGGTCATGGTGCTTGCTGCCCTCGACGCGGCGGGACTTGCCATTGAGGTTGGCATCTGCCACAATGATGAAACCTTTGTTGTCGTCCTTCATGATTTTAACCTGCACGCCCTGCGCGGCATCGAAGCCGGTGTTGAACACCTCGACTTCGGTGTTGACGCTCAGACCGCTCGCCACCTTGAGCCAGAAGGAGAGCACAACGCCCTCCGGGCAGCCGGCGGCGGTGAAGAAGCACGCGTCCGTGCCGATGTCGACGCTTTCCTTCTGGCTGAAGAGCCGACTTTGGTTCGGCTTGTTGGCGTAGTTGGTCTGTCCGGCTGAGTACAGCGGGACATGCACCGTCTGCTGCTCGTAGCAGTTCGCCGGGCCGACGTTCAAGTCTAGAGAGCCGGAGCTGCCCAGCAACTGGTACATGAACATGACTTCACTGAAGCAGGCGGAGAGAGCGTTTGTGACGTTGTTGTTCACCTTGCCGAGTTGTCCGTCGGAAAAGGTGGCATTGTCGTTCCACTCCTGCCAGCAGGTGGAGTTGGCGCCCACCCGACTGGAGATGGTCTCCTCATTCACCTTGATCGCGATGGCCGCCTCGCTGTACCATCGCACCTGGAGCTGGATCCATTCTGTGTAGTTGAACGGGACCATCGCCTCGCAGGTCTTGTTTGCACTGCGGACAGTGGCGATGAGGAAGCCCTCGCTGCTAATGGAGATCGCTGTGCCGAGGTGGCCAGCGTTTTGCCCGCCAGAGCTGAACACGTACTTCCTGCCTGGTGTTGTCGGCATCCTTGGCTTAAAGTTAATGGTCAGAATGTAGGCTTTGCAGGGAGCAGTGTTCTGCAGGCAGGAGTCTTGCAGGTCACCCAAAGAGATGTAGGAGCCGCCCGAGCCGGTGGTGCACATCGCGCCGCTCTCCATGTTCGTACTTGTCATTGTCCAACTGCACGTTGACGCCCTGCAATGGTCGCGGCTGCAGCGAGTTCCACAGGCCGGAGACGCGTCCAGAATTCATCGGACATGCCAATGAGCTCGTACTGGCTGGATTGGATGCCCAGCACTCCAAGCTCATGCTCACGTTTGTGCCATTCAGAAAGATGGTCGGGTAGAAGGTGTTTCTTGTTCAGCAGCAGGCCCAGGTTCAGCCAGCGGTTCAAGCGCACCTTTACGCCCGACTTCGTGACCATTTTGTAGCTCTGGCCGGACCGCTTGACCCAGGCGCGTAGAGTATTGTCGCTGGCGATGCTCAGGCCGAAGCCCTCCTTACTGTCGCTCTCGCTGCGCCCAGTGACAGCACAGTGAAGGACGTGTCGTTGGCCTTGCTGCGCACTTGGATCCAAGTGCTGAGCAGCACCTGGAATTTGCAGTCGCTGAGGCTTCGCGGACACTCGTTAGCCTTGTAGGCCTTCACTCCGACCTCGCCGTTGGTGTTGATCATGGCGTAGCCCGAGTAGCTGCTGACGAAGCCGTTCGGCCCGATGGGAACTCCGTACAGCCACGCCTGCTTCATCAGCGGGAAGTCCGTGTCGATGACGTCTTCGCCGTAGACCAACAGGTCGGCGGAAGCGTAGTACCTGTTATTGATGCTGCCCACGACGCGGGCGAACTCCTCCGGACTCATCCACTTGTCGTAGAACACAACGTCGCTGAAGGCGAAATTTCCCATCACCCACTCCGAGTTGGACTTCCAGGTGCTGTTCTGATCGTCGTCAAACCTGCCGATCACCGCCGGGTGTGCTTGTCGTACGCCTTGTAGCTCACGTCGGGGTGCAGGTTCTTGATTCCGTAGTCGGTTCCGTTGAGGAAGAGCCGCATGCCCTCCTGCTCGCGCCAGGTGAAACCGATGTTGAACCACTCGTTGAGGTCGTACCTGTTGCTGTCAATCACGATGGCCCAGTCGTTTCTGTCGGTGGAGAGAGAAACTCCGAGCAGGTTCCCGGTGGTGAACAGGCTGATCCCGCGCGAATCCAGCGTGGACGACCGGCATCGCCGAGATCTCCGGACGAGAAGAAGAACTGCTTTTTGATTGGGTCAATCGACTTGATGTTGATCCACATGTGCATGGACAGGCCGCTGATCTGGCACTGGCGCTGGTAGGGATCCGTGATGCATTCTCCGTACCACATGATGCTCTTCTCCGTGGGGTCTTGGCGAACTCGTTGCCCAGGAAGATCTGGCCGTGCCAGTTTCCGTCCAGCCTGGTGGCCATTGACTTGTTGTAGCGGTCCGGCTCGAACTTGATGGCGCTGCCGATGATGCCGGACGAGTTCAGGGCGGTACTATGCGACTTCAGGCGGTAGTTCGACGGCCCGTTCAAGGCGATGCCGTCCGCCAGCACGAATTCGTCGGTGGTCCAGTAGAAGGTGGACTCCCGGATGTGCCTGAGCTGGTCACGGGTGTAGCCAAGGAACCTGTGCGCCTCAAAGTCTTCTAGCGGGTGGTACCAGACGGCCAGGTCGTTGAACAGGACGCCGATCGGAGCGGGTGCTCGAGCCAGAGTCACCTTTCCCAGGTGAGTATCAGCGGGCTGCCGGTGAACTCTGTCGTGCTGCCGACGTTGATGCGTTCACGTAGCCAGTCAGCACCGGGATAGAGCCGCGCGTGTCGTACACGATGCCGATGTTTGTCCACTGCTTGAACTTGATGCGCGCGGTGATCTGCCGAGCGCCCGCCTGAACGCGCAGGGTCACGTCGCCGCTGCTGCTGTTGCACACCGTCACGGAGATGACGTTGAATCGAATCACCTCCATGATGATGGTCGGCAGCTGCTGGAACGGCCCGATCCACATGGACATCGAGATGCCGCCATTCGTGCAGCTGGCGTTGTTGCCGAGGCACACGGTGTCGAAGCCGCTGATTGTGAACATGGCCGGCGTGCTGGTGAATTTGAAGTGCGCGAGTCCCGTGCTGTTGCGGCTGTTCTCCTGTCACGGTGATGTTGTTGACTGCTGCGGACACGTTGCTTGGAGATCGTAGCCTCTCAGTAGTAGTCGGCCATGGCGTAGAACGGGTTCGGGTCGCCGGCGTCCAGCCGGGCCTCCTTGAGGATGCTGGAGTAGGGGAAGGCCGGCGTCGGCGGGTGGTCGGCACGGCGGTCGTGGCCGGGGCCTGGTACTTGATCAGCTTGTACACTGGTGGCGGAGGCGGCGGGGGTGGCGATGCGTATTATCCTTGCGGATCTAGTCTCTGCGGATCTAGTCTCTGCGGATCTAGTCTCTAGTCTGGTCTCTGCGGATCTAGTCTCTGCGGATCTAGTCTCTACGGATCTGGTCTCTGCGGATCTAGTCTCTGCGGATCTAGTCTCTACGGATCTGATCTCTGCGGATCTAGTCTCTGCGGATCTAGTCTCTCTCCGGATCTAGTCTCTGTAGATCTAGTCTCTACGGATCTAGTTTCTGCGGATCTAGTCTCTGCGGATCTAGTCTCTACGGATCTAGTCTCTGCGGATCTAGTCTCTGCGGATCTAGTCTCTCTCCGGATCTAGTCTCTGTAGATCTAGTCTCTACGGATCTAGTCTCTGCGGATCTAGTCTCTGCGGATCTAGTCTCTGCGAATCTAGTGTCTGCGGATCTAGTCTCTGTGGATCTAATCTCTGCGGATCTAGTCTCTGCGGATCTAGTCTCTATGGATCTAGTCTCTGCGGATCTAGTCTCTGCGGATCTAGTTTCTGCGGATCTAGTGTTCTGCGGATCTAGTCTCTGCGGATCTAGTTTCTGCGGATCTAGTCTCTGTGGATCTAATCTATGCGGATCTAGTCTCTGCGGATCTAGTCTCTATGGATCTAGTCTCTGCGGATCTAGTATCTACGGATCTAGTCTCTGCGGATCTAGTCTCTATGGATCTAGTCTCTGCGGATCTAGTCTCTGCGGATCTAGTTTCTGCGGATCTAGTGTCTGCGGATCTAGTCTCTGCGGATCTAGTTTCTGCGGATCTAGTCTCTGTGGATCTAATCTCTGCGGATCTAGTCTCTGCGGATCTAGTCTCTATGGATCTAGTCTCTGCGGATCTAGTATCTACGGATCTAGTCTCTGCGGATCTAGTCTCTATGGATCTAGTCTCTGCGGATCTAGTCTCTACATCAGCTCACCGAGAGCTCGGTCAGCAGGATGAGATTCTCCTGCTGGATTGGCCACAGCCAGATGGCCGGTGGATGACGATGGCCTTCAAGAAGCTCTTGCTGGCGGTCGGGGTCAGCTCGCAGCCATCACAATGTCCGTGGCCGCGGGCCTGCGCGTTGGGCT
>NIVC01001354.1:0-20986 GCA_002269645.1 Macrostomum lignano
ATTAACTGATAAGGCGCTCATGAATGAGCGGCGGAAGGACAGCATTTAGAGAGAATGTGTTTGACTTGGGCGGCTGGCTTAGTGAGGGTCGGAAAAAGGTGCGGTCTAAGAATAAATCGATAGTTACTGGGCGTCACATCACATCGCGTACAGTACAGGCCTAAGCAAATCTTTGTCTCTGCAGACTGATCCCGTCCATTCTAATCTACAGTAGGATACCGGCTGAAAAGGAGAGACACGGGAGAGAGTGAGACACCGGGAGAGAGTGAGACACCGGGAGAGAGTGAGACACCGGGAGAGAGTGAGACACCGGGAGAGAGTGAGACACCGGGAGAGAGTGAGACACCGGGAGAGAGTGAGACACCGGGAGAGAGTGAGACACCGGGAGAGAGTGAGACACCGGGAGAGAGTGAGACACCGGGAGAGAGTGAGACACCGGGAGAGAGTGAGACACCGGGAGAGAGTGAGACACCGGGAGAGAGTGAGACACCGGGAGAGAGTGAGACACCGGGAGAGAGTGAGACACCGGGAGAGAGTGAGACACCGGGAGAGAGTGAGACACCGGAGAGAGTGAGACACCGGGAGAGAGTGAGACACCGGGAGAGAGTGAGACACCGGGTGAGGAGAAAAGACACCGGGTGAGGAGAAAAGACACCGGGAGAGAGTGAGACACCGGGAGAGAGTGAGACACCGGGTGAGGAGAAAAGACACCGGGAGAGAGTGAGACACCGGGAGAGAGTGAGACACCGGGTGAGGAGAAAAGACACCGGGAAGAGTGAGACACCGGGAGAGAGTGAGACACCGGGTGAGGAGAAAAGACACCGGGAGAGAGTGAGACACCGGAAGAGAGTGAGACACCGGGTGAGGAGAAAAAACCGGGAGAGAAGGAGAGAGAAGGAGAGACACTGTGTGAGGAGAAGAGACACCGGGTGAGAGGGAGATACTGGGGTGAGACACCGGGTGAGAGGGAGATACTGGGCTGAGACCGGGTGAGAGGGAGATACTGGGCTGAGACACCGGGCAATGGCTCACCTGCATGGCGCCAAAGACCAGGCTGGCATTGGCCAGCAGGTGGCGGAAGTCGCGCAGGCACTCGCAGTCCAGGTCGCAGTACAGGCCGCCATAGTGGTACATGTAGAACAGGCGGCTGACGTCAGCTCGCTGGACCCCCGGGGCCAGAGAGTCATAGCGCCTCAGAAACCAGGGATAATGCCTCGCGATCAGCTGCCTGTTGTCCTCGTCGTCCACAGGCGCCGGCGAAAGTCCGGGAAGCAGGCGGAGAAGCTGCGGGACCATTCGGCGAACTGCTCGGGCAGCTTGCGGCTCGCCCAGGACTGGTGCACAATGCGCACCAGCGGCCCAGAGAAGCCGGTGCTGAAGTTCCCCGCCGGAGCGCTCAGCCGGTGGAAAAGCGGCGGAGGCGAGTCTGGCTGCCTCAGTGGGAGAAACGAGACAAATCGAACAACTATGAAGATGATGAAGGCCCAGATGCACGAGCTGAGTAAGAAGGCCCGCCGCGGTCGGCACAGCTTGTACATCACGCCTTGCCAGCTGAGCACTCAACTCAAGACGATGCACTCGCGAACGGTGGAACCGCTTCCTCTAGCCTATGTCTATGGCAGCAAAGCCCTCTCGATGAAGAACTGGGCATTGAAGTTTCGCATTGATTTTATTTATGCCTTATAAATACATTAATTGTCAGTATTAGGAAGTACACGAGGAATAGAAAATATAACTGTCGTATAAAAAAGTATGAAGCAAATGTGCATGTAGACTTCTATAACCAAGTCTAACACAGTTTTTAAGCCAGCCCCCCGCTTGTACATTGGCCACGGCCCACCGATACAGGCAGAGAAACTGCACTTGGCATCTGCCTGCCTGCTATTTGTCACATATAGAGCTCGCGAAAGCAAAATGTGTACAAAATAGCCAGACTGTGCGTGCGACCGCCTGCCATTGTGCTGAGTTTTTAATTCAGTGCGCGCCCTGCCACTCTTCAGTATTGGCGCATCTCTGTGCTTCCATTTTGGCCTGGCTTTGTCCGCTTGAAAAGTTTCCCGGCTCTCGGGGGCCTCGGAGCGCCCATCCTCAGGCCATCTCTGCCTCCTGCCTTGCTTGCCCTAGCCTACCATCTAAACCTGTCTGGTCACACAGCCTGCTCATCTGTCTTTTACCCTGTCTCCTCACCCTGTCTGTCTCCTTACCTGTCTCCTCAACCTGTCTGTCTCTTTACCTGTCTCCTCACCCTGTCTGTCTCTTTACCTGTCTCCTCACCCTGTCTCCTCACCCTGTCTGTCTCTTTACCTGTCTCCTCACCCTGTCTCCTCACCCTGTCTGTCTCTTTACCTGTCTCCTCACCCTGTCTCCTCACCCTGTCTCCTTATCCCCTCTCCCTTCTCTCCTTCACCCTTTGTCTCCTCTACCTTGTCTCCTCATCTGTCTACTGCTCCCCTTGTCTCCTTCACACCCAGTCTCCTCATCCCTTGCTCTCATCATCTCACAATTCGCCAAAAGCAAAAAGCGAAAAGATTTTCCTTCAAAATTTTTACTGCAAGTTCTGCAACCCAAGTTTTCTGGATGCAAGAACAACCCCAAAAGTAGCAGTTGTCTGAAATGCAATTCTTTGTAGGATTAGAAGCAAAGAAGTGACTATAAGTTAAATGCTTCTGTTGAACTCGAAATAAGTTTTGTAAACTTATTAGAAATATGAGTGAAGTTTCCGGGAGTGTGGCGATTTTTACCGTGACGGGAATTTTTACAGTTTATTGACTGTGATAGCGGAGACCGAGGCAGGGGAGAAAGGGATAGAGGTGAGAGCAAGATGGAATGAGGGGAGAGAAAGTAGAAAGTCTCACGGTAGTAAGAAAGAGACAGGGTGAGAAGGAGACAGGGGGAGAAGGAGACAGGGGGAGAAGGGGACAGGGGGAGAAGGAGACAGGGGGAGAAGGAGACAAGATGAGAAGGAGACAGGGTGAGAAGGAGACACGGTGAGAAAGGAGACAGGGTAAGAAGGAGACAGGGTGAGAAAGGAGACAGGGTAAGAAGGAGACAGGGTAAGAAGGAGACACGGTGAGAAAGGAGACAGGGTAAGAAGGAGACAGGGTAAGAAGGAGACAGGGTAAGAAGGAGACAGGGTAAGAAGGAGACAGGGTGAGAAAGGAGACAGGGTAAGAAGGAGACAGGGTGAGAAGGAGACAGGGGAGAAGGAGACAGGGTGAGAAGGAGACCGGGTGAGAAGGAGACAGGGTGAGAAGGAGACAGGGTGAGAAGGAGACAGGGTGAGAAGGAGACAGGGTGAGAATGAGATGGGTGAGAAAGAGACAGGGTGAGAAGGAGATGGGTGAGAAGGAGACAGGGTGAGAAGGAGACACGGTGAGAAGGAGACAGGGTGAGAAGGAGACAGGGTGAGAAGGAGACAGGGTGAGAATGAGATGGGTGAGAAAGAGACAGGGTGAGAAGGAGATGGGTGAGAAGGAGACAGGGTGAGAAGGAGACACGGTGAGAAGGAGACAGGGTGAGAAGGAGACAGGGTGAGAAGGAGACACGGTGAGAAGGAGACAGGGTGAGAAGGAGACAGGGTGAGAAGGAGACACGGTGAGAAGGAGACAGGGTGAGAAGGAGACACGGTGAGAAGGAGACAGGGTGAGAAGGAGACAGGGCGAGAAGGAGACAGGGTGAGAAGGAGACAGGGTGAGAAGAAGAAAGGGTGAGAAGGAGACAGGGTGAGAAGGAGACAGGGTGAGAAGGAGACCGGGTGAGAAGGAGACAGGGTGAGAAGGAGATGGGTGAGAAGGAGACAGGGTGAGAAGGAGACACGGTGAGAAGGAGACAGGGTGAGAAGGAGACAGGGTGAGAAGGAGACAGGGTGAGAATGAGATGGGTGAGAAAGAGACAGGGTGAGAAGGAGATGGGTGAGAAGGAGACAGGGTGAGAAGGAGACACGGTGAGAAGGAGACAGGGTGAGAAGGAGACAGGGTGAGAAGGAGACACGGTGAGAAGGAGACAGGGTGAGAAGGAGACAGGGTGAGAAGGAGACACGGTGAGGAGACAGGGTGAGAAGGAGACACGGTGAGAAGGAGACAGGGTGAGAAGGAGACAGGGTGAGAAGGAGACAGGGTGAGAAGGAGACAGGGGGAGAAGGAGACAGGGGGAATGAGATATTCATTTCGGAAAGCATGAGCAAATCATAAACTAAAAATACATATTTTTATTTGTAGAAACATAGGTTGTCAATCTAATGTATCAGTGGAATATTATATATGTATGTTTTTGAAATATAAATTTTTTATTCTTTAGGACACTTTCACACAGACGAGGCTCGCATGGGGGCAGGTTAATGTGTTTTACGATCGCATCGGAGATTTCATAAAGTTTTGACGAACAAAAATAAGAAAAGAAAGTTGATTAGTAAATTTCTCAGGGTCTCGGATAGAAGTGGGGGTTTCGCACATCTAATTGACAGGTGAAAAGGTGCTAGTAGTAAAAATAAATTCCCATGCGCAAACGGTTTGTTACTTTGCGAGGCTCACAAAGTAGGAACAAAAAGCAGACAGAGGCGCGAGAGAGAGAGAGAGAGACGGGAACATTTATTATTAATATTGTATAACTGGTTTGAAAAATAAGCGAAAATTCACTTTGTCACAAAATGAATGCCAGAGAAAAAACACGGATCAGTCAGAGATTTAATGACAGCAGGGACACAGCGAGTCACACACAGAGTTTATGTTTGTCGGTCTTTATTGACCGGGCTGGCGGCTGCTCAAAAGTAAAACCAACTCGGCTATTGTGCGATCGATTTTCAATAAACAAACAACATCCTTGATGAGTTTCTGTTCGATAATTCAAGCCAGCCAGCCCCCCAATCCCGGCCGAGTTCGGTGCTCAAGCTGCTCACTCCACGGTGCCAGGCGGCGTGAACTTCTCAGTCCGCGGCGTGCCCGGCCTGTCCGCCTCCGTCTCCACGCCCAGGTTGGCGCTGCTGCTGCGCAGGGAGCGGGCGGAGCCGGCCTGCAGGCGGGCGCGGCTGTTCGAGGTCTCTTCTTCATCGTCCGAGTCGCGCTGCTGCTTCTTCGGCTTGCCGGAGTAATAGACCGGGGCGCTGGGCTGCTGCTGCTGCTGCTCTTGCGGCTTCTTCCCCTTCTGCTTCGGCGAGGAGGCGCTCTTGGGCACGATGGCCACCTGGCTGCCGGTCTCGAAGCTGGTCTTGCTGGAGTTCTGCGGGTGGGCGTTGCGGGCAGAAATATAGTTATTTTAGTTAGTGAACTCAAGTACATGTACTAATCTGACTGTGAGAGGATGTCACTGGAGTCTCTTTGAAGCTAAATGCTCTAGTGGCTACAGTGGTATGATGGCGCTTACGATGTCCTGAACTCCGGTGATGCTGACAGAGGACGAGGCCACGCTGGAGCGGCTGCGGCGCAGGCAGATGACCTCCCTGAAGTCCGGGTTGAACAGGCCGAAGCAGACGAACACCCAGATGCCCTGGGAGGCGTTGAAGATGACGAAGAAGTACTCTATGGGGATGTTGTACCACTGCACCAGCAGGATGCCGAACAGCCAGGCGATGATCATCAGCGGGATGAGGAAGGCGCACTGGTGCGTGTGATTGCGCAGGTCGTTCAGGATATCTTTCCGCTTGATGGCCGGCTCGCTCAGGTTGCAGACCACGATCAGGCAGACGAGCAGCGACAGGCAGCCGAAGGCCACGAGCGGGCCCAGGAAGGCCCAGATGTAGACGCCGGTGATCCAGCAGTGGGGGCCGCCGTAGGCGCCGCTGTTGATGCCTCCGACGATGCCGACGATGACCACGGGAATGAGCCAGGCCACGGGCAGCCACCACTTTAGGCGGCCGCGGATGATGCCCTTGGTGACGGCGTAGAACACCCAGAGCGACTCGATGAACAGCATGGCGAAGGTGGCCACGAAGAACAGGTGCATGATGATGGCGATCGCCTTGCAGAAGTCCGCGTTGTCGCGCGCGATCTGCGTGAACAGGAAGGCCAGCTGGGCCACGAACAGGGCGCCCGCCAGGTTCAGATGGATGATGTAGCGCTCGCCGCGCAGCCTCTTACTGCAGGCAATCACAATGATGAAGATGAGCAGGCAGATGAGCGACAAGATGATGAGGATGTAGGTCAGGATGCTGAGGATCCTGGCGTGGATGTTGTCCTCAGCCTGCGGCACGGGCTGCATGAGGATGGCGAAGCTGGTCATGTGGTCGCAGCGACAATTCACCGAGTCCTCGTCCTCGGAGTCCTTGTAGCAGCCCTCGGTGGACCACTTGTTCTCAGTCGGGTGCCAGAAGGCGCAGCGTGTCTCGTACTTCAAGGTGCCCTCCTTCTTCTTGAGGTTCGGGTCCAGCAGCATGAGGGTGAAGTTCACCGGCTTGGGCGACACCGGCAGGCTGAGCCATAGAGACATGACGCGGCTGTTCACCTTCAGCTCGATGGTGCTGTTGACGATGTTCGAGTAGGTCGTTTCGTTGGTAGCCGAGTACGAGAGCAAATTTTCAACGCCGTCGTAAACGACGCAGACCATCAGGAAGTCGGAGACCGACGATGAAGCCAGGAAGTTCGGGATGTGCACCGCGTCCTTGGTCTTCTTCCAGTTTTTGTGCGTCTTGTCGTAGTAGCCGATCCGGTTGTTCTCCTTGCCTGAGCAGCCGGGCCCGATCTTCTGCGTGCTCCAGTGCATCCCGCCCTCCGTCAGCAACACGGGCGAGCAATCGGTTTTCACGTTGCCAGCTAGCCGTATGGCGAAATTTTCAATGGAAGCGAAGATCGTCGCCGGGTTGATTGCGCCCTTGTCCACCAGGCCGCGGTAGCTGTCGGTGAATTTGGGGTCCAGGACGGCGCTGAACGCGCGGCTGAACTCCTTGACCGTAGCCAACAAGGTGTCGTTGTCCACCGTGCTGGGAATGACCAGGTTGTCGCAGACGCGGGTCAGGATGTTGAGCGAAGACTGGATGAATCCCTGGGACACGCCTTTGGTCTTAGCCGTGTTGTAGATCACTCCGCAGGCTGTTTCGGTCTCAGTCAAGCTAGAGAACAGCTGGCCGCTCAGGTCAATGACGGCGACGTTGTCGAAGCGCGGGTCCAGGCACATGTTGTTCTCGATGGCCGACATGCAGGAGCTGGCGTTTTCGGGCATGCAGCTGGCCTCCAGTGTGGCTGTCGGCGTTGAGCAGTCGCCGGTGATCAGCTTCCTGTTTTTGTTCGGGTCCAGACAGTTCAGCGGCGACTCGTTCCAGATCACCAGATCGCTCGCCACAATCTGGACCGACGGGCTGCCAAAGCTGACTGTGGAGCCAGTCGGGAGGGGCAGGTCGCGGGCGCTGAACTTGGTCGCAGCCCTGACGCGAATGCCGTTCTGGTACAGCTCGATGGCGTCGGAGCCCACGCTGATCGCGACATTCACCCACGTGTCGAATGCGACTTGGTCATGGTGCTTGCTGCCCTCGACGCGGCGGGACTTGCCATTGAGGTTGGCATCTGCCACAATGATGAAACCTTTGTTGTCGTCCTTCATGATTTTAACCTGCACGCCCTGCGCGGCATCGAAGCCGGTGTTGAACACCTCGACTTCGGTGTTGACGCTCAGACCGCTCGCCACCTTGAGCCAGAAGGAGAGCACAACGCCCTCCGGGCAGCCGGCGGCGGTGAAGAAGCACGCGTCCGTGCCGATGTCGACGCTTTCCTTCTGGCTGAAGAGCCGACTTTGGTTCGGCTTGTTGGCGTAGTTGGTCTGTCCGGCTGAGTACAGCGGGACATGCACCGTCTGCTGCTCGTAGCAGTTCGCCGGGCCGACGTTCAAGTCTAGAGAGCCGGAGCTGCCCAGCAACTGGTACATGAACATGACTTCACTGAAGCAGGCGGAGAGAGCGTTTGTGACGTTGTTGTTCACCTTGCCGAGTTGTCCGTCGGAAAAGGTGGCATTGTCGTTCCACTCCTGCCAGCAGGTGGAGTTGGCGCCCACCCGACTGGAGATGGTCTCCTCATTCACCTTGATCGCGATGGCCGCCTCGCTGTACCATCGCACCTGGAGCTGGATCCATTCTGTGTAGTTGAACGGGACCATCGCCTCGCAGGTCTTGTTTGCACTGCGGACAGTGGCGATGAGGAAGCCCTCGCTGCTAATGGAGATCGCTGTGCCGAGGTGGCCAGCGTTTTGCCCGCCAGAGCTGAACACGTACTTCCTGCCTGGTGTTGTCGGCATCCTTGGCTTAAAGTTAATGGTCAGAATGTAGGCTTTGCAGGGAGCAGTGTTCTGCAGGCAGGAGTCTTGCAGGTCACCCAAAGAGATGTAGGAGCCGCCCGAGCCGGTGGTGCACATCGCGCCGCTCTCCATGTCGTACTTGTCATTGTCCAACTGCACGTTGACGCCCTGCAATGGTCGCGGCTGCAGCGAGTTCCACAGGCCGGAGACGGTCCAGAATTCATCGGACATGCCAATGAGCTCGTACTGGCTGGATTGGATGCCCAGCATCTGGTTCATGTGGTTCTTCAGCACCGTGGCGCCGTACCAGCCGCTCACTATGTAAGCCAGGAAGGAGCCCGACGAGGTCGCTTCAGCGTTATTCGCGCCCAGCTTCAGGGTTCCGGGAGCGGTGTTGTCAGACACTGCTGGGTTCACGCTGGTGTACTCCAAGCTCATGCTCACGTTTGTGCCATTCAGAAAGATGGTCGGGTAGAAGGTGTTCTTGTTCAGCAGCAGGCCCAGGTTCAGCCAGCGGTTCAAGCGCACCTTTACGCCCGACTTCGTGACCATTTTGTAGCTCTGGCCGGACCGCTTGACCCAGGCGCGTAGAGTATTGTCGCTGGCGATGCTCAGGCCGAAGCCCTCCTTACTGTCGCTCTCGCTGCCCAGTGACAGCACAGTGAAGGACGTGTCGTTGGCCTTGCTGCGCACTTGGATCCAAGTGCTGAGCAGCACCTGGAATTTGCAGTCGCTGAGGCTTCGCGGACACTCGTTAGCCTTGTAGGCCTTCACTCCGACCTCGCCGTTGGTGTTGATCATGGCGTAGCCCGAGTAGCTGCTGACGAAGCCGTTCGGCCCGATGGGAACTCCGTACAGCCACGCCTGCTTCATCAGCGGGAAGTCCGTGTCGATGACGTCTTCGCCGTAGACCAACAGGTCGGCGGAAGCGTAGTACCTGTTATTGATGCTGCCCACCGACCGGGCGAACTCCTCCGGACTCATCCACTTGTCGTAGAACACAACGTCGCTGAAGGCGAAATTTCCCATCACCCACTCCGAGTTGGACTTCCAGGTGCTGTTCTGATCGTCGTCAAACCTGCCGATCACCGCCCGGGTGTGCTTGTCGTACGCCTTGTAGCTCACGTCGGGGTGCAGGTTCTTGATTCCGTAGTCGGTTCCGTTGAGGAAGAGCCGCATGCCCTCCTGCTCGCGCCAGGTGAAACCGATGTTGAACCACTCGTTGAGGTCGTACCTGTTGCTGTCAATCACGATGGCCCAGTCGTTTCTGTCGGTGGAGAGAGAAACTCCGAGCAGGTTCCCGGTGGTGAACAGGCTGATCCCGCGCGAATCCAGCGTGGACGACCGGGCATCGCCGAGATCTCCGGACGAGAAGAAGAACTGCTTTTTGATTGGGTCAATCGACTTGATGTTGATCCACATGTGCATGGACAGGCCGCTGATCTGGCACTGGCGCTGGTAGGGATCCGTGATGCATTCTCCGTACCACATGATGCTCTTCTCCGTGGGGGTCTTGGCGAACTCGTTGCCCAGGAAGATCTGGCCGTGCCAGTTTCCGTCCAGCCTGGTGGCCATTGACTTGTTGTAGCGGTCCGGCTCGAACTTGATGGCGCTGCCGATGATGCCGGCCGAGTTCAGGCGGTACTGCGACTTCAGGCGGTAGTTCGACGGCCCGTTCAAGGCGATGCCGTCCGCCAGCACGAATTCGTCGGTGGTCCAGTAGAAGGTGGACTCCCGGATGTGCCTGAGCTGGTCACGGGTGTAGCCAAGGAACCTGTGCGCCTCAAAGTCTTCTAGCGGGTGGTACCAGACGGCCAGGTCGTTGAACAGGACGCCGATCGGAGCGGTGCTCGAGCCCAGAGTCACCTTTCCCAGGTGAGTATCAAGCGGGCTGCCGGTGAACTCTGTCGTGCTGCCGACGTTGATGCCGTTCACGTAGCCAGTCAGCACCGGGATAGAGCCGCGCGTGTCGTACACGATGCCGATGTTTGTCCACTGCTTGAACTTGATGCGCGCGGTGATCTGCCGAGCGCCCGCCTGAACGCGCAGGGTCACGTCGCCGCTGCTGCTGTTGCACACCGTCACGGAGATGACGTTGAATCGAATCACCTCCATGATGATGGTCGGCAGCTGCTGGAACGGCCCGATCCACATGGACATCGAGATGCCGCCATTCGTGCAGCTGGCGTTGTTGCCGAGGCACACGGTGTCGAAGCCGCTGATTGTGAACATGGCCGGCGTGCTGGTGAATTTGAAGTGCGCGAGTCCCGTGCTGTTGCGGCTGTTCTCCTCCGTCACGGTGATGTTGTTGACTGCTGCGGACACGTTGCCTTGGAGATCGTAGCCTCTCAGGTAGTAGTCGGCCATGGCGTAGAACGGGTTCGGGTCGCCGGCGTCCAGCCGGGCCTCCTTGAGGATGCTGGAGTAGGGGAAGGCCGGCGTCGGCGCGGTGGTCGGCACGGCGGTCGTGGCCGGGGCCTGGTACTTGATCAGCTTGTACACTGGTGGCGGAGGCGGCGGGGGTGGCGATGCGTATTATCCTTGCGGATCTAGTCTCTGCGGATCTAGTCTCTGCGGATCTAGTCTCTACGGATCTGGTCTCTGCGGATCTAGTCTCTGCGGATCTAGTCTCTACGGATCTGGTCTCTGCGGATCTAGTCTCTGCGGATCTAGTCTCTACGGATCTGATCTCTGCGGATCTAGTCTCTGCGGATCTAGTCTCTCTCCGGATCTAGTCTCTGTAGATCTAGTCTCTACGGATCTAGTTTCTGCGGATCTAGTCTCTGCGGATCTAGTCTCTACGGATCTAGTCTCTGCGGATCTAGTCTCTGCGGATCTAGTCTCTCTCCGGATCTAGTCTCTGTAGATCTAGTCTCTACGGATCTAGTCTCTGCGGATCTAGTCTCTGCGGATCTAGTCTCTGCGAATCTAGTGTCTGCGGATCTAGTCTCTGTGGATCTAATCTCTGCGGATCTAGTCTCTGCGGATCTAGTCTCTATGGATCTAGTCTCTGCGGATCTAGTCTCTGCGGATCTAGTTTCTGCGGATCTAGTTTCTGCGGATCTAGTCTCTGCGGATCTAGTTTCTGCGGATCTAGTCTCTGTGGATCTAATCTATGCGGATCTAGTCTCTGCGGATCTAGTCTCTATGGATCTAGTCTCTGCGGATCTAGTATCTACGGATCTAGTCTCTGCGGATCTAGTCTCTATGGATCTAGTCTCTGCGGATCTAGTCTCTGCGGATCTAGTTTCTGCGGATCTAGTGTCTGCGGATCTAGTCTCTGCGGATCTAGTTTCTGCGGATCTAGTCTCTGTGGATCTAATCTCTGCGGATCTAGTCTCTGCGGATCTAGTCTCTATGGATCTAGTCTCTGCGGATCTAGTATCTACGGATCTAGTCTCTGCGGATCTAGTCTCTGTGGATCTAGTCTCTGCGGATCTAGTCTCTACATCAGCTCACCGAGAGCTCCGGTCAGCAGGATGAGATTCTCCTGCTGGATTGGCCACAGCCAGATGGCCGGGTGGATGACGATGGCCTTCAAGAAGCTCTTGCTGCCGGTCGGGGTCAGCTCGCAGCCCATCACAATGTCCGTGGCCGCGGGGCCCTGCGCGTTGGGCTCTGAGTAGGTCGCTGAATAGTAGAATGTTCTGACATCGCTGTCGATGTAGATCTGAAATGATTGAGGGCAGATGATGTCGCTAGATTTTTGCGTTCGAAAATCACAGAATTTTGCACAATGCAGGCACAGAATCTCACCTGAATGATGCCGGTGGATCTCTCCCAGGTGAAGCCGAGGAGGCGCCATTTAAAGACTTTCATGTCGAAATTGTCGACACTGGCGATCCAGCGGCCCTTGGCGCCGACCACCAGGACTGTCAGCTTGCCGAGCTCGACATAGAACTGGAAGCCCTGGCCGCTGTCAGACACTGCGGTGGGGCGCGAATAATGCTTAGAACTGTGATCAGAGCTCCAGGACCTTTCTCATTGTCAGACATGTACACACTCATGCCATTCCCATTGTCAGACATGTACACACTCATGCCATTCTCATTGTCAGACATGTACACACTCATGCCATTCCCATTGTCAGACATGTACACACTCATGCCATTCTCATTGTCAGACATGTACACACTCATGCCATTCTCATTGTCAGGCATGTACACACTCATGCCATTCTCATTGTCAGGCATGTACATACTCCGTTCCAGTCATGAAGTAAGGCCAGTTATGAGCTCACGCGTGGACAGCAGGACCTCCTTCAGCACTGTATCGTAGGTGAAGTTCACCCAAACGGAGGCGCTCAGGCCATAGTCGCATTTCTCCGGCTCCTGCAGGCAGGCGCGGCCGTACGGCGCGTCATTGACGAGCTTGCCCAGAGTGATGCAGGTGTCGCTGGTTCCGACGCACTTCACCGCCTTGCTGTCGGAGGCGTCCAGGCCGGTTTCCAGGCTCACTTTGAATGACAGCTCGCCGTTGAGGGCGTTAGTGATGTTGTCAGCTTCGGTGAAGCCGGGCACGTTCACGGTCAGGTCTTCGTCCGGGCAGTCAACGCAGCAGCTGGTGTCAAGTCCTGAGGCCGTGCCAGTCATTGAGTTATTGCATTTGTCATTGAAGGACTTCCGCCTCTTTTTAACCTGCTCGCGAACGAAGGTATTTGAGGCGCCGTTGTCGTAAAACTTCTTGTCGCTGTTGAACTGCCAGTAGTGGTTGCAAGTTGCCCAGTAATTGATGCCTGAAATGCGTTTGTGCATGGGAATGGGCTGTGATTTCAAATTCGTCATATCGGAGACCCGTAACCAGTTTACACCTGGAGACACCTGCCCTAATGGCAGATGTGCAACCTGCAATGCAGAGTTAAGTGTCTTGTCCTGTTCCGACCAGGTCGAGAATCGAAGCCACGACCTTTCAGTCGTGATTCCGACGCTCTAACCATTAAGCTACAACCCCTGCTTGCATAGTAACTTATATTTAGTCACTGACGCTGGGTTATTAATTAGTTAATACCAATTTCAGATTCATAAAGAGCAAATTCTCAATTTCGTCGACCATTTGATAGCTAGTTTGAAATAGAAGTTGTAAAGGCCACAGAATCAGGTTCAGCACTCACGGTAGCGATTCTCCCTGACTGGCGGGAACGCTCGCTTCGGGATGTACGGAGTGGTGGTCGGCGGCACCGTGCTGACTGTGGTGGTATCTGCGGAAGAGGTCAAAGGAATGGAAGTCGCTGTCGAGCTTATGCTAGCTGTAGTACTGGTAGTAGCACCGGTTGCAGACTCGGAAGTTGTCAGCGGCACGAACGTGGTCGTCTGCGTGATGGTGGTTGTGCCTGTTGTTGCGTCTGTTGTTGTGCCTGCTGTTGTGTCTGTTGTTGTGTGGCTCAGAGTTTCTGTGTTAAACTCTACTGTAGTAGTGTTTGGCGTTGTTGTGACTATTGTGGTGTCTATTGTTGTGCTGGTGTCTGTTGTTGTTGTTGTTACTGTTGTCAATGTGCCATATTCTGTTGTCGGTGTTGTGGTTGTTGTCGGTGTTGTGGTTGTTGTCGGTGTTGTGGTTGTTGTCGGTGTTGTGTGTTGTGGTTGTTGTCGGTGTTGTAGTTGTTGTGGTTGTTGTCGGTGTTGTAGTTGTTGTGGTTGTTGTCGGTGTTGTAGTTGTTGTGGTTGTTGTCGGTGTTGTAGTTGTTGTGGTTGTTGTCGGTGTTGTAGTTGTTGTGGTTGTTGTGGTTGTTGTTGACGTCGTGGTCGTCTCTGAAATGGTTGAGAGCAGGACAGGCGATTAGGCTCGGTTCTTCAGACCAGCGCGGAGTGGCAATAATTCAAATGGATTACAAACCGTCATTTCTATGCTGAACTTAAATATTTTGTCATTTGCAATGGTGAGCAAAAATACGGTATGTTACTCCACATACTACTAATACTCCTCAGTACGTATGCGCGGTGCGAGAAAAAAGAAAACATTAACAACAACATAAGCTGTCGCATTAAAAGTAACAGTCAAGGCGCATTAGCAGGTAAATACAAGTAAAACAGCCACAGGCAGGCCGCATAGAAAACGGTAAAGCAGCTTTGTGGACCGCTGGGGCCTCGTGTCGTTCAGCCGGGGGCCGTCGCAGCGCAGCTGGCGACCTGAAATTTCAGAGAAAATCGACATCCGCATTCTGAACCAGAGAACCTCGGAGGACAAGTACAGATACATAAGATCACTGTACAGTGATCTACAGTGAAAATGTCTATGGCCGAAGGACTATTGGACGGCCGGTTCGTGAACTCTGTTCGCCCGCCCCGCCGATAGCTACTGTCTGTGGCAAATCCCCACTCAGTGCTACATGAATTTTAACTATAACACAACACTAATGGGTGTAGCTTGTATATTATAAAAGTACAGCTTTTTGCAGCCCATTTAGGCTTACACGCATGAATTTAATCCAACAAGATATGTTTGCCAAACAAACGTATAGCTTTTGTCTATGGTAAGCAAGGCTGGAAAAAAGTGGCGAAAGTTTTGCTACAGCTCAAGGTGCACCGGATGAGCAGAGAACCGTACCGGGGTATGGCGAGAACCATATCTCAAGATGAGCAAGGAAGATTAAGAACATCGCTGCCATCAAGAGAGGTGGAAGTAAAGCTCAATCGGAAGTTCAGGACTCAAGAGCCTATAGCCACAGTTTCGAAGCTTGAAGCTCGGGATCGGGGGAGATGAAGCAACAAAGCAAGCAGTCGAACTCACCCTCTCCAGCTGGCCGCGAGCTGCTCCACGGGCGGAGGGGCCGCCAAACCGGCTGCGGCTCCGCCTGGCTCTCCCGCGCTGCCGCCCCTCCGCCGGCCTCCCAGCGGGCCGCGGGCTCCCGGTTAAATGCTGCCCCAGCCTTTGTTTTCCCCGCCACCCCAGCTGCAGCCTCTCCACCCGCTGGGGGGAGGGGGGCGGCAGGGACGCGAGCCGCAAAATTTCTGCCAGAATGCAGCGACTCTAAAAGCCTTTCGTCCCAGTTTCCCGCCTGGTTTCCATGCCAACAAGGATGCGAGCGCCCAAGCCCGGGGAGCTGAGACAGCGGCCCAGGCTGTACCGCCTCTCCCGGCCTGTACGGCCCGCCCCGTTTGTTTATCCGTTGCCAGTGACGACAGCGGCAAAACAGCTGGGGCAGGAGAGAAGAGACGACAGCAACTCATTCCCAGCATAATCCGCATCCCCTCCATCTCTTCCGCAAGTTTTTGCAGCATTTTATCGATCGGGAAATTTCCTCCCGCAGCAGCAGCAGCGCCCGCCCCAGCCTGCTTGGGACAATTGCTGCTCCCGCATTGTTTGCTGAGTTCACGGGGGGGGGGCAGCAGCTCCAGTCAGCCTGTTTGAGTTGGAGGCTGCATGAATTTCTTCTTTTGTCGCCCACGGCACTCAGCCTGCCGAGACGGCCCGGCGCATTGTTTGCCGGAGAGGCAGCGGACTGCCAGCGCGAAAACTGAGTGACAAAAGCATCGCTGAGAAGCTGAGAAGCGAGAGGATGAGAGGCCCGCCTACCCAGCCAGCCAGAAATGAGATGCAAACAGAATCGTGCCTCGGTTTTATCTGACAGGAAATACGAGCTAAAAGCTCCGTGGGAAAATGCAACAACGCATTTCGCCAACAGCGCCAGACCAGCCTGTCAATCAAAATTCGATTTTCTCAGAGTAGCTCAGCGGTTAACGCGCCTGACTCGAGTTGAAGCTGAGCTGAGAATATTCGATGAGGATGAGAATTCTCAGTGGCTACTCCGGCTGCAGTGCCTAAATATGAAGCTTAGCTAACTAATCCTGCTCCCATCCCACAGTTAGCCACAGTTTGACAAATAAACAAAACTCAAAGGCACAAAAAAGCTTTTAGAGCTGATTTTTTTGCGAAGGCATCTCAAAGGAAATCTCAAAATTTGAACCACTGCTAGCGTACAGAATCTGCCTGCACATCGAGCTGCTCCGGTGCACTGATGATGCTGGAGGATGCAGGATAAGGAAACTGAGGATTTAGGAAATGGGAAGGATAGGAATTGAGAAGATGGGGAGTGGGAAGATGGGGCGCGGAGTGGAAAGCTGGGGAGTGGGAAAGATAGGGAGTGGAATGGGAAGATTATAGGTGGAAAGCTGGGATGTGGTGTGAGAGATGGGGAGAGGGAAGTTGGGAAGTGGTGTAGGAAGATGGGAGATGGGGAGTGGGAAGCTGGGGAGTGGTGTGGGAAGATGGAGATGGAGAGTGGGAAGCTGGGGAGTGGTTGGGAAGATGGGGAGTGGGAAGCTGGGGAGTGGATGGGAAGATGGTGTGGGAAGCTGGAGAGTGGGCAGATGGGAAGTGGTGTGGGAAGATGGGGAGTGGGAAGCTGGGAGAGGGAAGCTGAGGAGTGGATGGGAAGATGGGAGTGGGAAGCTGGAGAGTGGGAAGCTGGGGATTGGGAAGCTGGGGAGTGGGAAGCTGGAGAGTGGGAAGCTGAGGAGTGGATTGGGAAGATGGGGAGTGGGAAGCTGAGGAGTGGATTGGGAAGCTGGGTAAGTGGAAGGGATGAGTGGGGTGGGAAGCTGGGGATTGGGAAGCTGGGGATTGGGAAGCTGGGGATTGGGAAGCTGGGGAGTGGGAAGCCTGGGAGTGGGAAGCTGGGAGTGGGAAGCTGGGGAGTGGGAAGCTGGGGAGTGGGAAGCTGGGAGTGGGAAGCTGGGGAGTGGGAAGCTGGGGAGTGGGAAGCTGGGGAGTGGGAAGCTGGGGAGTGGGAAGCTGGGGAGTGGGAAGCTGGGGAGTGGGAAGCTGGGGAGTGGGAAGCTGGGGAGTGGGAAGCTGGGGAGTGGGAAGCTGGGGAGTGGGAAGCTGGGAGTGGGAAGCTGGGAGTGGGAAGCTGGGGAGTGGGAAGCTGGGGAGTGGGAAGCTGGGGAGTGGGAAGCTGGGAGTGGGAAGCTGGGGAGTGGGAAGCCTGGGGAGTGGGAAGCTGAGGAGTGGGAAGCTGGGAGTGGGAAGCTGAGGAGTGGGAAGCTGGGGAGTGGGAAGCTGGGAGTGGGAAGCTGGGGATTGGGAAGCTGGGGATTGGGAAGCTGGGGAGTGGGAAAGCTGGGGAGTGGGAAGCTGGGGAGTGGGAAGCTGGGGAGTGGGAAGCTGGGGAGGGAAGAGTGGGAAGCTGGGGAGTGGGAAAGCTGGGAATTGGGAGCTGGGGATTGGGAAGGGAGGGATTGGAGCGGCAAGTGCAGAAGCGGCATGCAGTGCGGGTGAGGAGCAGCTCGGACAGACGCAGCCAGCCAATGATGAAGCGAGAAAATCGGATATATTAATAAAAAAATACTAAATTTCCATAACAGGCCAGCACAAAATCACGGAAACAACTTTAGTGAAGAAAAATACAGAAGTTTATGAAGATTAGTAAATCAAATTGGTGCCAAAATAACAGTTCAGCAATGGGCATTTACTTATTTATATACATAAAGCTATGACGGTGCAACACTGGCAGCTGTCCGTAATTAAACAGAGAGAATAATACGGGAATGTAAAAGTCGCAATGGCCGAGGACTCGCTATAAAGTACATGGTGTATAATTTACGCATAGTATAGAGAACTGGCACAGCCTGGTTGTACGTGGGCAGTACATGTAACTGTCGAGCGGGGAAATACTGCATCAGATCCACAGACCAGATCCCGAACCCGTGGCAGAATCAGAAAATAAACACAGATTTGAGTTGGCGCCTGCGCCAAACCAAGCTTCATCAAATAAATTAATGCAGCCTCTTTGCTGTGTAGACGGCAACCGAGGCGAGCTCAAGAAATTGACGCAAAAATTTATTGCCATCGATAATCAAAGTTGACAAAAAACAATGCTGCAGACTACTGATAAGTAGAGGTACGCGAGCATAGCAAGTATATTGCCGCTGTGAGGCGTTTGGGCGTTAATCCGGGATCTGAGCAAGAGGCTTTAAATCTTGGTACTGGGAGAGGTGGACAGATGCCCGATTAGAGGAACCGGAAGTGTCAGATAAAGGCCCGATATGAGGAACCGGAAGTGTCAGATAAAGGCCCGATATGAGGAACCGAAGAGGAACCGGAAGTGGCGGAAAGCGGCTAGGCTTGAGGAACCGGAAGTGACGGAAAGCGGCCAGGTTCGAAGTGACAATAGCGGCCAGGTTTGAGGAACCGGAAGTGGCAGATAAAGGCCGATTAGAGGAACCGGAAGTGGCGGAAAGCGGCTAGGCTTGAGGAACCGGAAGTGGCGGATAGCGCCAGGTTTGAGGAACCGGAAGTGCGGAAAGCGGCCAGGTTCGAGGAACCGGAAGTGGCGAAAGCGGCGCTATTTTGAGAACTGATAAACTGAAAAAAAAAGCAGCGCCAACCAGTGAAGAAACTGACAGACAGACACCACAAGGTAGCAGCAGGGCGCTACTGCCCGAATCGGTCACCAACGAGGCAGACACCCCCAGCGCCGAGGCCGCGCTCGTCCGGGCAGCGGCGCCAGCCCGGCAGCTCCTTCAGTCGGGCTGCCTCGGCAAAGGCCTCGTCAGCGGCAGCGGAGGTCGACGAGTCGATGGCGACCAGTGCAGCGTCGCCCACTCGGCCGGCAGGCGGAGCGTCAGCGGGCGCAGGAAAGCAGCGCCAGGCGGACTGGCGCCAACAATTCGGCGCCGGCCGCCGTCCAGGCTGAGCGCGGCCAGTCGAAGCTGGCGCAGCCGGCCCGCGGGCAGGGCGCCAGGCGGCACTTCCAGGGCGACGCCGGAGCGTGGCAGCGGAGGGCGCCGCCGGAGGCGTCGAACAGGCCGCTGCACCTGTCCACTATGACGACCGCCATGCTGTCGAAGGTGCCACAGAGGCCCCTGGCTGCACATTGTCGTAGGTCCTCAGCGTCGGCGCCGTTGCCGATCCGCGACGTGCGCGCCTGGCCAACCAGCAAGTCAACGCGGCGGCGCAGAACTTCGTCCCGGGAGCCGACGCTGCTCGACGGCGTGTCGGCCGCCAATGCAGCGGGTCGCAGGTGCGCCGGCGGGCTGGTGTCCAGCAAGAACTCGCCGTCGTCCTCGTCGGTGGCGTCGCGATGGTCGACGAGGGTGGTCGGTCGGCTCGTCAAGCGCTGCGAGTGGCGACCGCTGCCGCCGGCCATCGGCAGGGTAAAGGTCGGCAGCTCCTCGTCCGGACTCGGCTCTGGCGGGTGCGACCGCTGCCGCGGCCATCGGCAGGGTGGAGAAGGTCGGCAGCTCCTCGTCCGGACTCGGCTCTGGCGGGTGGCGAACGGAGTTGGAGCCGCGTGACTCATGGGTTGTGCTGAATTGCGTCTGAGAATTCTGGAGTATGGCCCAGCAACTGAGGATCTGAGGCTGGCCAGCAACTGAGGATCTGGAGGCTGGCCCAGAACTGAGGATCTGGGAGGCTGGCCCAGCAACTGAGGATCTGGGAGGCTGGCCCAGCAACTGAGGATCTGGGAGGCTGGCCCAGCAACTGAGGATCTGGGAGGCTGGCCCAGCAACTGAGGATCTGGAGGCTGGCCCAGCAACTGAGGATCTGGGAGGCTGGCCCAGCAACTGAGGATCTGGAGGCTGGCCAGCAACTGAGGATCGGGAGGCTGGCCCAGCAACTGAGGATCTGAGGCTGGCCCAGCAACTGAGGATCTGGAGGCTGGCCCAGCAACTGAGGATCTGGAAGGCTGGCCCAGCAACTGAGGATCTGGAAGGCTGGCCCAGCAGCTGAGGATCTGGGAGGCTGGCCCAGCAACTGAGGATCTGGGAGGCTGGCCCAGCAACTGAGGATCTGGGAGGCTGGCCCACAACTGAGGATCTGGGAGGCTGGCCCAGCAACTGAGGATCTGGGAGCTGGCCAGCAACTGAGGATTTGGGAGGCTGGCGCGGGTCAGCAACTGAGGATCTGGGAGACTGGCGGCGGGTCAGCAACTGAGGATCTGGGAGGCTGGCGCGGCAGCAACTGAGGATCTGGCTGGCCCAGCAACTGAGGATTTGAGGCTGGCGGCGACGTCAGCAACTGAGGATCTGGAGGCTGGCGGCGTCAGCAACTGAGGATCTGGAGACGCGGCGGGTCAGCAACTGAGGATCTGGGAGACTGGCGCGGTCAGCAACTGAGGATCGGGAGACTGGCGGCGGGTCAGCAACTGAGGATCTGGGAGGCTCGGCGGGTCAGCAACTGAGGATCTGGGAGGCTGGCGGCGGGTCAGCAACTGAGGAGCACGCAAGCCTGCCGAAGCTCACGGGTCAGGTTGGCTCGGACAGAACCCGCGGGCGGTCGCCCTGTGCCTCGCCCAGCCAGAGCAGCTGGCCCTGCGCATGTCGATGAGCCGCTCCAGCCCGCGCAGCACGTGGCCCAGGTCCGGCTGCTCCACGGTGCACACATCCGTGAAGAGGTGGCTGCACAACTGCTCCAGCCGGAGACACTCCTGGTGCAGCGCTTGGAGCCGGGAGCCCGCCGGAGCTTCTTGATGACCTGACGGTTGCTGGCGCGGATCAGCAGCACGATGGGGGCCAGCTGGGCGTAGCAGAGCCGGTCCACGGCCACGCGGTTCAGGTCCAGCACCGGGTGCCGGCCGCAACCATCACCGACTTGATGGCCGACAGCTTCACCTGCCAGATTTGCGGTTCTGATTCTGTCATTCACTCATTCAACCTCACTCACTCATTCACCCACTCACTCATTCACTCACTCATTCACCCACTCACTCATTCACTCACTCACTCATTCACCCACTCACCATTCCCACTCACTCATTCACCCACTCACTCATTCACTCACTCACTCATTCACTCTTTCACTCACTCATTCACTCACTCACTCATTCACTCTT